>OY856186.1:202227545-202315728 GCA_963693315.1 Diogma glabrata
ACCCAGTATCGGGATAGGTCAATTACCGGAGACTATTTTGTAGCGTTTTTATTTAAAAAGTAGATCATTGATCTCATTGTAGGTGGTGACCAAAAAACCGAATAAAATGAAAGGCATTTTTGTTGACGATTTACGTTGGACGTTGGACGTTGGACGTTGGGCGTTGGACGTTGGACGTTGGACGTTGGACGTTGGACGTTGGACGTTGGACGTTGGACGTTGGACGTTGGACGTTGGACGTTGGACGTTGGACGTTGGACGTTGGACGTTGGACGTTGGACGTTGGACGTTGGACGTTGGACGTTGGACGTTGGACGTTGGACGTTGGACGTTGGACGTTGGACGTTGGACGTTGGACGTTGGACGTTGGACGTTGGACGTTGGACTTTGGACGTTGGACGTTGGACGTTGGACGTTGGACGTTGGACGTTGGACGTTGGACGTTGGACGTTGGACGTTGGACGTTGGACGTTGGACGTTGGACGTTGGACGTTGGACGTTGGACGTTGGACGTTGGACGTTGGACGTTGGACGTTGGACGTTGGACGTTGGACGTTGGACGTTGGACGTTGGACGTTGGACGTTGGACGTTGGACGTTGGACGTTGGACGTTGGACGTTGGACGTTGGACGTTGGACGTTGGACGTTGGACGTTGGACGTTGGACGTTGGACGTTGGACGTTGGACGTTGGACGTTGGACGTTGGACGTTGGACGTTGGACGTTAGACGTTGGACGATGGACGTTGGACGATGGACGTTGGACGTTGGACGTTGGACGTTGGACGTTGGACGTTGGACGTTGGACGTTGGACGTTGGACGTTGGACGTTGGACGTTGGACGTTGGACGTTGGACGTTGGACGTTGGACGTTGGACGTTGGACGTTGGACGTTGGACGTTGGACGTTGGACGTTGGACGTTGGACGTTGGACGTTGGACGTTGGACGTTGGACGTTGGACGTTGGACGTTGGACGTTGGACGTTGGACGTTGGACGTTGGACGTTGGACGTTGGACGTTGGACGTTGGACGTTGGACGTTGGACGTTGGACGTTGGACGTTGGACGTTGGACGTTGGACGTTGGACGTTGGACGTTGGACGTTGGACGTTGGACGTTGGACGTTGGACGTTGGACGTTGGACGTTGGACGTTGGACGTTGGACGTTGGACGTTGGACGTTGGACGTTGGACGTTGGACGTTGGACGTTGGACGTTGGACGTTGGACGTTGGACGTTGGACGTTGGACGTTGGACGTTGGACGTTGGACGTTGGACGTTGGACGTTGGACGTTGGACGTTGGACGTTGGACGTTGGACGTTGGACGTTGGACGTTGGACGTTGGACGTTGGACGTTGGACGTTGGACGTTGGACGTTGGACGTTGGACGTTGAACGTTGGACGTTGGACGTTGGAAGTTGGACGTTGGACGTTCTCAGATTCGACTTGGAAAATCAAAATGTATTCTTAGGATATCACTTTTTATTATTGAAAATACAAATTTATAAATATATATAAAAAAATGTAATGTTCATTGCTTGACCTCACAAATAAGAAAAACAAAATATATTTGACTTTAAAAAATTGCATCTACTTTACATAAAATTATATAATAATAGTCGACATCTATTTTGTTATTGCAATTGCTGAATAAAAGTTATAAAAAATAGACAAGAATAGAAGATCTAAAAACAAATAAACAATATAATAAGCATTATTGATTTTATTCATGTGATCTGAGCATATTTTAAGTAACTAAGTTGACATTGAATGAAGAACATTATGGATCTACATATATGCGAGACAAATCTCAACAATTAATCAACCTAAAGAAATCATAAAAGTTGAAGTTCGATTTTATGTACCGAACCACCTACGATTTTATACAATTGTCAGAGGCTTAGTCATGCCCAAAAACAATGCAGCAGATCCCCAATATGTGGTAAACGTGCTGAGGTGGAGTTAGAGGAATATGAAGAAGAGTGCATTAATGTTGAGTAATACCAGGGAGTATCCTGTATTTCAAAAGAAAAATACATACATAGTGTCAGGGCCAGTGAGCAAGCGACATATCAACCGGATAAGGAGAGCTCAACATATCTCAAGTCTCAACTAAAAAGTAACAGTAAGGAGAACAAATAAATATGCGGCACGTTTGCGTGAGCAAGAGAGATCTATAAACATTCAATATAAAAAAAAAATTAATTAAACCAAAACGCTTCTTTAGGTTAACAACAACAGTCACAAGTTCAACATGTGCATGTATCTAAACAAGGATAACAAAACAAACCACCACCACAAGAATTAAATTCAAATCAAACAAATATACAATTAGAACACAAACAAAATAAAGAAACACAATTGCCAACCCCCTCAAAATTCTAGAAAACGAACCACCGTTAGTTTTCGTTGAATCTTTACAAAATTTCCTAATCATGATCATCATCATGAATTTTAATTTGATTGGTTAATAAAGCTCGGTGATAACGGTACAACAGAAACTCATTATTACCTAGATTAAAAATAATTTTCTTCCAGGCTTTACATGATATAACGAATGTCTCAGTTTATAGTTTCCAGCCCTTTGTATGTTTGAACGTTTAAATACAGTTCTTTAAGCACAAAATTTACTAAAATAGCAAACATAGAAAGCAATTAAATAGGATAAACTCAGAAATAAATCCTTTCCGATCGCCTTTATCTTAAAAATTCACACAGAAACTCAGCTGTCGGCATTATTTCAGAAGCTTAAGTGTTGTACCTGATAGCTTTTTAAAATGAAAGCTATGTAAAATTGTGATGTCTGTACATCTGACGTCCAATCGTCCAACTTCCGATGTTCAACGTCCAACGTCCAACGCACGACTGTGTTTTCTAAAATTTTTGATATAATCGGTTTTTGTTGGGTACGCAACGCAACAAATAAGTGTGCTATTCACGAGTGTATATTTTAATTGTATTGAATTTAACTGAAGTCTGTACCGTACCCGTTATTTAAATATTTTGTAAAATCAAGATATGAAATAGAACATTCTCTTTATCTAACGGTTAGTGAAAGCGGATCACAATATGATATCTTATTGTAAATATAGAATTATATTTTGAAGTTATATTAATTAATTAACTTGTTGTGTCTTAACTCATATTAATAATCCCCTAGCATTCTCGTACACAACAGTAATTCACCTAAAACAGTTATGCTTATCAGAATGGGCTTATTTAATAGTTTGTGTTTTTTTAAATTGTGACATGAATTAGAATAAAAATTTACAGGTATACATATATACCTGTACATTTTTAGTCTAATTCATGACACCATTTAAAACCACACAAACTTTTAAATAATGGAAATGTTGTATTTCGCTTATGACGTAAATTTCTTAAGTATATAATACGTTGGATGTCTTGCACGACTTATATAAATTGTGCAAGACATCCAACGTATTATAAACTTAAGAAATTTACATCATAAACGAAACACAAAATTTCCGAATCTTTTAAATTCCGAACTTTACAATCAAACTCAATCAAATATTCAATGTCCAGCTTCGTACATAAAACATTCAACACCAAACATTAAATATTTAGTTTTCAACATTAAACATTAAACATGCAACGTTCAATATTCATAATTCATCATTCAACATTCAACATTTGTAATAAACCCCAGTAAATTGCTGATAATGGAACCATAATCAGGAATATTCGAAGAAGTGCGTGCCTTGAATTGCACTAAAAAATTTCAAAAGAAAACGTGCTCAAATGAACAAGGAACTTTGACGACTTCTAAATTCACAGGAACCAAGACCTTCACCACCACTACAATAAATATTATTAGATAAAAAAAGGTTTCACTCACCACATTATATGTAATTGATTCAAATCTCCATACTTCTTCAACATTAGCCAATATTGATTAGAATCTAGTTTTTTGAAACACATATATAAAAAAATGCCCGAAACGTTGCATCTGAACAGGTGATTATTGAATAAACATAATAATAATGGAGTAAACTAGTCGTTCTCCCAAGGTAACAGGCGATTGTTGAACAATGATAATAAAACAAGAATATAAATAAATCGTTGCGCCATATGTACAGCCGATTGTTCAATAATAATAATTAAAGAATTTAACCGTGGCACCAAATGTACAGGCAATTGTTGAATAATAACAATAGTCTTACTTAATGTTGCCTCAAAATCACTGGAAATTGTTGTACAATAAAAATAAAATAACAATATCATAATCAATCGTTGTAATAATGTTTATGGTAAACCTACAAATAATAGCTTTATCAAAAACAAAAAGATATGGTTGTTGAATCGATATTTGCTGAATAGAGACATAAAAGAAATAGAAAGAGAAACATAAAAAATTAATTGCTTATGCAGTAGTGGTAGTGGTAAGTTTTATTGAATTAAATGATTGCAGTTCGAAATATAAAAACATCAATCAAAACTACAATACAAACAATGATCAATAATTAACAAATTAATTTTGATTGATTTACAAATCATGATGCTAACAATTACAAATGGCCAATCTCACTTTTGAATATGTACGCATACGTTAACTAAAGCATCAATCTTTCCAAAATTTAAAAAAAAAAATAGTTCAAGTCTAGAGGTTGAGACACCAGGGCTGTTAGAACGGAAACAAACGCAAACGGCCATGCCTTCCTCATTTTTGAGTTTATGTTATTTAAACTCATATTAACTTTTAGATAAACTATAACCTCAGAGATTTTCAGCTTTCTAACCCAAAAGATCTCAATGTAATTAGCATTAAACCTAATGCATACCATTCAATTACAACAACAACTTACATAAAAATATAAAAATATCCCATAGAAAAATTATTAAAAAAATTTCTTTTGTTTTTTTTTCAGTTTTTAGTTTTTTTCGCAAAAATTTAAAAAAAAATTAAAACAAATGTTTTAATTTAAGGAATATTTTCTTATATGCATATTGATTACACATTTACAAAAGTCTTCCTAAATTGAAGATATTTGAATATTTTGAGGTGTAAAAGTTGTTTGACAATTTTAGATTATAAATTACGTGTGGTGGTGTTGTAGGTGTGACGTTGTGAGAACGTTTATTTGCTTTTTGGTGGATTTAATATGTTATTAAAAGTAGTTTTAACCAAATTAAATAAAACTGTTCCGAAATCGCATTGATAACGTAGTTTCCGTTAATGTATTTAGTTTGGTTTGATAAATTTTTTGGATTATTCTGGACTTGGACTATTCTACTTAAATGTTTTATTTAAACTAATCTGACACATCCAATTCTATTTGTACACAAAGCTGTCTGGTCCCGAAATCTACCTATTTCTAGCGGATATACGTGCCGCTTGGACTTTTTTACAACAACTTCTCTTTTTCAAGGTCACAAATTACAACAAATCCTTATCGTTATTTTCTATGCACACAATAACAAAACATGAATCTCTGTCTATTATATCGATTTGAATTTAATCCATTGACGAAGTATAATGTGTATTTAATTTTAATAACCATCAACCTTTAACGTTCGACATTCAACATCCAACATTCAATATTCGATATTCAACATCCAACATATAAAACGAAATCGTTTTTCAAATTAAATATTGGAGACGTTAGTCCTTGGAGTCGATTCGATAGGTTTGTATAGCTACAATACCAATACCTGTCTTACCGTTACAACATCTTCAACCTTGTAAGAACTTTTCTTGATTTTAAAACATGAAGCTCAAAATGAATTTTACGTTCGTGAAACAAACACTCAAGCTCACGATAAATAAATTCTGAAAGTAAGTTTTGTGCATAACATACGTACACAATAGAAATAGAAATTATTATTTTAAAAAATCAAAATTCAGCCGATGATAAAAAAAGTCTTACAGAAGAACCCCCAAAATATTTCAAATAACAAAATAAACAACATGTCATTTTTTATATCAACACCCAAAGCCTTTAGCAGATTGAGGAAATGTTTCATAATTTAATTCATATCAGTGTATACGCAAGAACTCCACACCCATCTGTATTCTTTATATACTTTACGATTTTTAAAAACTTCAATAACTCATCCGAAAATATGTTCCCTCTGCTCTTTTTATTGTGGTTTCATCCCTTCTATATGAATTTTTATTCCTTCCGAAATCATGCTAATAAATCTTTATTATACATATCCGTCCACCTCCAAATAATAAAAAAACTAAGAAAACCTAAAACACAGAAGGATATTAAATGGAAGATATCTAATTTATAAATCATCTTGGTGGGTAGACGAGTTTATAAACAGAAAACATAAGAAAATCTTGGTCTTTCAAATATTGATAGAAATTGTTGTTGTATTTATTCTTCGAATGTTTTTTTTAACTTTAAAATAGAAAAAAGAAAACTTGCTGTGATTTTCTCATATAAATTTAGAGTTTTATTACCACAACCGTTTAAGTACAGTTGAATTATCGTTCACATCCTTTTACATATAGCTTTTCTATCGATTTGAATAAAAACTATCGTCTCCTTAGTTCAGGAAGTAGAAAGATAGCAATATGTAATACTCAAGATTCTTGAAATGTAATTTAATGTCAATGTCAGTTTTAGAGCTTACATCATTATATTTTCTCAACGAGAAACTAAATGGAAAATTAATTTTGTTTTCTCGGTTAATGGAGAATTTATTTTCTTGTTATAAAAAGATGGCATTTTTTATTTTGATGTGGGAAACATTGCAGCTTATTTAACTTAAAGGTTGGTAGACAATTTACAAGTATGTATAGTCGAACAAAGAAAAGCTATTTAAAGACAACATTTATTTGTTTGTAAGAAGCTTATCTTTAGGGAGTATATATGAAATATATATAGAAAGAACAATATCATATTTATTTGTGTCTCATAAATATTAGATCAGGGCTATTATTTTGAAGAAGAACATCGAAAAAAAATCGACTATTCTTAAAAAAGTCGAGATTTTTATATATTTTTAGTATTGACGAAAGAAAAAATGGAATTTCTAGAATTTTTTTGTGTGCTCTGAATCGGAGTTATGAGGCCCTTTCACGATGTTTGGTATGGTGTCAAGGTTTTGCTAATATGTCCCACACATTTCATTTATATTTTTGCAAATGAAGAGCAAAATAGTTGATCAATGGAAACATGTAAGTTGAAAATTAATAATTTTTCTCTTTTCCACTTGGCGGCACGTTAAACCTTTGTTTACTTTAAAGCTCATACATCAAAAATTGTAGTTTTGTTATCGTCTTATGAAGTTACAAAAAAAAAGCGAGTGATTCCATATGGATTTTTTATACAATTTTTTAAAGTTTGGTATATGAAAAATTCCGTTTTTTATCAAACATTCTTAACACAATGATGGAATCTAGAATTAGTGGATTTTTTCATACGTTTTCAGTATCATCCACAAAATTGTTGTATTGAATGAAACAAGCTTTTCATTATTCAAACAGAAGGCTGCATTTCAAATACAAAAAGCAAAAAAAAATGTATTTTATTTAATTTTTTCAAGTATCTCTTTATAAAGACTGTAATTGCGTCTATCCAAAAGAAAGGAAAGGACTTCGCCAAACATCCATCTGGCTCACGCATTTTTTTTCAGGCAGTTAAATCAGTTCAAAACAATTGCACTCGATCGTAAATTCCAACCTTATAGTATTAAATAGTAAACCCGTGAGCGACTCCAAAGAGAAAGCAGATGTTGAACTATCTCAATCTCCTACATTTACACACACTTGAAACAAAAACGAAACCAATTGTTTTTCATTGTAATATTGTACGAAAAATGCTTTTTTCTATCAATATTGATAAATTCACTGGCCTCGACTGTGTTCCACCTCTCATTCTTAAAAACTTTGTTTACAGGCTATGCTCCAATTCTAACTAAAATTTTCTTTTTATCATACAAAACTCTAAGCAAGAACCCATCTCTAAGAAAGGCAGTTGACCGTAACAATTATAGACCAATTGCAATTCTGTCAATTTGCAATCTGTTGGCTAAAATTTTTGGAAAATGGGTCAACTATGATTTTCGTAGAAGTCATGCAACAGGTGACGTGTTTACCTATACGTAGTCTATCTGTGGAACAAACCGCCGAAGAACCATGTTGAAACATTCAGCATTTCACTCTATATTTCTAAAGCATTTATTAGAGTGCGGCATAGAAATTTTATAGCTAAATTGAAACCTTATGGCAAAGATCCTCTTAATGTTATACTGATTCAAAGTTTTCTTCAGGTTGTCAATTTAAAGTTAATTTACATAGTATTACATCCAACATTTTAAACAACCAAAGTTGTTTCTACAATACATTAATGATTGACTTATTTCTACAGAGCATCTAAATGCAATGGCTCACTTGCATCTTCTACATTTTAATTTCATACTGCATTCATTCCTAAAAGAAAGCTGTTAATTGATATTATCAATTAATACCTGTATCGTGTAATGGAATGAGTAGATCGAAATATTGATGCATATAATCTAACCAAAACCAAACTATGCCGTTTTTAACGAATAGAGCGACATAAAAACTTTCCTATTCAGATAAACCATTAGGATTTGCATGAGGTTAAATCAGTTAGACTTTTTGGAGTGAATATTGAAAATAAACTGAAATGGAATAAAAATGTGTTTAACCTCGATAAATCTGCAATGCAAAAATTAGGATTTTTACGTTAAAAGTTTTTCATTCCCAATCAAACGAATTTTGTTACTAAGCAGTTTTCCCCGTAAAATTCATTTGTTTAAACAACTATTTATACATGAATCATCGCACACAATACAACTTAGCGTGTTTTGTTCATATCTTTTTTGAACCTGTTTGGTTTGCTATCTAATTTTGTATGCTGTTAGTGCATAAATTTTTTTTGATATTTACTTGGACATTCGGTAATTTTTAGGAAAGTCGATTGGAATACAGATATAATCGGTACTTTCTAATTTTTTATTTTGATGTCACAATTATAGATATAAAACTTCGACTTTTTTTTATATTGTTGATAGTTTTTTTTCATAAATTTTAATTAGATTGATACTGAATTGTGTCTCAGACTCGATCGGAATAAAATCCAGAGGACAACAGTTCGTGAATATTCTGGAAATGAAAAGGTGTGCATTTCGCTTTTTTGTTAAAAATAGAATTCATGACTAATGCTGTGACAGTCCATATATTTTTGGATAATAATTTTCAGTAACATAAATATTTAGAAAATCTTTTTTGGTTAAGTTAATAGAAAACGACTATTGTTTTGTTCAATTATAATAATGAAAAATAAAAACAAAACTTTCTGTGTTTGTATTGTGTGATAGTTACCAAAATTTACTTGAGCAAATTCTTAGAGACTCTCTGTATAAGATAAGTCGATTGTTTTAAGGGTGAAATAGAGTGGTTACCTAGAAACCTCTTGTAGTGTACTAGTCCCTCTCTGCTTCTCCATAATTTAGTATTTTGTTCCTGCTCCCATGTTTGGATTGCACTTTTGAGCGAACTCTTGGCCATTCCGAAGCATGGTTCCGGTCCAACAAACTTTTTATTGGCACCTTGCTTTGCTAAAGCGTCAGCAATAGCTCGTCCTTGTATACCTGTGTGGCTGGGTGCCTACACAAGTGTTACTCTATTATTGCAGAAGGCTTTTAGTAGATTTTGGTAGCATTCCCATATCAGTTTTGCTGCTTTGAGTGCTACTTGGCTGTCAGAGATAATATATATTTCAATTTTTTGGTATTGTCTTTCAGCACATAGCAAAGCGCAACTGCTTCGGCTTGAAATATTGCTGTTGTTGTGTCCAAGAACAACCGTTCGTTTTGTTCTTGAACCCAGCACTCCTGCTTTTATTCCCGGTTGGTTCGAGAACCATTTGTGTACCAGATGCTGACGTTATGTGGTAGTGACCGTATGTAGTTATTAATACGATCTTTGGCCAATATTTTGACATCAAAGTTTGTGTCTAAATCTTTTGTTTTTGGCGTACAATTTGAAATATGGTATGTATGCAGTTCAGCTTGTATTTCAGCAAGGATTTTAAGATGTCCGGCTAGATTACCCGGCTTGAACCCTTCTGTGAGCTGCAGTCATTGGCGTAACTAGGAAATTGTTCTAGGGTGGGCCTGGCCCCAATAATATTGCTGAGTAAAATAATTAATAAAGTTTCCGTTTTTATTTCTGTCTTTTAAAACATAACGGGTGTGTCAATTTGAGGTTAATTTTCAAATTTACGGTCATTTATATATTTTTGCTAGATTATTTATGTTAGGTTAGGTTGCAGTGACTGTCGCCAAAACACAACATTAGTACGACATACTTAGACCAAAGTACGTCGGTTGTGATACCAAAGAATCTCGTTCCCCAACTCGAACCAGTTGGAGCTTCTAATGAAGCTAAGTATTTGCGTGATTTTAAAATTCTCCAGGTCGGTGAAAGTTTTAAATGTGCGCGTTCCAAAATAAGTTTGCCGTATAATGGGCGAATGCTGGACATGTGCAAAGTAGATGAAACGCTGGTTCCACCTGATCCTCCTCCTTTCAGCTCCTGCAAATCAACACTTGGGTGCTTTCCAAGGACCCAGTAACCAGTGATGACTTTAACAATGAACTAGTTTTCTGCCTACTCAAGGTTATAAGTTTTTTGGAAGGCTGTAGGTCTAGTCTAGGAAAGATTTACCTGTTTATCTTGCAGCTAATGGTGTTCGACCATCGACCTATAGTTTACGACTTTAACCCTGTCATAAGTTAGTTGTTTGAGAGAAGCAAACGACTCGATTAGAGCTTCCATTTCTTGTAGAAGATCGAGTTTATTCCTTTGCCTAGAAAATCCGTCCGCTACATAGTAGCATTTAACGCCACTGTGACCCGGCACCTATATAATATGAACGGTGAAATTGCCGGTGGTTTAGTGTCACTTTTGACGTCGTTGCTCCTACATCTACCGATTCGAATGCAGTTATTTATGCTATGTTGTTTGCAGTTATTTATGTTTATATTTAGATATATATTGTGTAAATAATAAATCTTTAAATTATAAAACTAAAAGAAAAAATTGTTCTTTTTAAAATCGACATGTTTGACAAATTAAAATTGAAAAAAATCATATAAAATTATAAATTGTTATATCAGTATGATATTTTTATAAATCCTCATTTAGTAACTTTTATACAAACAAAAATTATACAAAATCAACATTCCTAGTTTCTAAATTAAGCTTTACATTCCTAGTCTCTAAAACTATTGTAAAAATAAAAATAAAAAATGGTTCAAAAATAACAATTAATTGTTTACGGTAAGCATGCACTCCCCCAACCATTTAATGCAGTACTGTGCACAACGATCTTCATTTTCAGCCATTCAAAATTCAGATAATTCCAAAAATAAATCCATCAGACTTCGAATTCCGTCGTCAATTCGCTAATGGTCATACAAACAAACGGTGATATTACTTCTACCTAGGCGCCAAGATTTTTTTATTTGATATTGAATCAATCACTGAAGCGAATACAACCAAAACGAGTTGTATATCAGCCCCGGAGTCCAAAATACAGGCCTTTGAAAAAAGCAAAATCCATTCAAAATTACAGTTTTGAAAAGAATTTTTTCTGTTTTTTTAATTTTTGCTTTATGTCCTATGTGCTTATAAGATAAACAGATCAAAACTGTCCCTTTTACTAAATTTTCTTAATTTACAATAAAAAAAAACAAAAAAAAATCCACTTGCGCCTAGGTTCAACTCCAATCTTGCCTCAAATGGTCATAACGTGGGCCCCTAAGGTTATAATTATTTTTTTTAAGTTATACATGTTGATTCTTTGAAATTGTATATCAAAAATAACATTTAAATTGCAACATTTGGTAAAAAAAAGTGTATTTTTATACGATATTTTTTGTTTCAAAGGCTTATTATCTTGGTCCCCGGGACTGATTTAAAAAAAAAAAATTTGTAATTTGCTAATAAAAGTACACTAAAAAAAAATTGGCTGGCGCCTAAGTAAAAGTAATCTTGCCAAACAAACTTAAAACTACGAGTAGTGTTGGTGTTTCGGTGTGGTTTTAGGTCTTATGGAGAATGAGACCGTATTTTTTTAAAACGAAGTCTATATTGTTCTTATTGCGATGTTTTTCGTTGAACAAATTGGAAGGTGTGGTTTTCCAGAAATTATGAATTCATTTGACATTCTGAAATCAGGCACATCACATGTTGGAAAGAAAATGTTTGCTTTTTTAAACTTCGCTACTCTACTATGGTGAACCGATAAGATAAACGAGCATTTTATTGATACTTTTGTGGCAATATTATTGGTAGTGCTAATTAAACTTCCCTATTAAATTTAAATGAAGATCATTGATATGAATAATATCATGAATAATATAATTGTACGTTTTGAAATAATTTTGAACAGCAAATTCCTTAGTAAAGAAATACATTTTCATTTTCCCTAACTGCTATATATACTTCATGAACTTTGTGTTCTAGGGGGGGCCAAAATTCGTCTAGGGGGGGCCGGGCCCTCTGGGCCCCTACCTAGTTACGCCTATGGCTGCAGTCTATGAAGGCTCAACACCGCTTCAGATTTTACATGTAATTGCCATGGAGAAAGTTTTATATCCATTGCTGGTGTTGGCATGGTTTTAAAAGCACCTGTCGCACTAAGGCACACAAGTATTTGTATTTTGTAAACAAAATTTGAGCAGTTATTTGGCGCGTTTTAGGCCACCAAACTAAAGCTGCATATGTCAGAATTGGTTTTATAATACTTTGCTGCAACCAAAGTATCATTTTTGGGCTAAGGCCCCATGTTTTACCAAACAGATTTCTGCATGTGAAGAAAACTTTGTTTGCCTTACCGGAGATATATTTCAGGTGTGAATTCCAGGTTAATTTGCTATCCAGGATCACATCTAAATATCTAACCTCTTTTGATGTTTGTATTGGATCGCCGTCAAGAACAGGAGAAACGAAATTAAAGTTTCTTCTGTTTGTGAAAACGACAATGTTTATTTTTTAGGGTTGATCTACAGTCCCAATCTGTTGCACCACTTTGAAACAAGATTACGAGCTGTCTGGGTTCGACCAGCGACAATGGAGTCATGTTTCCCTCTAACCATGACTGCCAGATCATCGGCATAGCCTACAGTGTTGAAACCGTAATCATTAGGCTTGGTGAGGAGATCATCAGCCACCACTAGCCATTGTAGGTGAGAGAGCACGTCCCCGTGTGGGCAGTCTCTAGATGCAGTGACAGTCATTGAATAATCACCTAGTGTAGCCCTTATCTTCCGAAGCTGTAGCATCTTGATAATCCACGCAAAAATAGGCGTGTTTATATTTTTCTTTGTGGCCATTTCAATGATAGCATTGAAGTGGACATTGTCGAAGGCTCCTTGTATGTCCATAAATGTACATACAAGTGCCTCCTTGTAGTTTATGGTGCTTTCAATCTCTTTCACTATTTCGTGCAACTCCGATTCAGTAGATTTCCCGGTCTGATAGGCGTGCTGGCTAGGGTTGAGATGGTTTTGTTTAAGACATACCTGATGGATGTGATCTTTTCCATTTATTTATTTATTTATTTATTTATTTATTTATTTATTTCAATTTAAATACTAGCAAACGGAAATATTTCCAATAACATGCTAGTATAGAAGTAATACAATTTAAAGACAATATTAAAAAATTATATAAAAAATTACAGTAAAAAGCTTAAATTTAAAAGTAATACAAATTAAAATTAATTAATTGTTTTTATAGGTGTGTATGATTTGGCTTCATTTGGTTTTTTCCTGGCTTGAGCATAAATAACTTTAGTTCCTCGCTATATCTGAGGAATGTAAGCAAGGCAAAAGCTTGCTTTGAACAAACGCATGAGATATAGAAAGATGATTGTTAGACCATTTTGCAGAAATAAAGGAAAAATATCATCACCTACCGGAGATTTATACGGACCGAAGGATTCTATAGCCCACCTCAATTTGTTGGGGGTGAAAATTGTAATGATTAAATGATCTGCAGTACTTTTAGTTGCAGGATCTAGAAGATGTACGTCTTCGTTGGCATTATCTTCCGTGCTCCATTCTATTGAGTCCGGAAAGTGGGTTTGAAGTAGAGTATCTAGTGTCTCAATGCAACTAGTGGTATATATACCATTTGGTTTGCAGATTGAGCCTAGAGGGTTTGCGTGATCAGACGACATCAATTTTCGGAGTTGAGGTGCAGCAGGCAGATTATCTTTCTTATTGCAGAGCTCTTTCCAGCTATTCTTTTTTGATTATATTAGTTCTTTATTATAATTGGTTAGAGCTACTCGGTTCTCTATCCAATTGTTTGTTATTTTTGCTCTGTTAAAGAGCTTACGAATCTTATTCCTTTTCATCTCCAAGTAATCATTCCACGAAAGTACATCTCTGCATCTGTTGGATTGAGTTATTAAGGAGTATTAAGGTTGTATGCTTCAGTGATAATTTCTTGCAAATTATTTGCTGCAAAGTCAAGCTTAAATGTGGAGTTGATACTACCGTCACTATTTACATTATTATAAAGATATGTTGTGTAAAGTTCCCAGTTGGTGTTTCTCGTGTTTCTTAAGTACTAGATGCTCTTCGGGTAGTGTTCTATGTTGAAACGAGTGTTCTATGTTGATATAAGCTTCCTTCGAAACATGCCAGTTCTTAATATGACCGGTAGCTTTTATGTTCGTTAGAGTAAGTTCAAGAACCTAACCTCTGTTTGCGTTTCTAAAGGTAGACCTTACTACTTTGGTACTACCTTTGTTTGCAATAAACATATTGTTTGTATACAAAAATTGAAGCAGACGCTCGCCTTTTGTGTTAACGTTACTACTTCCCCACACGGTGTGATGAGCGTTAGACTCACACGCTATTATGAGGTGATAGTGGTTATTGTTGCAATAGTTGACGAGTTTATCTACCTTTTCTGGTGGTGTCTTGTCCTCATTCCCCGGAAAGTATGCAGAAGCCAAAATGAATTTACGAAATCCATCTTGAGGAAGATGAATTTCTATCTGGAAACTTGTAAGATCTCTGAATATAAATTCATTCAATGGAAGTATTTTTAGATGTTTGTTGAAAAGAATCACGGTTCTCTTGTCTTTCCATATCTGAGAAATAGATCAGTTTTGTATTTATGTTTGACGATAGACCTTTTATTCTTTTACGATACGATATAGACACAAATCTTTAGTACCTAAATTAAGTTGCGTTCAGATTAATCTACAGAGATCAGAAATGGCCTCAGTTAATATGAACCGGTTAATTGAACAGGATGCTTACGATCTTGGGTTCATACAGGAGCCATGGGCAGATATGAACCCAAGATCGTGAGCATCCTGTTCAATTAACCGGTTCATATTAACTGAGGCCATTTCTGATCTCTGTAGATTAATCTGAACGCAACTTAATTTAGGTACTAAAGATTTGTGTCTATATCGTACAGATTACCTCTGTCTGACTTAGATTAAGCTGGATAATCAGGTATTACCCTAGAGTCAGACATGGTATGCGTACTATCCGAATTATCGAATTATGATAAACTGATAAATCCGACATGATTCTAGAGTCAGACATGGTGTGTGTGCTGTCTGGTTTAGGATAAGCTGATGAATCAGGCATGATCCTAGAGTAAGACATGGTGCACAGTTTTGTTGTTAGTTTATGTGATGCGTTTGGAGAAGCATCGTTCCCATCTAAAACATTATTGTTTTCCATACAATATTTATCGAGAAAATAGGGAGGTACATTGGTCAACCACGACAGAGCCCTGTGTTGTGGTAAGGCATTTATTAAAATTTGAGGGCACCTGGTCTCCAGAGTTCCATTCTAGCAATCAAGCACCGCCTTGACCATGTTAAGCTATCAGCGTATGTGTCTTCCTTAGCTTTGGATTTTGAACTTGATCTTGGCTTCGATTCTCACGTAGGACCTAACGGCATGGGTGATCCTACCATGGGTGACCCTTGTAGCTCCTAAGATCATTGAGTCTACTGAGCCCCATAACTGCGTCAAAGTGCCAAGTCCATCGAAAGGGGGTGTGATTCAATAAGATTGATTATAAAAAAATTTGGTTCTAATTCAATAGTGCAGTTCTGTAGTTAATAGATTAACTAAAATAAAACCAAAGAAATTAGGAAAATCGAATTTTATTTTTTCGTTAATCTTATTTTTTTATTCAAAGAAGCTTACTCAATTTTATACTGTTAATTGTTTTAATATATCCATCGTATGTTTGAGTTGGTGAAGATGATCTGTAAATTAAGTTTTCGAAGAAATGAAGATTTGGATCCAAAACAATCGTAGGGTGAGTGAATCATTTATTTAAACGTTTAAATATTATAATTGTAGTAGTAGTCATGTTGGTGTGATGCTCTTAGTGGCTTCAGTCTTTGGGATCGTCAGAGATACCTCTTTGTTTTGCTTTTTTGCGTGCAAATTGGATTATTTGCACTGAACTGGAGGATATTGCTGTTTGAACACACATGGCTTAAGCTTGTTGGATTACAACTCTGCCAGCACGCATTCCTGCGATTGCTTCTTTTTAGTGGGTCACTTTCAGGTTTAGTGTTCATTACAATTTGCCCCTCAGACATTTAAAGAAAATGTCAATCGTCATTTAACTATTAGTATAGTTAAATGAAAACTATTAGCATAGTTATCCCATCCTCATTTCTTCTATTTTTCTCTTCTTCTTGCTTTTTAGTTGACGTGGTGTTTTCGGATAGTCCAGGAGTCTGAATAATGAAAATTTCATATTTAGTGTGCGAAACATGTATAACTGATTAATAGAAAGAAAGAAAGCTATATTTGGTTAGCTCACCAATCAACACATATAAGATAGAAAATACTAATACGTAAAGAACAACCGTTCTAATTTAACTGATTCCAATGGAACTGATACCATTGGTCACACTATATATTTTAATTGACTTGTCAAAATGGCCGATTGTTTCAGTACTGTTATTCTATGTTTTCCAAACTAGTAAAGGTTTAAGCAAAAATGTATAATTTCAAACTTTATAGAGCGTCATATTGTTTTGCTCTTTTTCAATTTGGTAACTATGAATGTCAATTTTTTGATGGCAGACTAATGTTCCGCATAATAGTATTCAACACCAACTATTTCAACAAATTTAAATTAGATCCGGTGGCAACTGCAAAACACAGATGTCACGGAATGTTTGCCGACGATTATTTTCAATGTGATCCATTTTGTGAATGTGGAGAAAACCAAACCATGAATCATTTAGTTAATGATTGTAGTATTCATAAATTCAAAAGAAGTTTGACTGGCTTACATGAAATTAAAAGAGGTGCCTTACAATGGATTCAAAACTTAAATGTTGAAGTTTAATGTATATTGTTGTTAAATTTTGCTCAAAATTCATACAATAATAATAATAAAGTGGACTGGTAAATCTTGCAAAAAATCGAAACCTCGTTGTTTTTTGATTGCACTTCAAATATATGGCTAGTGCCAAATAACGTTTTTGCACGTTTTGCACGTTTTTCACTAGTCATGATTGAGAGAATCAAACTAACACTAATTAATATTGAATACTTATTTGGAACAATATAGAACGAAAATGTTGATTAATATCGGTGCAAAGATTTGTATGATTTCGTTTATTATGTTTATATGAAGTCTGTGTGTCGACACTTTTGCGCAGTAAACAGATTTAGGTGGACGAATATATGTTATCAATCTTGAATCATAAAAATGCTGTCGAATGTGATTTTGTTAATAAAAGTTTTTGAACTAAATACTTTCCAAAATATTTGGTAAACAGTGTCTGCGATGAGGGCTAGATAACAAATCAGATACCAATTATATTATGTACATGAATCTGCTTACAACGTGAAACTGCATGTATGGCCCAGATTATACTTCATACACATTTGCGACATACCTGGAGTGTAAGCAAATCTAAAAGTTGATAAATCGAACATAGATTTGAATAGCAATTTTTATATAAAGTGTATAAAAATGGTTAAATAGGCCTTATATCCGTAAAAATTATTAAATCAGTTCCAAAACCCTTAAAACTTTTGTTTTGCCAAAACACGAGCAAAAATTTTAACAATTTCTAGAAGACCTTTTTATAAATAAAGTTATAATTTAGTTTGGAGAGAAAGAAGCGAGACTAGTTTTGTTTTAATTGAAATATTAGAATTTCATCCATTAAATTTTTAATTATCATCTTTATTAAATAAAACATATTTGAAATAAGAAGAATTGAATTAAAAAGGAAATATAACAGAAAAATAAAAACGAAAAAAAATTATGAAAAATTTAAAGCTACTAAAAAGATAAAAAGCTAAAACTTAAAATAAAATAATAATAACGATATATAAAAACTTCTTAAAATCGCAAAATTGCGATTAAATACATATCTATTGAAAATAAAAATATGAATTAAATTAAAAAATTCAAAAAGAAAGTAAAACCTAGAAAAAATTGTAAAAACTAACAAAAAAATTATACATAAACTTGTAAGACCACAAACAACAAACAACAGAAATCAAAAAATCTTTCTAGAAATGCACTTGCCTTGCCGTGACGAGAAATGTTGTTACTAAAAGTTGTATACAAAAATAAATCTGATCTTCTAGAAAACGGAGAGAACGATGACTTTGCTTCCACAATGGGTGACATATAGAATGTTGCAAAAATTTGTGGTTGAAGATATGAGTAGGAATTCAGGCAAGCAAAAATCAAATGTAACAAAATAAGAATACAAAATTAAATGTAAATTTATTTAATAACAATCATATACTTCTTAAAATGCAAAATAATTTATTTGACTTTGATTTAGGAATAGATTTTCTAGAACACAGTAGATAGATAGTTAAGTAGATTTTCTAGAACACAGTACAAGTATTAACACCATTCATCTACAACAAAATTAATTTATTGTTCAAATTTAATATTTCGACTTCTAAAATACTTACCCTACATGAGAACTAATTGTTAGAGATGCCGAACTCACAACCATTTAACCTTGTATTAATTTATTGTTCAAATTAGTAAAACTATTAGTAAAATCTACAACAATTGTATTTCTGTTTCTCTCACAAACCAAATACCAACAACAACATAAAACAAAAGGATTTTTAATATTGACGAACCATAATTTCTCTGATGCGTTCTTAGGATGGAACAACCCATCTTCGTTTAAATTTTTTACATTTAAATCTATATTAAAGTCAACAATCAACAGTTTTCGTGTATTGACGAAAGAATCAATAAATCCAAATTCAAATCATTCCAATAGTTGTATTTTAGTGGAATTAAAACTGACCAATTATGCTAACACAACCCAGCACGTACACATAGCCTTGTGTTCACATTTATAGTAGTGTTTTTTCATTTCTTTTATCCGTTGGAGCATTTCACTCTTTGAGGAATAAACAGTGAACGATTTCAACATTAATCATATATAAATCAAAAATTAGTTGCGGTAAAACTAAATTTTGTGGTACACCAGCAACAATCAACTTAGATGTACATTAATACCATCAATGGAGACATGAAATGTATCGATTAAACTCATCAATAACTTTGTTTTCCACAAATTAGTGACTCCCCAAACTATCACGTTTCCATATTGCATTCCATTCAATTTTATACAAAATAAATTTAAATGTCCAAAAAATTGTAACTTTCTCAATCCAACAAAAAAAAATTTGCTATATAAACATAAAATACCGAATTTTAAACCAAAATAGAGTTAAATATAGACTAGAATCGAGAACAGTTGATGTTGATATAATGGTCAAAAAATTTAGATTGTTTATTCAACAAAAAAATACTATTTATTTACCATTGACAAACATTTATCATTGATTGATTAATGAACGATTGTAGCACAGACAAGTCAACCGTACTGGTACTTGCAAAATGCAAATCAATTTATTTGAAAATCTATTTTCGGTTTTTGGTTAATTTTCGTTTAAACCGATTTTATAATGTAAATACAAATAATTTGCTGAGATTAGTTTTGTTAACAAAGAATTGTGAAAAAGGGTGATATGACTGGGACTGGATTAAATGTTGATGATTTTAAAGTGGATAAAATATATAAAAACGCTAAAATTCACTTAAATGAATTAAGAATTTTTATTGTCTGACGATAAAAAGTTTCGAAGATATTTAGATTATTCAAAAATCTTAACCGTTTCCTCCTTTGTGTTCCAGTATAAACATCAGTTTAAAGTTTCATATCCGCATCACGATATAATTGTTTTTTGTTCCATGTACATCGGGTATTTATCTAATCCATTAGTGGCCGTCAAAAAGTTTCCATTTTCCACCTCGTTATGCAAAAAACTATTGTTTCAAAACTTAGTTATTTCAAAAATAAACCGAGTGAATTAATTTAATTTTTCAAATGATCTAAAACATTAATTTTTATAAAGCCCTGATAATATTTTCATTAAGTTATTCATACCAACCCAACTACATTTAATTGTTTGTTAACTCTCAATGAATTTGTTTAATGACTTGACCATAATCTTTTCCATTCCATAGATTTTTATCAATTAACTTTGATACACAATACAAATTCCAGATTTAATATTGAACTACTGTTGTTGCAATGCGAGACGTGTTTTTCAAAGAAAAACTGTAAATAAAACTAACCAAAAAAACTGCGATAAACGGTAAAAAGTTTAAAAGTATAAAACTAATTAAACTGATATGTGATTAAAATTTTGCAATTTAACGGTTAATGATTTGCAAATAAAATTAATTACATTTTGCTGATTGTAATCGAAGAAACTGCACGACGAAAGTAACAAATTAAAAACTAACTTTTTGTTCAGATAATTAATTTGTTGTAAAATTTTGGTTGCATGAAATAATTTTTAACATGGATGAACAAATCGTTGAATTCAAGTGATAACAGATGTAAACTAATTTGCTTCTATGACACGTCACCTTTATAACGCCCATGTCAAACTTCTTGAAACATTAATGAATAAAATTATAAGAAGGCTAATTTACAGTTTAAAAAAAACTATTTTGGACAGTGTCAGAAAAGATCAATTCATTTTTATAATTTATTGGAAATGTAAACAAATTTACATAATTTTTTGTAACTTTATTATTACATTGTAGCAAAGTTATTCTTAAAATATTGTTTTATCAAAAAAATAAAACTTTAATTTCTTAGCACTTAATCACCGTTTGAAAATTTATAGTTTTTAATTCAAATTAACTTATCCGTCACAACTTCAAATATTTTTGATCTAAAATTTTAATGACATAAACGTTAGATATAAATCTTTAGAAAAAACCTTAATGGTTTGTCTTACAAATAATAAATCTGAAAATTAATTTAAAATTTCATCAGTTTCTTAGATATGGGATTTGAAAAGGCGTGATTCAGCGTTGGTTATGGGTTAGTTATGCATACGTCAAATAAACATTAAATGTTAGATTTTGATACATGTTAAAATTTTGTTGACACAAGAAACAAATTTCTTTGGGTTTAATATTTGTTGTATTAAAACAAGTAGATGAATTTGAATTAAGCGTTTTAGCAGTTTTCTCTTTTATTCCTTCTGTTTAACATTTTACATTTAACATTTACATTTTACATTTTACATTTTACATTTTACATTTTACATTTTACATTTTACATTTTACATTTTACATTTTACATTTTACATTTTACATTTTACATTTTACATTTTACATTTTACATTTTACATTTTACATTTTACATTTTACATTTTACATTTTACATTTTACATTTTACATTTTACATTTTACATTTTACATTTTACATTTTACATTTTACATTTTACATTTTACATTTTACATTTTACATTTTACATTTTACATTTTACATTTTACATTTTACATTTTACATTTTACATTTTACATTTTACATTTTACATTTTACATTTTACATTTTACATTTTACATTTTACATTTTACATTTTACATTTTACATTTTACATTTTACATTTTACATTTTACATTTTACATTTTACATTTTACATTTTACATTTTACATTTTACATTTTACATTTTACATTTTACATTTTACATTTTACATTTTACATTTTACATTTTACATTTTACATTTTACATTTTACATTTTACATTTTACATTTTACATTTTACATTTTACATTTTACATTTTACATTTTACATTTTACATTTTACATTTTACATTTTACATTTTACATTTTACATTTTACATTTTACATTTTACATTTTACATTTTACATTTTACATTTTAAATTTTACATTTTACATTTTACATTTCACATTTTACATTTTACATTTTACATTTTACATTTTACATTTTACATTTTACATTTTACATTTTACATTTTACATTTTACATTTTACATTTTACATTTTACATTTTACATTTTACATTTTACATTTTACATTTTACATTTTACATTTTACATTTTACATTTTACATTTTACATTTTACATTTTACATTTTACATTTTACATTTTACATTTTACATTTTACATTTTACATTTTACATTTTACATTTTACATTTTACATTTTACATTTTACATTTTACATTTTACATTTTACATTTTACATTTTACATTTTACATTTTACATTTTACATTTTACATTTTACATTTTACATTTTACATTTTACATTTTACATTTTACATTTTACATTTTACATTTTACATTTTACATTTTACATTTTACATTTTACATTTTACATTTTACATTTTACATTTTACATTTTACATTTTACATTTTACATTTTACATTTTACATTTTACATTTTACATTTTACATTTTACATTTTACATTTTACATTTTACATTTTACATTTTACATTTTACATTTTACATTTTACATTTTACATTTTACATTTTACATTTTACATTTTACATTTTACATTTTACATTTTACATTTTACATTTTACATTTTACATTTTACATTTTACATTTTACATTTTACATTTTACATTTTACATTTTACATTTTACATTTTACATTTTACATTTTACATTTTACATTTTACATTTTACATTTTACATTTTACATTTTACATTTTACATTTTACATTTTACATTTTACATTTTACATGTATATGTACAAAGAACTGTTCAAATTTTGCTTTGGTTACCCAATAAAATCACTTACAATTTACATAATTGAATTTTTTATTAACATTTTGGTTATTTATCTTCGTTTAATCAATGTTGTGACATCGTTTATTTGCTTTTTTTGGGTTTTAAGTGCATCAATTTATCTATTTGGACATAAACCTTGCTTACAAATACTTTTTAGGTAACAAAATTATTCTTAATCGAATTTTCCAAACCTCCAAACATTAAGTTCAACGTATGCTAAATAATTTCCTAACATAACAATTTGTTTACTGAAAACTATATTTAAAAAATCTTTCTTCTAGAAACATAAATTAATCGATTAGAAACAAAACTCAACCGTTTAGACCACATGATAAATACTGTGTGGTTGGTTTGATCTGATTTATCTATTTCAGCACAAACAACAGTACATATGTTTTTAGTTTTTACTAAACTATAACAATAGTTGAAAATTTTTTTGATTTAAATTTTAACCGAATCTTATTGAATTTAATTATAGATTTTAAAAATCTTAGTGTATACCGCGATATTATTGTATGATGATTACATTTTCGATAAACCTCTTTCAAAAATTCGATAAACCTCTTTCAAAAATGTAGCTTCGATATGAAAATAATAATCTATAAACATTATATAGATTTCCCCAATTTTTACCACATTTTTCAAAATTGTATTACTTCAGTTTCAATCGATGTCACACTAATATATTCTGAAACGTCTCACTCTGCGATTAATATCAAACATAGAATAATTTACAAATGATTTCATATTCTATCAAATTTTATCACTTCAATCAACCCCAGAGAAATAATATTAAAAGTTTGTATCAAGGAAAATTCAAGATTTTGTATTTTCTATTTCATTGAATTATTACAGAATTTTGTACGTGAGTTAAACTCAACATTTAACTTAATCGCTTGGAAACAAAAATTATGCTCCTTAAATTAAAGAAAATATGTGAAGACGATGGAACATAAAGAGAACATAAAAAATTGTTTTTACAAACAAAGAGATGAAGAAAAACGTTGTTTTTCGTATCTTAGGAATATTTTATTTAAATTGAATATAACAATATAAAAAAAATAAGGATACGAATATTATTATAGCTTATACATAAAATGAAAAAAAACATTACAACAGAGAAAACCGTTTTCGATTAAACCAAAAACAATATGTTTATTCTTCAGATATGGTTATAAAATTTTATTTCCTTAACAACTTTGGATCGTTTAAAATTCATAAAACTTTACTGTATTTGGCAAGCTAAATCCTATTTCCTGTCTAAAAATAACTCATACAAATAATATTTCTTCGCGTCTATGTATTGTATTGATCTTTAAATCAAAAAAATCTTTAAAGATTATTCCATCATAATACACGAAAAATCAGGGATCATATATCAAACAACTAAATTTAAAATTAAAAAAAAGAAATAAAGATAATAAATAAAGAAAAATAAACACGCAAAATACGAATGCATAATCAAAAAGCAAAATTGCAGATCAAGAAGCACGAAATGAAAATCAAGACTAAAGGATCAAAAATAAAGAATCAAATATCAAGGTTCGAGAATCAATAATCAAGATTTAAGAATCAAGTATCAAGTATCAAGTATCAAGTATCAAGTATCAAGTATCAAGTATCAAGAATCAAGAATCAATAATAAAAAATCAAGAATCAAGAATCAAGAATCAAGAATCAAGAATCAAGAATCAAGAATCAAGAATCAAGAATCAAGAATCAAGAATCAAGAATCAAGAATCAAGAATCAAGAATCAAGAATCAAGAATCAAGAATCAAGAATCAAGAATCAAGAATCAAGAATCAAGAATCAAGAATCAAGAATCAAGAATCAAGAATCAAGAATCAAGAATCAAGAATCAAGAATCAAGAATCAAGAATCAAGAATCAAGAATCAAGAATCAAGAATCAAGAATCAAGAACCAAGAATCAAGAATCAAGAATCAAGAATCAAGAATCAAGAATCAAGAATCAAGAATCAAGAATCAAGAATCAAGAATCAAGAATCAAGAATCAAGGATTAAGAATCAAGAATCAAGAATCAAGAATCAAGAATCAAGAATCAAGAATCAAGAATCAAGAATCAAGAATCAAGAATCAAGAATCAAGAATCAAGAATCAAGAATCAAGAATCAAGAATCAAGAATCAAGAATCAAGAATCAAGAATCAAGAATCAAGAATCAAGAATCAAGAATCAAGAATCAAGAATCAAGAATTCAGAATCAAGAATCAAGAATCAAGAATCAAGAATCAAGAATCAAGAATCAAGAATCAAGAATCAAGAATCAAGAATAGAGAATCAAGAATCAAGAATCAAGAATCAAGAATCAAGAATCAAGAATCAAGAATCAAGAATCAAGAATCAAGAATCAAGAATCAAGAATCAAGAATCAAGAATCAAGAATCAAGAATCAAGAATCAAGAATCAAGAATCAAGAATCAAGAATCAAGAATCAAGAATCAAGAATCAAGAATCAAGAATCAAGAATCAAGAATCAAGAATCAAGAATCAAGAATCAAGAATCAAGAATCAAGAATCAAGAATCAAGAATCAAGAATCAAGAATCAAGAATCAAGAATCAAGAATCAAGAATCAAGAATCAAGAATCAAGAATCAAGAATCAAGAATCAAGAATCAAGAATCAAGAATCAAGAATCAAGAATCAAGAATCAAGAATCAAGAATCAAGAATCAAGAATCAAGAATCAAGAATCAAGAATCAAGAATCAAGAATCAAGAATCAAGAATCAAGAATCAAGAATCAAGAATCAAGAATCAAGAATCAAGAATCAAGAATCAAGAATCAAGAATCAAGAATCAAGAATCAAGAATCAAGAATCAAGAATCAAGAATCAAGAATCAAGAATCAAGAATCAAGAATCAAGAATCAAGAATCAAGAATCAAGAATCAAGAATCAAGAATCAAGAATCAAGAATCAAGAATCAAGAATCAAGAATCAAGAATCAAGAATCAAGAATCAAGAATCAAGAATCAAGAATCAAGAATCAAGAATCAAGAATCAAGAATCAAGAATCAAGAATCAAGAATCAAGAATCAAGAATCAAGAATCAAGAATCAAGAATCAAGAATCAAGAATCAAGAATCAAGAATCAAGAATCAAGAATCAAGAATCAAGAATCAAGAATCAAGAATCAAGAATCAAGAATCAAGAATCAAGAATCAAGAATCAAGAATCAAGAATCAAGAATCAAGAATCAAGAATCAAGAATCAAGAATCAAGAATCAAGAATCAAGAATCAAGAATCAAGAATCAAGAATCAAGAATCAAGAATCAAGAATCAAGAATCAAGAATCAAGAATCAAGAATCAAGAATCAAGAATCAAGAATCAAGAATCAAGAATCAAGAATCAAGAATCAAGAATCAAGAATCAAGAATCAAGCATCAAAAATCAAGAATCAAGAATCAAGAATCAAGAATCAAGAATCAAGAATCAAGAATCAAGAATCAAGAATCAAGAATCAAGAATCAAGAATCAAGAATCAAGAATCAAGAATCAAGAATCAAGAATGAAGAATCAAGAATCAAGAATCAAGAATCAAGAATCAAGAATCAAGAATCAAGAATCAAGAATCAAGAATCAAGAATCAAGAATCAAGAATCAAGAATCAAGAATCAAGAATCAAGAATCAAGAATCAAGAATCAAGAATCAAGAATCAAGAATCAAGAATCAAGAATCAAGAATCAAGAATCAAGAATCAAAAATTAAGAATCAAGAATCAAGAATCAAGAATCAAGATTCAAGAATCAAGAATCAAGAATCAAGAATCAAGAATCAAGAATCAAGAATCAAGAATCAAGAATTTAGAATCAAGAATCAAGAATCAAGAATCAAGAATCAAGAATCAAGAATCAAGAATCAAGAATCAAGAATCAAGAATCAAGAATCAAGAATCAAGAATCAAGAATCAAGAATCAAGAATCAAGAATCAAGAACCAGGAATCAAGAACCAGGAATCAGGAATCAAGAATCAAGAATCAAGAATCAAGAATCAAGAATTAAGAATCAAGAATCAAGAATCAAGAATCAAGAATCAAGAATCAAGAATCAAGAATCAAGAATCAAGAATCAAGAATCAAGAATCAAGAATCAAGAATCAAGAATCAAGAATCAAGAATCAAGAATCAAGAATCAAGAATCAAGAATCAAGAATCAAGAATCAAGAATCAAGAATCAAGAATCAAGAATCAAGAATTAAGAATCAAGAATCAAGAATCAAGAATCAAGAATCAAGAATTAAGAATCAAGAATCAAGAATCAAGAATCAAGAATCAAGAATCAAGAATCAAGAATCAAGAATCAAGAATCAAGAATCAAGAATCAAGAATCAAGAATCAAGAATCAAGAATCAAGAATCAAGAATCAAGAATCAAGAATCAAGAATCAAGAATCAAGAATCAAGAATCAAGAATCAAGAATCAAGAATCAAGAATCAAGAATCAAGAATCAAGAATCAAGAACCAAGAATCAAGAATCAAGAATCAAGAATCAACAATCAAGAATCAAGCATCAAGAATCAAGAATCAAGAATCAAGAATCAAGAATCAAGAATCAAGAATCAAGGATCAAGGATCAAGAATAAAGAATCAAGAATCAAGAATCAAGAATCAAGAATCAAGAATCAAGAATCAAGAATCAAGAATCAAGTATCAAGAATCAAGAATCAAGAATCAAGAATCAAGAATCAAGAATCAAGAATCAAGAATCAAGAATCAAGAATCAAGAATCAAGAATCAAGAATCAAGAATCAAGAATCAAGAATCAAGAATCAAGAATCAAGAATTAAGAATCAAGAATCAAGAATCAAGAATCGAGAATCAAGAATCAAGAATCAAGAATCAAGAATCAAGAATCAAGAATCAAGAATCAAGAATCAAGAATCAAGAATCAAGAATCAAGAATCAAGAATCAAGAATCAAGAATCAAGAATCAAGAATCAAGAATCAAAATCAAGAATCAAGAATCAAGAATCAAGAATCAAGAATCAAGAATCAAGAATCAAGAATCAAGAATCAAGAATCAAGAATCAAGAATCAAGAATCAAGAATCAAGAATCAAGAATCAAGAATCAAGAATCAAGAATCAAGAATCAAGAATCAAGAATCAAGAATCAAGAATCAAGAATCAAGAATCAAGAATCAAGAATCAAGAATCAAGAATCAAGAATCAAGAATCAAGAATCAAGAATCAAGAATCAAGAATCAAGAATCAAGAATCAAGAATCAAGAATCAAGAATCAAGAATCAAGAATCAAGAATCAAGAATCAAGAATCAAGAATCAAGAATCAAGAATCAAGAATCAAGAATCAAGAATCAAGAATCAAGAATCAAGAATCAAGAATCAAGAATCAAGAATCAAGAATCAAGAATCAAGAATCAAGAATCAAGAATCAAGAATCAAGAATCAAGAATCAAGAATCAAGAATCAAGAATCAAGAATCAAGAATCAAGAATCAAGAATCAAGTATCAAGAATCAAGAATCAAGAATCAAGAATCAAGAATCAAGAATCAAGAATCAAGAATCAAGAATCAAGAATCAAGAATCAAGAATCAAGAATCAAGAATCAAGAATCAAGAATCAAGAATCAAGAATCAAGAATCAAGAATCAAGAATCAAGAATCAAGAATCAAGAATCAAGAATCAAGAATCAAGAATCAAGAATCAAGAATCAAGAATCAAGAATCAAGAATCAAGAATCAAGAATCAAGAATCAAGAATCAAGAATCAAGAATCAAGAATCAAGAATCAAGAATCAAGAATCAAGAATCAAGAATCAAGAATCAAGAATCAAGAATCAAGAATCAAGAATCAAGAATCAAGAATCAAGAATCAAGAATCAAGAATCAAGAATCAAGAATCAAGAATCAAGAATCAAGAATCAAGAATCAAGAATCAAGAATCAAGAATCAAGAATCAAGAATCAAGAATCAAGAATCAAGAATCAAGAATCAAGAATCAAGAATCAAGAATCAAGAATCAAGAATCAAGAATCAAGAATCAAGAATCAAGAATCAAGAATCAAGAATCAAGAATCAAGAATCAAGAATCAAGAATCAAGAATCAAGAATCAAGAATCAAGAATCAAGAATCAAGAATCAAGAATCAAGAATCAAGAATCAAGAATCAAGAATCAAGAATCAAGAATCAAGAATCAAGAATCAAGAATCAAGAATCAAGAATCAAGAATCAAGAATCAAGAATCAAGAATCAAGAATCAAGAATCAAGAATCAAGAATCAAGAATCAAGAATCAAGAATCAAGAATCAAGAATCAAGAATCAAGAATCAAGAATCAAGAATCAAGAATCAAGAATCAAGAATCAAGAATCAAGAATCAAGAATCAAGAATCAAGAATCAAGAATCAAGAATCAAGAATCAAGAATCAAGAATCAAGAATCAAGAATCAAGAATCAAGAATCAAGAATCAAGAATCAAGAATCAAGAATCAAGAATCAAGAATCAAGAATCAAGAATCAAGAATCAAGAATCAAGAATCAAGAATCAAGAATCAAGAATCAAGAATCAAGAATCAAGAATCAAGAATCAAGAATCAAGAATCAAGAATCAAGAATCAAGAATCAAGAATCAAGAATCAAGAATCAAGAATCAAGAATCAAGAATCAAGAATCAAGAATCAAGAATCAAGAATCAAGAATCAAGAATCAAGAATCAAGAATCAAGAATCAAGAATCAAGAATCAAGAATCAAGAATCAAGAATCAAGAATCAAGAATCAAGAATCAAGAATCAAGAATCAAGAATCAAGAATCAAGAATCAAGAATCAAGAATCAAGAATCAAGAATCAAGAATCAAGAATCAAGAATCAAGAGTCAAGAGTCAAGAGTCAAGAGTCAAGAGTCAAGAGTCAAGAGTCAAGAATCAAGAATCAAGAATCAAGAATCAAGAATCAAGAATCAAGAATCAAGAATCAAGAATCAAGAATCAAGAATCAAGAGTCAAGAATCAAGAATCAAGAATCAAGAATCAAAAATCAAGAATCAAGCAAGTGTCATTATGTCTGTACTGCCACACTTCATACAAATGTTAATTGTTGTTAGCCCCATGCTAATGTTTGATGCTAGTTTGAAAAGGTTTAGACGTTTATTTAGCCCCACACGGGCTTAGCCTTACCTGTACAATATCTTTATGAACGATGATACTCGCCTAACACGTAATTATAACATTTATTCTTCCTCTGTATGGTGATGTATCAGTAATGTTACAGAGATAGCTAGCGGTGACTAGATTAGTCTGCTCCGATTCCAAGTTGTTTTTATGATAACATATATCCCCTTTCTTTCACAAAGTAGTCCAATTTGAATGGGATTTATATAAACTGGAAAAATCTTACAGTCTTGTGCTTTTCTTAAGGAATCTAAAGTACCAAGTAATACCAGCTACACTCAGTGACCATTGCTGTTGATCGTCTGGTTCTACCTATCTGGTCTTTTAGTTGCACGGTAGCTTTCGTTGCACTATTATTGCTACATGTAATTAGCCGTATTCCTTGAAATAAACATTTTACTTCAAAAGAAATACATATTATTTTACATTTATAACTTTAAAAAATTCTAGATAAAGAATAATAGAGATAATCAACTAGAGTTTTATTATTCTATTATAAAATAATAAAACTCTAGTTGAAGACATCCAACTTTATAACTACAAACATTATTTGACATTTAACTTAACAGTTCCAGTTGTTGTAAACCACAAAATCACCATAAAAAAATTAAAAACATATAACTTTTTCTTATATGTTTATTTAATTCAATTTCTTAAGTTTTTTTTATCTAAGTAAACATAAGAGCTACATAATAATTTATGTTTGTTTTAATGAATTCTTATGTACAAGTACAAGCACTTGTATGTAGATCAGATAGAAATAATTTAATTTTCGTTTTCATTGTAAACATTGATTTTTTTTCATTATTTTTGTATCTTGACATAGCAACCAAATTCTTAAGTCGTTAAACGAAGATGATTTCATTGATTTTAATGGCAACATAAATTAATTTTTTAAAAGTTTATTTAATTTTCAAGTTAGTTTATTTAAAAATAAATATATAGAATTTTTTGGTTTTTGACTAACACGTTTTGGAGTTTAAAGCGAGGTGTTGAAATGAAACTGTATTGAGCTTGCATACTTTATGAAAAACTACCATTCCGTTGACAAGTTAAGACCAAGTAAGAATGATGTAATAATTTAAACATAATCTATACTAGAAGTAGTAAACCATCAACTCCTTGTCGGAGTTAATTATGCGCTCTGCTGTGGGGTATCTTTTCATTTTTTTAACGAGTTCAACATAGCCAAACTTACACAACCAAAACCAAATCAAATATACACTGATCAATGTGCAAATTCGGGCTCAAACGCGTGATCTGACACTTAGGGCAAATGGGTTCTAATTGAAATGCAGATAATAGCATTGATTTCAGCGACTTTAAACTACTGTATCTGGCAGGACCTCACGGTCAGTTAAGAACCACATTTGACCGAGAACAAACTTATAATCTTTATCAAACGCGTGGAAGTATTTCCGTAAACCCAATTGATTTGCGTATATTGCAAAAAACCAGCAGCAATAAAAAGAAATTCTGGTCCGCAAGGTGAAGTACGCAAGTTTAGCTTAGAATCTGCATACTTCTCAAACGATTAATTGGATATGTTACTAGAAACAGTAATCGGAGTTTGTCTGAAAAATTGTTATTCAGAAATGAATATTCAGTTTATCATTAGGATTTTTAAGACCAGTTAAATCTAAATCAAAGCGCTTCGCGTTAAGAGTCGGTGACGGTTAAAAGACCTCTAATGGTATAGAAAAAATTGAACAATTTTTCCACTATCTTTCGTTGAATTTCTGTATTTTTGAATCCAATACGGTAGCCCGTCACAACTTCCTGAAGATAAAAGTGTACTGCTACATAGTCTAATAACAATTCAGGTTTCGATTCTTTACAGTATTCTTCAATTTGACTTAACTTTATTCAAAATGGTTTCTTTCTCCAAAGTGATTAAACTTATAAAATTTTTACTCCTATCCCACAAGAAAGCAACACATATAATAAAGTAATAAGTGCCTAATAAAAAATAACTATTACTGCATATAAGTAGTAATATATTGATTCACTATAATATTCGTGGTTATAAATTATCAACACCAATTATTTTCTAAATATTTCAATAAAAGCAATAATTATGATAGAATTTGATTTATTCAATGGAATTCAACAGATCGTTAAAATCAATAATATTAATGCTTTGTACATATTAACATGAAGAATGTCATAAATGAATTAAATTAGAATTAATGAAAAGATATTAATTTTACTTCATAGTCAATTATACATAATGGGTTGGGTTAATCATTTTGTGCCATTATAAGGGAGTATGATTAAAATGTTTCAACATAAAATATACATTTAAATATAACAACTAATATTTTCTAGATATTCGTTAATCAAAACAACATATGGATAACTCATAGAGCACAAAGAAAATCTATTTATAAGAATTATTTTATAATTCATTAAAATAAATATTTAATTATTATGTTTATCATAAAGATGTGTCTAAATAAATTATGTGATTTTATTTAAATGTCTATCACAGAAAAATCGCAACAGTTTCTTTCCAGTTGGTCAGACGTTTCTTAGTTTTCAAAACCAACACATATTTTTTACACATCGTTTTGACTTTTTTAGGGTCCCGTAAAAAACCTATTGGTGAGAGTACAACGTGTTTCTCGCACTATATCGATTATCTCGTAAACCATTAATCCCATGAACCTAAAATTTGAGTTGCTTATAAACTAACCTATCCACTCAAGATGACGGGTTAAAAAATTAATAAAGTTGTTTTCGTTTGATTTACAGAGGTACGATGTGAAACTTTTGAGCAAATACATTTTTTATCGAGACGAGTAGGGTATTATATAAAAGGGCTCCACTTCAGAATTCCTTAAAAATGCATTTAAGAATTTTACACCCTACCGTTTTTTGTATAATTTTGAATAATGACTTTTTCTATATGTTTATTGCCTCGACTAACTCCGACCCTATTTGATCGAAAATCTTAAAACATATTGGGAATGATAGAAAAATGAGTAAGATTTTAATGAAAAATATAGAAAAGTGTGAAATACTCATAATTATATAATATTAAAGGGCGGGGATGAAAAGGGGTAAAAACATAATTTAAAACCAGGTCAAATGGGGTGTCATTTGAAAGAGCACCTAATTTAAGAAACATTGGATTTTGTTTAGAATTTGGCTGTGCACAGTTATTGAATTATTGTTAAAAAAAAGTTGTGGGTGGAGTCCCTCCGCGCGGAAGAAGTGAAACTTCGTAATGTGGAAATAAAAACACATTACATTCTTTTAAAAGTCATTAATTTTTAGTGAACTCATACTGTTCATATTCTTTAAGACAAACTTTATTAACATGCTTACAATTCACAATTGATCGCATCTTTTAATTATCATTTTCGAGTGGAGAAATATCCAAATCTATAATATTTACAATGGGATTATGATAACTAAAGTAAGATACGAAATGTTTGAGTTCTATTTTTTCAATATTTCTTGCAAAAACTGCATTTTTTTCTCGTTTAAAATATTTCAACTTAAAATGATAAGAAAATGAGTCTTCTATCAGGAGTCTTCTATCAAAATAAATTGCAAATGGTTTTTTTTATAGAAGACTCCTGATAGAAGACGATAGAAGACTCCTGTATTGTCAGATGTCAGGTTATTGTTTAAATATCATAAAGTTATATGGAAAAAAGAAGCGTTAAATGTTTTCAACGCAACATTGTTTGGAAGTCGCATTAGAAGTTTCACTTCAAAAAGTAAAATTTTCAAACCGTTCCTCCCCCTACGTCCCGACACTGAGTGACAGGAAAATTTGGAAAAATGCGCATAGACAGGAAGTTTGGTAAATTTTAATGAAATTATAGCGAAGTTTCAGATAATTACATTTCTAGGGAACCTTATATACAAAACGTTTTTAGAATTTTGCGATGCACAGTTTTGAAATTATTGTTAAAAAATTTAAACCATTCACAAGCTGGTTAAATCTTTCTTTAGTCAACATAAACAGCTATGGATAAGATTCCATCTCAAGTAACATTTTTTGTGTCATTTTTGATCAATATAGATGTGACTGACAGTTACTATTAACGTTTACGATTAAAATTTATTTTGTTATGTGTCTATAGTCTGGAGATATCTTTACAACACAACTTTATATCAATTAATTTTTATATTGTGTTCTTCTACATTCACGGAACTCTTGGCAAGCGAATTTTATTTGCACTTGTCCGACTTTTTATTTTTAACGTTGGCAAAATATTACCGTATTTCAGGAAAAAGTACAACAATAATGATTTTCTAATCGCATCTGTTAATATAATACCATCCCTCGGCCATAAAATCTGAACAAAATTAATATTTTTAACTGAATCGGGAACTAAGTCCATTCAAAAAAGGTAGATTATTTGGTTAGACAGAAATTATTTTATTCAAGTAGAATTGGATGTTTCAGATTAGTCTATATAAAAATATTACAAACAAATTTAAATAATAAAGAAAATTTTTAGTTCTATTTTTATTTTAATTTAACCCTAAAAATTTTTTAATATATAATGACATCATTCACTTTGTCCAATAACATTTTAGTTATACTTATAATAGTAAGATTATTCAATAATCAACCTATATTCATTCCAGTTGATTATCACGAATATTTTATTTTTTCTTACAGAAATATTATTATAAATTAATAATAATATAAATTAATAAAAGCCTTCAAATAATATTTCTTGACTAATCCAATTTTAGGCCGGCAAAATAATTTTTATATATTGATATTGTATCTGATATTGTACCTGCCATTTATAATATTTTTCTGGTTGTTTCTTGATTTTCAATTTTCGATGCATTTATTGTTATTACCAATCAACTTGCTTTCGATATTTTCGAAAAAAAACATTTAGAATTATCATTGTCCTTGGGAGATTACTGCTGAAAATGTTTTGCTTTATTTGTATTTGAATTGAACACAATGAAATTCTCTCAATTTGTAATAGGAGGTCTAGTAGACCGTGCAGGTCTACCAGTTAGTCGTGCACGCAACACCTACATTTACCTGCTGCTAACTCAACCTGGCGTAAATTTTGGTGACCAACCTCTTAACAAGAACGTTTAAACTAAACAAAAATCGTGTGCCTCAATACACTACCCAGGATCTCCAGAAGGGAGAACTGGCCATCACCACTTTCCCCTAAATACTTATACGTTAACCCTTCATTTTACAAAATAATATAAAGTTATAATACTAAACAAATAACAAAACCAAAAGTAAACATACTTTTATATGTTGATTGCTGAATTTTGTCCTGAATCATCCCAATCATCCGTATTCACCAATTCATCAAAATCAGAACGTTGAATTATATATCAGATCGATATTGTTCAGATTATATTCTGGCTTTATATAATCAGTGTAATTAATTAATAAAACCATCACTTAATTAATAGACGTGCAATCGATTATATATTTTATTTTTTTTTTAATTCAAAATTAGGCATGTTTAGTGTTAATTATAATAAATTATAAATTAACGTCTCTGAATATCCGAAGATACCTTGCTCAACTAGGGATCGGGATTAAGTTTGAATATTTATTCAGTTTCCTTAAGAAATTTATGGACGCTAACTTTGTTGAAAATTACAAAATAAATTGTTTTAGACTAGAAAAAAAATAACCTTTCATGTGCTACCCCACTTGACATGACCAAAAATATTTTGTTTTCGTAATTTTTACTCTCAACCCCCTCCAATGAACATTTGAAATTATAATAACCAAAACAAAACAGCGGTTTTTTTTATGCAAAATTCCTACATATTTACCTTGAATTTTTTCAATTTTTTGCAAATGTTCGAAGTTAAGGTGGTGGACAAAAAAATAAACACACGTTTTTGAAACTAGCTTTAAACTAAGCAGTCGATAATTCATTGAAATGTCTTTTTGAAATATTTGGATTTTTTTTGATTTTTTAAACCAAACTCGATTCCTTAAAAAAAACTTTTGTTTTACTAAGTCCTTATCAATGTCCATAAAATATTGACAAAAACACATATTCATAATTTTTCTGTTGTCAGTAGACGTGGACAAATACATTGTATAACTGTAAAAAATTTCAAGTTGATAGCATTTACAGTTTTTGAGAAAATCGATTATATAGAAATTCAGACGGACACCGAAGTCTCACCAATAGAGTACCGTTTTTACTTTTTCAAAGTACGGAACCCTAAAAACGAATATAATCTAACTCTAATATAAAGTTAATGTTTTAGTTTAGTTTCACTGACGTCAACATTCATAAATTGAAACATAAAAACACAACTTCAAAAGAATATCTAAATCCAGAAATTTTGTTTGTTTTCTTTTTCCACTAAAATTATAAACGGAATAGCATAATTTTGCAAATATAGAAACATAAATTTTTTTTAATGGTATCGTAAATAATTTAATGATCCAATAATGTATATCAATTAATAACCAGATATGTTTGTGTAATTGAATATAAAATAGTTTTAGGAGAAATATGTTATAGTTTGTGATTTAAATGGTAAATTTATCGACGTTTTATTGTTATTGTGAACGTTTTTATCGTTATTGGCTGTAAAATGTGTGCTATTTGTAACTAATAATGTCGATGCCGTGATTTTAAAAGAATATTAACCACAAAATTAGAAGAACTGATTGTTTAATTTAATTACTGGTAAAATTTGGAATTATTTCTTTCAAAAGTAAATATGATTATTGACATATGAGTTAACATGAGATACAACAGAACACTGGCAATAGCAGAAAGATATTAAAATTTGATACATAAAGGATCAACGGTAGCACCTTCAATATTAGCAACTCTATATGCGTGTGCCTTAATCATTAAGGAAACTGCACGAACTTTGTAAGGAATATGCTACTAGTTGGATTATTGGCAATTCCATTTTAGTTTTGTCCTTATAGATATGGTGGGAAATACATGGTAATTACTACTACACAGCACATTTTATTAAAAAAAATATGAAGGAGCTGAAATTTCAAGGCTTTGTTATATCAAGACTTCGGTCTGGATTTAGGGTTTTTATATAGTTTTCGGCAAAAGGCGTTTATGAGGATATTGTTTTTAGTTTTGGGCACCAATGTATTAAACATAAATATTTTATTAAACATAAAATTCTTTGGACATGCTGAATATATTCCAAATAAATTCTAAAAATATTCCTAATATTATTACAAAATAAAAAATTGAAACTTTTTTCAATATCCCAAAAATATTACAAAAATTATTACAAAATCACTTTAATATTTTTTCAAAATTCTAAAATTTTTTAATATTTTTGTTCCAAAAGTTATTACGAAATCAAAAATTTAAAATTTTCCAAAATACTAAAAATATATTAAAAAAAATATTACAAAATAAAAATTGCAACTTTTTTCAAAATTCCAAAAAAATTGCAAAAAATATAATAAAATCAAGAATTCTAAATTCTAAATATATTTAAAAATTATAATAATATCAAAAATTCAAACTTTTTCCATAATTCTAAAAATATTTAAAAAATTAATCCAAAATCAAAGATTGAAATTTCAAAATTCCAAGAATCTTGCAAAAATTATAACAGAATCAAAAATTCAAACTGATTTTCCAACTGTTCCTGTTATTCAGAAGTCGGGGTTCCTGGAATCACACAAAAATTGCTCTTTTTGTTAAAAAACGACATTTAAACTGCAACAACTTGATATTTTTCAACTGTGTCTATAAAATGGGAGGAGTTGAAAATGGATAGAACCATATTCCATGTCCAATTTCATGTTCAATTACATTTCATGCCATACAAATAATTAATTTTATGTTTTTCAAAAAATTGGTTAAAAAAATAAATGAAACTCATTTTTTTGACACACTTAATGATTGTTTTGACACACTTCATGTCAAATAAAGGGTTGAATTACATTTTATTCCATCCAAATATTTACTTGCATGCCTAAAATGTTTCCCATAATATGTTTCTTAAAAAACATGGGAAACAATATATATGAAAATCATTCTTTTGACACACCTAACGACATTTTTACATATAGTTATAACACAATCATCAAGGTCTTGATCTGGCATGCAAATGACGATCATAAAAATTTCTCCAGGATCAATGTTACTACTTATTTTTTCGAAAAAAAACGTTTATTAAGCCAAAAATATGAAAATTTGGTATTTTTGACACACTTAATGATTTTTTGACACCCTTTCCGTACTGTTATCGAACCCATCGTCCTTTCGGCTCTTTCCATTAACATAACCTGTTTTTATAAAAAGAAGTTTTTAAAATCGCTGCAGTAGTTTTCTTGTTTTCGAAGATTGTGACGGCTGACCGCTAGACCGACCGACATTTTTTTTCCTGTTTAGAATCGTTATGACCTAAAACGTCGAGATATGCCAAAAATTAGGGGTAAGGTTAACACTTTTGGCTCAAGATGGTAATACTTAGGTCTTTTAGACCGAAGTAATAAACTGAACGCTTCATTTTTTACAATAGTAAGCAGCTTGTAAAACTATGAATAATTTCATCAGCAAAATCTGACTCATAGTTAAGAAAGTAATTAAGGAATATTCTTTGATGATGGCACGCTGTTGCTTGCTCGAAGATACGAGTCTTCATATAACTCTATATCTGGGCTTTAATCATTGAGGAAGATAGTGCGTCACATAATCAAGGATAATGCCACTTTTTTTTTTATTCAATGTTAGGCATGTTTAGTGTTAACCATAATAAATTATAGATTAACTTCTTTGAATATCCGAAGATACCATGCTAGCTGGGGAACTAAGGCTCAAGAGTATTTATTAATTTTCTTTGAGGAATTTATTCACGTTGATTTTAAAGTTTTGAGGGTTAAAATTATCAGGAAAGACCCACGCCGGTAAGGCATTCCAAAGCCGTGAGACTCTGTTAAAAAAATCACGTTGAAAAGCTACCGTTACCTTGTTTCTCGAAGCGTAAAAGGATGGGCTGCTATTGTTGCTCTAGTGTGACGCGTAAAGCTAGCAAGTTCAGGCAAAATCGATTTGAACTCCGCTGACGCTTGTTCATCCATAATGTATTTATAAAATACCGTCAAATCAGCAACATCTCTTCTATGTTGCAAGAAATCAAGCTCGTCAGTAATATTTAAATTGCCGATCAATTTAATAGCTCTCCGCTGTATAGAATCAAGATATTTTAAACTACTTACGTAGGCGCCACCCCATATGTGAGAACAATACACCATGCAATGACGAATAAATGACTTATATATAAAAAGAAACTGCTTGCTATTAAAAACCTTACGACAACGACCCAAAAACCCAATTTTTAAACAGCGTTCTTAGCTAGGCTGAAAATATGAGAATTCCAATTCATATTATTTTCAATCTCAGCTCCTAGAAGTCTAATAGATTCTTTCTCTTCAAGATCATTTGAATCATACTTTAATGAGAACGGATTAGGTGTTGATAGCCTAGAAAAATGACAATTTTGAGTTTTACTCGTGTTGAATTCAACACTGTTAGCAACACCCAGCTGGATTATTGGCAACCCCATTTTAGTTTTAAGTTTTGTTTTTGCAAATTTTTAAAACAAATTTGCTTTTTATCTCTTATTTCTTTTTATTTTCTCTATCCTATCATGTAATGGGACCTTGATCTTTAAAGGCTTATATAATTTTTAAAAATATTATTGTTCTGCTTTGTATGAACGCCTTTGTAAATTTACATTGCAGTAGGAATTGCAACAGTAAATCGCGATGTTCGCTTGTTTTTTGTATGTTTTTCTTAAGGATAACATTTTATACATTATGCTCAATTTATAATTAAAAGTACTTTATAATAGTATATTACATATCTAGAGTTGTAAATAGCATTTTACATGCGAGGGAAAATTTTGCGCACGAGACGCGTAGCGTCGAGTGCAGTATCTTCACGAGCATGGAAAATGCTTTACAACTCGAGATTTGTTATATACTTTTCTACGACTTTGTTTTAATGCCCAAACGCATATAATTACTTGAAAAAATGAACTACTAATTATAAATTAAATGCAAATAGTTTACAAATTGCGGTAGGCTTTGGATTATTCTGTGTCAAAATGAATTGAAATATTTAATTTTTAAAAATCAAATTTTTCTTTAAATAAAAATTTTTCTTTTTATTAAAAGCGTGCGGTAATATATATATGAAAATCCATTACCGCACGCTTTTTTTTACTTACCACACGCTATTTGAAATAATCAATTTACATGTCATGGATAGTGTGATGTAATTTATAATTTACCGTGATAGGAGTAGAAATTAGTATATTACATATCTAGAGTTGTAAATAGCATTTTACATGCGAGGGAAAATTTTGCGCACGAGACGCGTAGCGTCGAGTGCAGTATCTTCACGAGCATGGAAAATGCTTTACAACTCGAGATTTGTTATATACTTTTCCTACGACTTTGTTTTAATGCCCAAACGCATAAAATTACTTGAAAAAATGAACTACTAATTATAAATTAAATGCAAATAGTTTGTAAATTGTGGTAGGCTTTGCATTATTCTGTGTCAAAATGAATTGAAATATTTAATTTTTAAAAATCAAATTTTTCTTTAAATAAAAATTTTTCTTTTTATTAAATGCGTGCGTTTCTTTATATTAAATATATATGAAAATCCATTACCGCACGCTATTTGAAATAATCAATTTACATGTCATGGATAGTGTGATGTAATTTATAATTTACCGTGATAGGAGTAGAAAAACAAATTTGATTTGCTTAATTGTAAAATGAAAAATAGCATAAACAATTTTTAATAGCTATTTATGTACCTAGGGCGTTATGTAGGTTATTGCGCCCGGAAAGCGACGTAATCTAGCCCGAGGGCCTCTGGCCCGAGGGATGGATGTCGCTTGATGGGCGTAATACCCAGTAACGCCAGTGGTACATACAAGATTTTATGCTTCACTTAATAAGCTAAAAACTAAGAAAGAATTTAATTTGTTAGTCTATATTGATATGCAAAAAAATACAAATGTAGCATAGTATGCCAAGAAAATAACTATTTTGAAGTTTGAAATAAATATTTGTTGTTTGTACGTTGCTATATAAACAAATTCTCCTAAATTTTGTAGCGTATGACAAAAACATTGTATGACGTTTAAAATAATTTGATATTTTTGGAAAATTTTATGAACATTTAATAACTAAAATGTTACTACACATTTTCAAACAAATGTAAAAATCTTTTACTAGCTTAAATTGAATAAGAATTATTTACATTTTGCAGACAAAACTACAGCAAACATAATTTTATTTAGTTTTTTAGCGTCTTAATAGCGGGCGTTATGAATTCATAATGCCCCCTCATAACGCCCCGGTTTTTATGAATGTGTTTATATATCGCGTATCCAAGACATTATAACAACTTTATATCATTGTGAAGCATAAAATTATTTAAGTTGTGTTTTATATTAGTCTTTGGGCCCATGCCGATTTCATGTGATGATTACCACATATTTTATACTTCGTGAGGTATCTGTCCTTGACGACGGCTCCGAAAAATGTCGATTACCCGGGATCTTGTAAATTTTTTTTTTTAACTATGTTGGTTGAAAATTTGTTTTTGAAAACGAGGGTAACCTAATAGGGGTAGTGAAATCCAAAATTCTACGTCCGCGCCGTGCTACCTGGGTACTGCTAACAGAATTAGGTTGGTGTAGTTGAGAGGTACAGAGTAAATACTGCTTATACTCAATGATTCTGCACCATGGCGAGTCATTGGCGCCACAAAACCAATGCAACTCAAGCGTCTGTTCTCCATGTTAGGGGCGGCTTGGAGCGGGTGTCTGTCTTGTATCAAGCGGCTCGCTATATAAACGTGTAGCAAGCGTCTGTTCTCCATGTTAGGGGCGGTTTGTAGCGGGCGTCTGTCTTGGATCAAGCGGATCGCTATATAAACATGTAAAAAGGTTGTTTCTGGTGACCTTAAGATGCAGAACGAACCCATTCACGAAAATTTGGGTTGGGCGAAGGGCTAACACCCCATTTCCGTAAAAAATTACTTGTCATGAATTCTGTACACAGGCCTCGGATTATCTCGGATTCATTATTAGAACGACCTCGGAAACTGTACCCGGACTACGATTTAAAAATGGGAACCTGGAACGTGCTAAGCCTTAGAAGACCAAGAGATCTACTAAAACTTACAAACCAAATCAATAGCTATACACTGGATATAGTGGCGTTACAAGAACTAAGATGGCCAGGAAGTGGAATCCACGAAACAGCCAAGGGATACACTCTCTACTATTGCGGTCATGAAAACGGAGGAGAATTTGGAGTTGGCTTTCTCACACATCGTCGCGTGAATCAACATGTTATCGACTTTCGGCCAATTAATATGCGGATATGCACAATGAGAATCCGTACGCAAAAATTTAATGTAACGATCATCAATGTTCATGCACCTACTGAAGACAAAGCAGATGACATTAAAGACCTGTTCTTTCTAGAACTCGAAGAAGTCATCAATAACATCCCGCGACACGATATAAAAATCGTGGTAGGTGACTTCAATGCGCAAATTGGTAGAAGTGCAGAACTTAAAGCACATGTCGGCCCTAACAGCTTGCATCATGCCAGTAACAATAACGCCATTCGCGCAGCTGAACTGGCTATGATGTATGATCTAGTAATTTCTAGCACTTTCTTTCCTCATAAGAGAATCCACAAAGCAACGTGGAAATCAAATGATGGAAGAACTGAAAATCAAATCGATCACGTCATGATTTCTAAGAGACACTCTACAAGTGTAACTGACGTTCGATCATACAGAGGTGCTGATATGGACACCGATCATATGCTTGTCATCTTCAAGTACAAGTGCAAATTATGATCTACATTTAATAGGCAAGCAAAAAAGACCGTGCGCTGGAATGTCGAAGCATTTAAACACCTGGAAACACTGAATAGATATCAGGAAATTGTAACGCAAAGCATAGAAGAGCATGACATCCCATCTGAGATGCCATTAAACATACAAGAAGAATGGCAAACGCTTCAATATACCATCATATCCGCAGCACAAACTTCAATCGGAAAACGACCACCGAAATCACGTAACGAATGGTTTGATGACGAGTGCCGCGAAAGCATTGAGCACAAACAAAAACTGCGAGAAAAATGGTTAACAAGAAACACCCGAAGCTCCCAAACTGATTATCTATGCGCCAGAAAAGCCTCAGCAAAACTCCTACGGAAAAAGAAACGCGAACACATGAAGAGCTGTATCGAAAACATCAACCAACATGCGGCTAATGGAAATTCGAAAGAGTGTTTTGCCAATGCGCGGAATCTGACCAAAGATTTCCACCCAAGATCTACAGCCATCAAAAATGGAAACAACGAGCTTACAACAAGTGAACGTGATGTGCTGGAAGTGTGGCGATCCCACTTTCAAGACCTACTAAATAGGACGAATGAAGTTCATCCTATTCGAGCAATTGCTCCGTCAAGTGAGGAGATGTTTGTCCCTTACCCAACAATAGAAGAAGTGGAAGCTGCCATCAAAAAATTAAAAAATGGCAAATCACCAGGTATCGATGGAATCCCTGCAGAACTACTTAAGAATGGAGGAGCAGCTCTGGTCTCACGTATATATGATCTGATTCTTGCAATCTGGGACCAAGAAGAACTACCTGCTGAATGGAAAACAGCTCTCATTGTTCCGCTACATAAAAAAGGTGACCGCCTAAAGTGTGCGAATTATCGTGGCATCGCACTGTTGAACACTGCATATAAAATACTAGCTAATGTCGTAATCGCTCGGCTCATCCCGTTCGCCGAATCTATCATCGGCGACTATCAGTGTGGTTTTCGTCCCAACCGTTCAACCACAGATCAATGTTTTACCTTAAGGATGATTCTGGAAAGAATGTTGGGAGTACAACATCAGCATTCACCAGCTCTACGTTGATTTCAAGCAAGCATGTGATAGCATCATCCGCGACAACCTCTGGTCTGCACTCATATGCCTTGGTATTCCAGTGAAACTTGTTTCTCTGTGCAAACACACAACATCGGGATCAAAATGTAGAATAGTCATCGAAGGGTCAGTTTCTGACTCTTTTGATATAACATCAGGTGTTCGACAAGGTGATGCACTCGCGCCCGTACTATTTAATTTGGCGCTTGAGTACGCGATAAGAAAAAGCCGCATTGAGACACAAAACTGTATATTTAACAAATCTAGTCAAATTCTGGGCTATGCAGATGATATTGTGCTTCTCGGACGTAGAACAAGCGATATCAAGGATAGTCTCTCTCAGCTTGAAAGAAATGCTAAACGACTTGGATTATGCATTAACACCGGCAAGACTAAACTTTTAACAACATCCAGGAATATATCTCCTGGTAATCTGAATACTGGCGACTACGAAGTGGAACGTGTAGAAAACTTCAAATACCTCGGATCTATAATAACATCGTCAAATGACATGCAGGCAGATATTAAAGCCCGTGTCTCAGCGGCATACAGAATTTTCTACGCATACTCAAAACTTTTGCGATCCAAACATCTTTCGCAGTCGTGCAAACTCACACTTTACAAAGCATTAATTCGACCTGTGCTTACATTTGGAAGCGAAAGCTGGACACTGACTTCCTCCGATTGTAGAATTCTATCAACATTCGAGAGGAAAGTCATACAAACAATTTATGGTCCATGTAAAGTTGCTGAAAATCAGTATAGAATCCGAATGAATCATGAAATCAGACAGCTTCTTGGAGGCTGCGATGTTATCGGATTCATTAAATCTAACCGGATTAGATGGTTTGGTCATGTAGAAAGGGCACCATTAGATAGAATGATTAAAAAAACGTCCCAACAACAACCAGCTGGTGTTCGTCGAAGAGGAAGACCTAGACAACGCTGGCGTGATGACATCATCCAAGACCTTCGTGATATGGGATGTCGAAACTGGGGTCAACTGGTCATGGAACGAGACGATTGGAAGCTGATTGCACAGACGGCAAAATCCCTCCATGGAATGTAAACGCCAGAGAGAGAGAGAGGGTAACCTAATCCGACAAAAATTTGTCAGCTATTGTATAGTTCGACAACCCTAACATATACCAAAATGTCAGTTGTCGAACTCGACAATAGCAGACACATTTCGGTCGGACAAGCTTAAACTCGTGTTGTAATACTAATTTACATATCGAGGGCTGAATGTAGAAGATTACGTCAGCGGTTCAAATTGAATCCCGACGCGAAGCGTAATCTTCCTTTCAGCCTGAGTGTATGAACAATGTTTTGCGCACAACTGCACAACTTTATTGTAGTATAAATCAATTTTTGAATTTTTCAAACAAGCTAGACGTTTTGAAAATTATGCTAAACATGCCATGATTTTCTCTATAAATTTCATACAATAATTTATTTGTTTATTCTAATTTTATGAATATTTTACGGGTGATTATTTTACGGGCGGTAAAGTAGAAAAATATATTAATATTTCATATAGCAACGGGATTTTATTTTACGGATGTAAAGTTCAACTTTCAGCCACGATAACTAGGATGAAAAATATGTTTTACGATTCGTTTGTGCGTAAAATAAATTTCCAACCACCTTAGTTAAAAAAAATGTGGGTAGCAAACTTACAAGATCACTGTCAATCGGTATTTTTCGGAGCATGCCGAACGAATAAGGGGCCGATTTGAAATGACATGCTAAAACAATTTTTCGAGCAGAAATTAGCACCACCATTTTGAAAAAACTGAAAAACAAAAGTTGTCCTGTATTGTGTTCGAGTTGTGCTATTCAGAAAGAAATTTCATATCACTAATAGAAAAATATATAACGCTTAAATCAATTTTTGTAGTAGACGTTAGCCCCACCATTTTATAAAAAAAAAAACAATGGGTGTGCTGTATTATGCTATAGTTGTGCTACTAAAAAAAAATATCGTACCACCAACGGAAGAATTTAAATATACTAAAACCATTTTTTGAGTTGAAGTTAATCCCGTCATTTTGCAAAAAATGAAAAGCAAAGGTTTTAGTGTATTATGCATGTTCTCTTTGTGCTTGCTGTGCTAATAAGAAAAAATTCCATATCACCGAATAAAAAAAAGTTGGCAGACTATAACGACTTTTCGAGCAGAAGTTAGCCCCGTTATTTTGAAAAAAAAAAAATGAAAAACAAAGTTTGTGCTGTATTGTGCTCGAGTTGTGCTGGTGGTGTTGCTCAGACGAAAATTTCGTAACCCTAACAGAAAAGATTAAAACGCCAGCATTATTTCTTCGCGTATAAGGTAGCCCCGCCATTTTAGAAAAAAATGAAAGACATAAGGTGTGCTATATTGTGTTAAAGTTGTGCTGGTTGTACTACTCAAAAACAAATTCATACCACTAACGGAAAAATTTAAACACAGCAAAACAATTTTTCGAGTAGAAGTTAGCTCCGCCATTTTGCAAAAAATAAAACAGGACGGTTGTGATATATTGTACCACAGTTGTGCTGGATGTGCTACTTCTATCACCAATGAATAAAAGTTGGCACTCTTAAACGACTTTTCGAGCAGAAAGCATTCGACCAGAAAGCTAAGCAGCAGTTAGTCCCGCCATTTTGCAAAAAATAAAAAGCAAAGTTTGTGCTGTATTGTTGTAGAGTTGTGCTACTCAAAAATAATACCATACTACCAATACAAAAAAGTTGGTACGCTAAAACGTTTTTTCTAGCAGAAGTTAGCACCTAGGGCATTGTTAGATTAATCGATTATGCAATTAACTGATCATTTCCTCAATTGTTCGATTAATCGAACAATTATCTTATAAATCGATTAATCTGAAATTAAGAAAAAGTTTGAAATCTACAAATTTATTTGATGAAATAATTTGGAACAAAATTGTAAAAACTTTGGTTGTTTATATTCTAATTACTTTTAGGTAGATTTCATATAAAAATCTACCTATTGCAATGGGCTTCATCTCGGAATTTCGGAAAAATTTTGATGCCAAACGACTATATGTGATAAGCGGAGATGGAAAAACAAAAAAAAAAAAAATTATATATATATATATATATATATATATATATATATATATATATATATATATATATATATATATATATATATATATATATATATATATATATATATATATATATATATATATATATATATATATATATATATATATATATATATATATATATATATATAACGATATGAGGTATAACGGAATTTAGCGGCACTCTCACGGTCGCATTTTTCGACCTACACCAAAATAATTTTTTGTGTATGTTTCGGCAAATAATGTCTTGGGCAAGTTCGTGAACTGGGCATATCCGGGTACCGGTTAAGCGGCTAGAGCCTAAAAACTCGAATAATCTAGGGCGCTATAACTTCCGTTTGAATAATAATATTTTAATAAAATTTAAAAATATTGAATATTTAAACCTTTTTTTATCATTTTTATCCAGATGACAACCTTGGCGTTTCAGGTTCCTCAAAAATCAGCTGTTTTAAAAATTTACTAAACTTTGCTGTCCTTGATCTAGCTGAAATGGCCAAGCTTATATTTGAAAACTTTTTTCCACGTACTTAAAATATAAATCTTTCCAAAATTTTCAAAAAAAATAGTTCAAGCTTAACGGTTGAGACCCTAGTTCAGTTGAAATGAAAACAAACGCAAAAGACAATGCTTTCATCATGTTTCAGTTTACGTTATTTAAATTCATCTTAACTTTTAAACATATTTTTCAACTATAGCCTCAAAAAATTTCAGCTTTCTAACCCAAAAGGTTCTATTTTTATAAGCGTTATAATGCAACCCTTACAAGAAAAATATCAACCCATTTAATACCTAGAAAAATTATCAAAATCTCTTTTGTTTTTATTTTTTTTTCTAAGTAACCGTTTGAAAAAAGATTAAATAAGAACAAAAAAAACACAACAACAAAAGATGATTTTGAAATAAAATTGTTTGATAATGTTTGATTACAAATTATGTGTGATGGTATAATTGTAGTTGTGACGTAGTTCATTTGATCTTTGGTGGATTTAATATGTTTTTAAAAGTAGTTTAAACCAACTTAAATAAAACTGTTCCGAAATTGTATTGATGGAGTTAGTTCGGATAATGTATTTAATTTGGTTCGATAATTTTTTTGAATTATTCTGTTTCTACTTCTATTTTTTGTTTAAACTAATCTGACTTTTCTAATTTCATTTGGACACAAAACCGTCTGACCCCGAAATCTACCTATTTCTAGCGAATATACCTGCCGCTGGGATTTTTTTTTAGTGGTTAAGGATGTATAACACAAATTACATTAATAACAAAGTTTGTTAACAATGCAAAAACTTTACTAATTGCCTAAAGTAATGTTTTTATTTCTAAACTAACCAGTAAACTATACTTTGAAGTATTTATAGTGAACTTAATGCTTAAAGACAGAGCTAATATAGTTTCTTAAAGTTGTCAATTAGTACAGTGTATTTTAAAAACATAGTTTTGCCAAGAACGATAATGAGAAAAATACAGAATTTAACATAGAGAGAACTACAGATCCTGAGGATGAGATATGGAGATGAAATTTGTAAACATGATGAAATCAATATGTTTAAAGATATAACAAGCAATATTCTCTATCACTTGACTACAATTTTATTTTAACTTTTAGTTTTTTTTATAAGTCATTTTGAAAATTCAACTTTTAAATATGATAAATATGATATTACTTATTATTTTAAATATGATATGCGTATTTGTTTGAAAAAAAAATTAACTTTTAGTAAATTTTTTCAATCTATTAATCAATTAATCAGTGTTAAAATTTTCATATCAGTGTTAAAATTTTCGGTCGTTAATCGATATTCTGTCCCATTATCGATTAATAGACCATGTCCTATTACCACCGGCACTTTGAAAAAAAAAATTTAAAACGGAGGTTGTGCTAGAAAAAATTTCATATCACTAATCGAAAAAATTTTTCGAGTAGAAGTTGGCTCCGCCATGTACGACAAAATGAAAAACAAAAGCTATGTAGCTAGTGATTTGAATTTTTTTTAACTAGCTGCTAAAAAAGAAATTTCATCATTTTTCATGTATAGAAATTAGTGTAAGCACTAATCAATTAGCACACACTAATAGAAGTGACATCTGAAACCGGATGGAACAAGCGCATCTTACATGTGCAAATTGTTTTTCAACTTTAGTTGTATATAGTTCTTTATATTCAGAAAGTCATGGATTTCTTATCATTTAAACACATTTTTACTGCCTTAGGCTGTATTGAAATAAGTAACCTAAAGAGGTGACTTATTTGCAATTTTTGTTTCATAGAAAAATCTAATTTGATTTGTCAATGTCAAATATTTTTTCTTCAACACAATTTTTAATTGTTAAAGATATTGCAAAATGCATTATGTTGCAAAACTGTGCAACATGTTACGAAAGTGATACGATACACTTAGTGATACGAAATTTTTGTCTGAGTAGCATAGCCAACACAACTCGAGCACAACCTTTGTTTTTTATTATTTTCAAAATGGGGGACTAACTTCTGCTCGAAAAATTGTCTAAGCCTGCCAACTTTTATTTACTACTAATTTGTCATTCCTTCTGAGTAGCACTACCAGCACAACTCGAACATTGGACAAACTTTGCCTTTCATTTTTTATTAAAATGGCGGGCCTAACTTCTGCTAAGCCTCTGCTCGAAAGCCTCGAAGATATCCTTCTGCTCGAATAAATTGTTTTAAAATGCCAACTTTCATTCCTTGTTGATCTGGGATTCTTTTTGAGTAGCACATCCAGCACAAATGTAGCACAATACAGCACAATCTTTCTTTTTTTTTGCAAAATGGCGGGGTTAACTTTTATTCTAAAAATTGTTTTACCGTGTTTTAATTCTTCCGTTGGTTTTACGATTTCTTTTTTGAGTAGCACAACCAGCACAACCTTAACACAATACAGCACTCTTTTTATTTTTTAATTTTTATAAAAATGGCGGGGCTAGCTCCTATTTGAAAAAATGATGTTAGTTGTTATGCCCACAAATTGCTAACATTTATCGTTTAGACAAATCTACCATCTAATAAGAACAATTGAGTTCTGAATACAGGTTTTTGCTAAGGGGATTAAATTTTTGTAGTCAACTCTGACAGTAAAAACTAATCCTTGAATACAACACGGCTTTTCCATTTCCCATTCGTGATGCTACACCATTGCATCGTTTCATTACACTTGTATTATTTACCAATATAAAACAGTTGAAGAGCATAGTGTATTTTATTTTCATTATATAAAAAGATTTGATTTGTTTATCAGTCAGCTGTTTATAACAGGATCCTATTATTTGATCTATATTTATTTCATTGCCAATGTTTGAATAAATGTTGGTAATCGTAAAATGTTGACGCCACCATTAAATTGATTATTATTAAATTTACATTTATGTAAATCGATTTATTGAATGGCTTCGGCGGAGCTTGATTTAAAAACATTGTGTACTTGCTCATGTTGAAATAATTAATTTTCGAGAAAGAGTGGACAACCGGGATAATGCTATGAAATCAAATTTTTTTATGTACTCTCTTGTTTAGTAGAATCTAAGAATATAAATAACCAACATTTTTCAATTTATTTTTGAGTTGTGATTAGTAATTGAAAATAAATAGATAGATATTTCGAAGTCGGGATAGCTCAAGTCGGTTATTAAAATTAAAAATTAAAATTTAAATATAAGAATGTAAATTATAGTAGAGCCGCGATATGTCATTTGTGCTATTCATAATAAAATTTATATTTAGTGGAATTAAGTGTTTGGTCATAATTTAAAAAAATTATAAAACCAAAATAAAGTTTGTTTAATTATAATTTAAAACAAAAAAAAGTATTACCAAAATGATGATGATATTATTATTCTTCAATCGTTGTTTAGGTTGTTGAAATTAAAAAGAAAAATATATATAGTTGAAAAGTGAATCAAAATTAAGATGAAAAAAAAATATATTTTGCTATTCGGTTGGTTGAAAAAACCTATCGGCATGGTTACGTGTAATAGAAAAACAACCAATGAAACCAACAAACAAAATTCTCGAATTTTAGATCCGCTCTATTTCCCCTAAAAATTAAAATAAAAAAATCCTCGAACAAGTATATTGTTTTGCTTATATAGAATCCGCAAAAAAAATTTCAGCTGAATCAAAAATGTCTTAGTCACATTTTGTCCTAATCTGCTCGGTATGTAAAAGAATGACCTATATATGGAATTTTTTGTCGTCCCGCGCTCGATAGATAAATTTATTTCTTACAGTAAAAATCATTTCTTCATTAATTAAAATTACTTTTTTAGGAAATGGGACGTAGAATACGATGGTCATACTAAAAACTCATTTCGTGGGTGGGGCAATGACTAAAGATCGATTTGATCATTTTATTTGTTTATAACAATAAGAGTTTATTAAAAACTTTTATTAAATTTATTTTTTTTTTAGACAAACATCTTTTAGCTTTAAAATAAAACAAACTAAAGGTTTCTATCTTTAATAAAACCGAAGTTATGAATATTTGAAAATAACTCGTCAAGCCAAAAATCACTAAATTCTCGAAATTTAGAACCGCTATATTTTCCAAAAAAAAAATCCTCGAAGACGTATATCTTTTTTTCCGATATAAAACCCATAAAAAAATTTCAGCCAAATCAAAAATGTGTCGGTCAGAAAGGTGTTCGGTTTATGAAAGAATTACGCAATTTTGAAAAAAGTTTTAATATTTGATTTTGTCATAATTTTTGCAATATTTTTAGAATTTTGAAAAAAGTTTGAGTCTTTGAATTATTAAAAATTTTTGGAATTTTATTAGAATTTAGAAAAACTTTAAATATTTGATTTTATTCTAATACTTGAAATGTTTTTGTAATATTTTTAGAATTTTGAAAAACGTTTGAATTTTTGATTTTATTTAAATTTTACAATATTTTTGGAATATTGAAAGAAATATGCATTTGTGATTTTGTAATATTTTCTCGAAACGCTAAATGGAGAGGTTTTTGAGTAGTTTGCTGATTGTATCATCTTTTCACTAAATTATGTTAATTTATGATCTGTTATAATTTTGGGGCGACGAATTGATGTTTCGTTTTATAATAAATTTCTAAACAGAAATAAAATACTTGTACTTTATCAAAGAGTTTTATGTTTGATATACATCGCTGCCGATAACTAAAAACAATGTCCTCATAAATGTTTTATGCCGAAAACTATATCAAAATCCTTAACCAAAACCGAAGTCTTATTTTTAATATTATGTTGTCGATTTCTAATTTTATAATTTATAGTAAATATCGATTGTATATATACTATCATAGAAAAATTGCAATTTCTAAGCGAGATAAAAACGTTTTTCGTTCGTAAACATGTCTCATTCGACGCTGGAGCGTCTCGTGCTCAAATGTTTACTGACGTAAAAACAAAGTTTTCTTCTGTTGTAGGAAAATATACTATTATTTCGATTTAGAAGTAAGAACGATTTTTTATTTTCACTGCTGTATTTAGGAATGTTATATTTTTTTTTAAGTTTAAGCAAAAACGAAGTAAATTATAGAGATATAATAGGCGTTTTAAACCTTGAAAAAAAAATAGTTAAAATTATTTGCCGACCTCAAAAAGTTGCCCCGTTGCACTAGCTGATCAGGAAATACGGCACTAGTCGTTGATGCTAAGATTGAAAACGAACGTTTGCAATATATTCGATACAACCAGGCTAAATTACAATCGGAGGAATACAACTACTTACAAGATGCTATTATCAGAAACATCGATGGAAATTTAAACACCAATAACATCGGTAATAAATTTATTTTACCATCAAGCTACATCAGCAGTCAACGGAACATGTAGGAATATATAGAAGTTGCGATGACTTACATATTCGTCCATACTTACGCTCGTACAGATTTATTTGTTATATTAATGCAAGTAATCCGAATTTGGAGGAAATACAAAATTTGCTATTGAAAAACCAATAATCAATCCGTCGTCATGATACCACGGCATGTGTATTCAAACAAAAAGTAAAATCCTTGATTGATTTAATCGTAAAACATTCAGTTTTACCACAAATTATTTGATATTTTTACCAGTCACATGATCCACGGACCGTGCAGTGCTTATATTAATGCAATAGTGCTCAAATTCATGTAGAATTTTGCAGTTCTGTAAAATTAATTTAGTACATTTTCAAACGCGTTAATAAAGAAAGTGATTTGTCCGTTTTTAAGGTACAAAATATAAATAAAATGAAGAAAAAGCACAGTACCAGATGCGTAGATATATCAGCAGCAATGAAGCTATTTGGTGGATTCTATATTTCTCAATAGACGAAAGATGCTCGTCTATCCAGCATCTTGCTGTACACATTGAAAACGGTTAACGTGTATATTTCACTGTAGAAAATGTATTCCAAAGAGTATTTGAGATACCAAAAATGACACTCACTAAATTTGTCATATTATGTCAAAAACCTGATGCTTTCCGTAAATTCGCATAAACATTATTATGTACTGACGTTCCCCGCTACTTTAAATTAAACAAATCAGGTAAAAAATGGAAACTACATAAACAAAGAGAACCACATCCTTCAATCGCAGGCATATTCAACATGTATACTTTACACAGTACATCTAAAACAACGTGAATGCTTCTTTTTATGTTTGTTATTGGTGAATGTCCCCAGACCGATATCTTTCGAATTTTTCCAAAAAGTTAATAGTTGAGTGTTAAATACATATCAAGATGTATGTCTTGAGTTTCAATTGTTAGAAGACGACCATGATTAGAACCTGACACTTAATGATGCAACGTAAACATCCACGCCAAATATAATTCGTCAATTGTTTGCAATAGTTTTGACGACGTGTTATATATCACAATTATCAACTATGTGTGGAAAATATAAGAACTTTATGACTGAGATATACTGCAGCGAGTTAAACAATCAAATCAATGTCAAAATATAGATTTCACGCCAGATATGTATAATGAAGCATTAATGTTAATCGAGGATTTACGTACTTGCCACTTAAATATCATGGTACGCCATCACCATATCGCCCTGCCACCAGCTAAGTTAACAGTGTTTTACTACGAGAAAAATATTATAACGACATTGACTTAGTTACAAATATTGCAAATAATGAGCCATTACTGACAACTGAAAAAAACAATTTATAATCTGATTATGCTTATTGTTGATGCAGGACAAGACGGCTTTTTTCCTTAAACGCACTCGGTGGAATCAGTTAGACATTTTTAATATCGTTAATGTGATTCAAAAAATTGATCACATCAAAAAATTGCTTTGGCAATTGCATCGTCAAGCATTGTTGCAACTTTGTTAGGTGGTGGGCGAACGGAACATTGAGTCTTCAAACTACAATTACTAATTCATAACAAACCAAATGCAATTTGTAACATTAAAAAAAAGAAATATTATTGAATCAAGTATTTTGACTGAAAAGTGTAAAGCATAAATCGTTCGGTTGCCACATATATCAGGAATGTCGTCGGAATCTCCAATACCAACCAAAAATCTTCCATTTCCTATTCGTTTTGCTTTCGCGATGACCTTAAATAAGTCTCAAGCACAAACAGTGTCTATTTATGGCTTTGACTTAGAAAATCCATGTTTCTCTCATGGGCAACTATATTGTTACGTTTTTACAACCTTACTTCGAATTGGTCTTATTCACAATTTTATAAACGCAATTCTCAATCTCAAATCAGTATTCAATAACTTATTTGTGCCACAACAACAGGAAACGATACAGAAAAAAGGACGCACTGGTGGTTCACTTACTAGTTCAAGTCTCTAATTTATATTGTTTTTTGATAATATCTTTATCTAGAGCGGAGCTCGAATGACAGCCGATTTGCTTTGACAAAATTAGGATTCGACAATATGTCTTTATGGCACATGAATTTAAATGCAAAAACAAATAAAGAAGGATCAATGAAAGCCTTTAAAAAAAGAAATTAAAAAGTGTTCTTACAAATCACGAGGAACCACTTTTTAAATATACAATAAAACTACAGTTATCATTTATCAGAAGAATATGTATGCACACTAAGATTCGAATTTTTATTATTAATATCAAATTTAGTTTGTTATCACCGGCACGTAATTTGTTATCACCGGCACCGTACACACAATTTTTGTTAAACTCTTTGTCTGTGGCATTTCAAAAAACAAAACCGACTAAAAATATTAAATATTAAATGAAATTATCGGAAGATTTGCTTTGACATGTTAATTTAAAAATTAATAAAAATGCAGCCTAATAAGTTTCTCATACATTCTGTTCCCTTTTAAGTTCTTGGCTTATTATTTTAGCAGACACATATTGAAAAAAGTCCAAGCGGCACGTATATCCGTTAGAAATAGGTAGATTTTGGTGTCAGACAGTTTTGTGTACATTTAGAATTGATGTATCAGATTGGTTTACATAAAAAATTTAAGTAAAAACAGAATAATTCAAAAAAATTATCAAATCAACTTTCTCAATCAAAATCAACTATCGAAACAACTTTATCAATGCTATTTCGGAACAGTTTTATTTAATTTGGTTAAACTACTATTAATAACATATTAAATCCACCAAAGAGCAAATTAACGTTCTCACTACGTCACCAATACAATTCCACAACACATAGTTTATAATCAAAAATTATCAAACAACTGTTACATCTCAAATTATACAAATATTTATAATTTAGGAAAACTTTTGTAAATGTGTAATCAATATACATATTATATTCATTTCAACTAAACCATTTCCAAATAACCAAAGAAAATATTATTCCTTAATTTGAAACAATAATAACTCAGCTATGTTTTAATTTTATTTTTTGCAAAAAAAAAATAAAAACTCAAAAAAAGAAACAAAAGAAAATTTATTTAATAATTAATAGTTCTATGGGATATTTTTATATTTTTAGGGAAATTTGTTGTTGTAATTGAATGGTATAATGCTTATTACATTGAAACCTCTTGGGTCAGAAAGCTGAAAACCTCTGAGGTTATAGTTGAAAAATTTATCTAACAGCTAGTATAAGTTTATACAGCATAAACTCATAAATGATGAAAGCATGGCCGTTTGCGTTTGTTTTCGTTTTAACAGCCCCAGGGTCTCAACCTCTGAACTTGAATAATTTTTTTTTAACTTTTAAAAAGATTTATGTTTTGTTTACGTGTGTAAAAGTTTTCATTTGTGAGCTTGGTCATTTCCATCTATATCGAGGACAACAAAGTTCAGTACATTTTTAAAACAGCTAATTTGTCTGGAACCATTTGCGCTGAGATTTTCATTTTGCGAAAAATGATAAAAAATAGTTCAAATATTTAACAATTATCAATTTTATTTAAACATTATGATTCAAACGGCCGTTATAACGCCTAAAGACTATTCGACTTTTAAGGCTCTAGCCGCTTAAATGGTACCCCGATATGGCCAGCTCACAAACTTGTCCAAGAAATTGTTTGCCGGAAATTTCCACACAAATTATTTTTGGTGTAGGTCAAAAAGTGCGACCGTGTGAGTGCCGGATAATTCTGTTATATTATACGTTATATATACGTTATATATATAAACATATATAAATTTTTTTTTTGTTTTGATTTTCTGTCTCCGCTTATCATTTATAGTCGTTTGGCACCAAATTTTTTCTGAAATTCCGAGATGAAGCACGTTGCAATAGGTAGATTTTTATATGAAATTTACCTAAAACTTAGCTCCACCATTTCTTTAAACAGCGAAACTTTAACACTAAATATAATCAAAACATGACATCGCTAATTTATTACAATATTAACAAATTATACCAACAACGTTCAGTCCTCTAAAGCATAAATTTTAAATCTTGTCAGAAGATGATCGATCATTAAAATTATTATTTGTGAAATTATGCTTGTTCGCATTCCTGTTTGTAGCTAATATGAATTTCTAATTGTTGTTTCCATGTTTTTAGGATAAGTTAATGCCATTGTTTATTGTAATTTTTATGCTTTTTTGACATGTAGTCAATATTTAAAAAAAAAATGCATATTTCGTTTTGTTTTAAGATAAACATTAAAGGATTGTAACAAAAAATAAAACTTCAATATAGCTTGGGCCTGAACTTAATTCAACATTGTTTTATGATTAATAAATAAGCATTTTTGTATCTACGTTGAGGGAGAGATTAAACTTTGGTTAACTTAACATAAAAAAAATTTTTGTTTTCCATTCCAATTAACAAACAATAACCATTATCAGCAATTTCCTTTTAACGTATGTTTAAAAATCATCGCAAATTAAAAACCAAAAATTTTCATTAAAAAAACCGTTATTAACATATTTTCAATAAAACTTTTTATTGATATTTTGTGTGGCTACATCCATAAAATAACCAAGTTAAAAAAAATCCGAAACGTTGTAAAATAAATTATATAACAATACTTTCTGTTCCACCCTAACACTCTTAAAATGCATTAAATCGAATTATTGATTTTTAATTATTTAAAATTAATATATCTATTTTTTAGTATTATAAAACATTACAATATAAACAATTAAAATTAAATCAAATTGATTATTTGCTTCATTGTAGTATCATTGATTGGTTGGTTGTTGGTTATTTTTGTAAATTTCTATAAAACCATGAAGAATGCAGCAATAATTGCATTTTAATTGCAACCGAAAAAATGCATCAAATCAAAAGGAAATAAAATAAATAAATATTAAATTAATGGATTTTTACTTTTTATTTGCTGTTTAATGAAAATGGAGTATGATGTGGGAGCTTAAGTGTTTTGTGTTTTGGTGATGTTGTGAGATGTTGGATTACATTACAAGAATGTAGTTTTCAAGTTAAACTTGAAGGTAATGATTGGTAAATAAAAGTCATTTTGTACAAAAATAATTTTGAAAATGACTTTGACAGGCATTATTTTGACGGATATTAACCAAATTTGATTCAGTTGACTACTCTTTATTTGAGTCTTCTGAAACGTGCAACAATTCGACAGTAGTGAGGAGAAGTTTGGAAGTATATGATTTGTATTACAGCAAGTTTACAAAATCCCATGAAGAACTCATCCAATGATAACTGATTGTTTGCAGATTCAAACCTATGGTTAGGTATTAATAAAAATAGATATCTCACCGACGACGATGGCAAACATATACTACAATAAGATTATAAGCGTAGACGGATTAAAACAATTTTGATTTATAATTGCAAAATGTTGGTTCAATTTTGTTCCAATATAGAAAGACGATGAACAGCAAATGTTTCTTTTTCTTGTTTATTATTTCAGAAAACAACAATCCGAAGTTTAAGTCAACAATGGCTTGATGCAAAATCTAACTACATTCAAAATTATAATTAACCAAGGTTTAAAGCGAGGTATTTATTTTGATTAAATCCATAGTCAAAATGTAAACATATATAAAAATTTTCAAACAAACATTTTTAAACATGTCAAGTGAATGGTCGGCAATTAACTTCTGTACATCAACAGATACACACAACGAACCAAATTTCTGTAAAGCGCCTTGAACGTTTTAAACGTTATCTAAAGCTGCGAAAAATTTTCAATGAGGCATGAGTCGTTTCTATTATTTCTGACCTAAATTATTCTAGGCCGCATATTTAAATCGATATCTTTGATAAAATTGTATATGAACTTCTGTGGAGCCGCTATCAGCATTCTAAGAAGAATTTCCTTAGAATTGTTAAACGACGACGGAATTACATATCGTAAATTTTCATCCACCATCCACAAAGTGGATGGCACGCGTAACTAAATTTTGGGATATGTTGACGTTCCCATTTCTTTTTATGGCTTCACAAAATCTATTCGTTTCTATGTGGTCCAAAGTCTGAATGACGAGCTATTCCTGGGCATCGATTTCTTGAAGGGTTTTGATGTCACTAATTAATTTGTTGGTGAGTTGATTCCGAGGGTTTGAACCCGAGTTCAAACCCTACATAGTCTGGATAATCCAATTAAAGAAGAGTTTTATCATGCGGATCAGTTAGCGTACATCAGATCTCGTGAACAACAGAATATGATAGCTTCGTTCAAGAAGTTAAAGCAACAACATAATCTACGGATAACGGAAACGACCACGAACTTGTCAGCTACAACAACAAGTCTTGGTACAACAACATCGTTTATGTGGTTCTGTGAATCAATATTCGGCCACGCTGGCTTCAAAGTTTTTTACCAGTCATAATAGAATGCAAGGTTGAGTGGGTTGAATGGGTTGAATGGGGACTTACCATGCTAAAGACATTATATAATGACATTTCCCTTAATTTAATATCGATGTTAAATTATTTTTGTAATATAGTTTCTTAATTATAGGTCTCTGTTAAATTGTTTTGTAATAGTTTTTTTATTTTAGTTCCTTTATTATTTTATTTATTTTATAATATTTTTTCCTTGTTTTCTTTAAATTTATTTTTTTTTTGTTATATACTTTTTTTTCCTTTCAATAATTTTTTTTTTAGTTTTATTTAAATTTTTTTCCTATTACCTGTAGTTTTTTTATTATAACTTTAATTTGTTTATTATTCTAACCCTTGTTGGTCTAATAAATCATCGAATATGCTTAACATATTAACATTTTTCCGGTTAGATGAGTACTATTTAAAATATTTTTTTAATTTTTTGGGGGAAAACTGATGTGCGTAGAAGGAGATTATGACTCAAATCTGTCATCAGTTTCACATACAATTGCTGGACAGGGCTACGAAGTATTAGACTTCGGTTGATGGTCGTGGTAGTCAACATTTATATCATACAGTACAAAAAAACTTACCCTATTTATTTTTCTCCTGCGCTTGTACCTATTGATTGGGGATTTTCTTCGAGACATGACAGGTAAAACGAAAATTCAATACAGCTCTTAAGCAAGTCCTTCGCTTCTACGCTTCTAAAATTTACTGTTAAGTGGTTATCTCGTTGTACGCATTTATCTGGTCAATTCGTTGTCTTTCTCTTGATATTTATGGGTTTGGCCTTCTTAATAACCTATTAAATATTGTTTTTCCAACACTATTTTCATATAATCAAGCTCTGAAACGACCAACAATTCTTTCAAATAAATATTTGCCGTTTAAAGTTTGTACCAAACAGTCCTCAGACTGTACATTCTATATATAATACGTGTTCCGTAATATCAATCTACTTAAAAACATTATCATAAACCAATTCCAACGTATTCAGTGTCTCACTATATTTTTCCAAAATGTTTAGCTTGTTCGTATTTCGCATGCGTCGAGAGTATAAAATGTTTAATATTATTGATTCTTCATCTTCTTTTTCTTTTTCTTCTTAATATGAAATTAATACAGTTTTTGTTTTAAAAGAAAGCTGATATTCAGTAAACAAATAATGCGCAAAAGCATTGCAGTTAAGAGGTTACTTCATATTACGAGAGTTAGTTGTTATATATTACTTATTAGCAATATCAATGATTGATAAAACATTGAGTTACCTTATGTTGTTTGACATGATAGTATTGGAATGATCTTTGTTTTGGTTTTATTGGAATACGCGGTAGATTTGCGGTGTTTGAATAAAATGTTGATTTGTTGCGAATAGGATGTATACCACAGAGAGGGAAGGATAGATGGTCTTTTTATAGATAAAGTCGATGATTTAACTTTCAAACTGTTATATTTGATAATTTTTAGTAAAATTTCAAAAAAACTTATAATAAAAATTAACATTTTTAAGTTTTGAACTTTTCAATACAATTTTCCGAATTTTTTTCCATATTTTTTGTAATTGCTACTTGAGAAATTTGATTGATATTTAAAACTGTTTATATTATTTTAATCCTAAACAATAACAAAAGAAAAAAAAAGGATCAATGAATGTTAAATTTTATTAACTTATTAATTTAAGAATAAAACTTTTTTTTGGATTAAACTATTTAATTAAAACGATACACTTTTTTTCCGTATATGTGGTGGAAACGGTGGAGTGAAGGTTATTGTTTGGTGATAAAATTTATCGGCCTTTATAAAAAATTAAAATTTCATTCGTCTTAAAAAAAAAATAATGATAAAATTGAGCATTATAATATACATAACTAAAAAACATAAAATCAAGCAAATAAATAATATTTGGATATATTGGCATTACTAGAGAGGAGAAGGTTATACGAAGTGATGTATTCATCCATCCTTACCACTGCGGCCATTGAGACAGGGGAAACTTTATGATTGAAAATATGAGGACCTTAACGGTTGTCAACCGTTTCACATTTGGAAGTGAAAGCTGGACACTGACTTCTTCCGATTGTAGAATTTAGGGAGGAAGGTCATACGAACAATTTATGGTATATGTAAAGTTGCTGAAAATCAGTATAGAATTCGAATGAATCATGAAATCAGACAGCGATCTGCGCGATCTTGGAGGCTGCGTTGTAATTGGATTCATTAAATCCAACCGGATTAGATGTTTTGGTCATGTAGAAAGGGCTCCATTAAATAGCATGATAAAAAAAACCGCCCCAATAACAACCAGCTGGTGTCATCATCCAAGACCATCGTGATATAGGATGCCGAAACTGGAGTCAACTGGTCATGGAACGAGACGATTGGAAGCTAATTGCAAAGACGACAAAATCTCTGCATGGGATGTGAACGCCAGAGAGAGAGAGAGAAACGGTTGTCAATGTTCATGAAATATTTATTCATAGCATTGAAAATTCTTGACATCTGACAATAAATTATGATCCAAAATCAACATTAACCAGAAATCAACAAAACGAAATTACGAAGCCTAAATGTTCTGTGCATCTATAGTAAAGAAATATGTGCTTCATAATCTATTAAATGAAAACAATGAAATCCATATATTTGCTTTGTTAACTCAAGAGATTATTGTACATTCCATAAAAAAAGTGAATTCCATCAGCAACAAAAATCAACAATGACAAAGAATCGTGTTTCATATCAAATATTCGTAAAATAATTTTTATATGGATGATTAATATTGTTGCTATTCAACATAATCGAAATTAAAAACAAAATAAAATTGTATTTTCAATTTCAATTTTCCTTATACAATATTTCAATTCTAAAACCAAGGATACAAGAAAAAAAGGACAAAGCAAAAATAAAATAATAAAAACATGAAATAAATTTCATGAGAAATTCTGCAGCTTTCTTTGTAAAGAATGAATGGACTTACCGGGAATATTTGAGAAACTTAGACAAATTGTATATAAGAAATTCCTCTTGCATAAAATTAAATTAGTTTTATTAGACTGCGATAATGTAAAGTTATAATTTAAATTAGACTGTGATAGTTTAAGTGGAATGTGATTATTAAATTTAATTTAACTGCGAATAAAGTTTTAAGTATTATTTAAGAGAAATCTTGTGTATTGTTTTCAACACTTTTATACTGGAAATTTCTACAAACAACCGTTAGAGTTATTGAAGCTTTTAAATATTCTAGATAGGAATTTGTTTGCTGTATTTTTTACCTGTTGAAACAATAAAATGAATGCACAATAAAACCTTGGCTACTTATTAATCAGTGATCGAACCCAAAAGGAGATTTGAGAGTAAGACCAATTCGAAGAAAAGTTGAAAAACGTGACAATAATAGGGTTACCATATCCAGGTCGATCAAAAAGAGTATTTTTCCAAAAACTGCAATTTAATTAAGAGTACAAAAGAGTACATTTTAAAAACAACCAATATTTTTTACTAAAAAAATAGTACACAAATCAAAAATAAAAGTAAATTATTTTAGTTTATAATGTAAATTAAATTACACTACGTAATTATTGTAATTATTTCTCAAATACATACATAGTATACAACAAAATAAAATAATACGAAGTAATAAAACATATAAATAATTTTGGAACTTCAGGTGCTTTCATTTGGCTAATTCATTTTTCATAAACAATATATAAATAATTAAAAATATAGTAATAGTAGATTCTTGTATGAGCTTAGAATGAAGGCAATTCTTCTCGAGGATGAAGTTTCCCGAAACGAACGTAGCGAGTGGAGGGATCATCCGAGTGAAGAATTGCCATCATCCTAAGCGAATACAAGATGCTATTTTATCCACGACTGTAAAATATTTCGTTTAATTTCCAGTTTTCATGCAAAAATTTGTATCGCCATATTGAAATAAAAACATCAAAGATAGCGAAAAACAAAACAAGTTTGAAGAATTTTGATTAAATTCACTAGTTGCGGAATGAATACAATTACAATGTGTTAATTGTAGGAAGGCATCTAGGTTTGAGTACAAATTTTATGAATTTATTTTAAAGTTATACATTTTTGTTTAATTATGAAAAAGAGTACTTTTGATGTAATTACGAGAAAAGAGAGAGTACAGATATTTTAGGCACCAAAAGAGTACATGTACTCTTAAAAGAGTACGGTTGGTAACCCTAGACAATAAGATTTAAATATGACCTACTTCTTTTCAAATGTATACGTTATCTGACTTCTTCAATCTGGGACCAATAAAACTTCCTTTCTGCCCTATCGTGAGGGTCCCATGACTGATGGGAAATTGATGATCGTCTAAAGTGTACGAATTATCGTGGGATTAATTGTACTGCTGAACATAGAATATGTAAAATACTGGCAAATATTGTACTTGATCGACTTATTGTTTTCACATCTTAGTTTTTTAATTTATTATTGTTTGGCCTTACCTTAATTTAAACTAATAAGCATGTTAACAGTTTTTATTTCACAACTAATCAATCATTATTTTAAACCGTTCTTACAGAAACATAAAATAATGATTAATAGAATATTTTCTAAAATCATATAAATATTAAAAATATATTTAAAATCAAATGACAGAAAATACGAACATACATTTTTCGTTAAACACGTTTCAGTTTTAGCATGCAACAGTAAGGTGAACCGCATTCATTAAGCAATAAAATAAATTAAAAGACAAGAAAAACTTAAATAGCCAAGAATATAAAACAAAAGTATTTTTAAATTTTTTTCTAATATTAATTTATTACCGCACAGTTCATGTGCAGTTAGATTTTAGATGATTTCATGATTTAATCAACGTGAGTCAGCGACAGCATGGTTAGATTAATCGATTGTTCGATTAATTGATCATTTCGCAAATTGTTCGATTAATCGAACAAAAAAATTATTAATCGATTAATCTAAATTTACGAAAATGTTGAACATTTACAAATTTATTTAACGAATTTTGTACCGAATTGTGAAAAGGTTTATTGTCTAAAGATGTATTCTCTTTTTCTTACGAATTACTTTTCTAGTTGCTATGAATTAACCACAAAGTACATTATTAACAAAATTTGATCCCAATGCAAAAATCTTTACTTTGCCTTTAGTAATATTTTTATTATTAATCCAAATAGTAAACTATGGTTTGAAGTACATTGAACTCCATTACTTTCCATTCTGAAGGAAACAGCTTGTTTCTTATCATTTTCAGTTAATACAGTATATTTATTTTTAAACACATAATTTTGTAAGGTCTGAAAATTACAATGACAGAGAGGGAGATACAGATCCTAGGCTAACTCCTAGAGCAACAATCTAACTCTTAGGCAAAAAAGACCTACTTTACGCCCTTAATACGTAGATAGCTATTAAATTTTTGTTTATTCTTATGTCATTGTAAAAGTTGAACTTTTAAATATGATGTACGTATTATCTATATATAATATATATATATATATATATATATATATATATATATATATATATATATATATATATATATATATATATATATATATATATGTATTTGTTTAAAAAAAATTAATAAAAATATTAGAATTAGTGAAAATTTTATTTAATCGATTAATCGATTAATCGGTGTTAAAATTTTCATATTAATCGTTAATCGATATTTAGTCCCAATCGATTAATCGACCATGCCCTACCTGCCACCCCAGCACAAATAAACAGTGTGCGCGTATTTCGACAAGAAATCAAATCAAAAGAAAACAAAAAGGTGAAAAAGAGAGTCTTGTGACCCCCAAACGAAGAAACTATGACCGTCAAGTTTTTTGCAATTTAATTATAAATTAAAAAACACTATTTCAAAAATTAAATTGTATATATTAAAATTATATTAAAAAATTATATATTTTACTATTAATTTATATCAAAAAACAAATTTTGGAAACGCAGAAATTTAAATTCAAAAATAACCACAAATTTAAAACAAAATTATCCTGATATGCGCATGTCAAGAAAAAAAAACAATTTGTTTTATCCTTTTTTTATACAAGAAAAAGAAAGAATAAAACAGGGAATAGAATTTTATTCTCGAATTAATTTGTTGTTCTATCCTGATTTATACAATACAATCCAAAACACGATCGGCATACATACAATCGGCCCTTAATGTATGAGTCGACGTCCACGATCTACCTGATCGACATTTGTCGATATATATTTTTTCAACGTGTTTATTATTCTGTCTCGTTTTAAAAATGCTGCTGGCTCATGCCATTGAGAACATATTTAGTGCGACATTTTTTGATATACGAGGAATCTTGTGAATTTATTCAACCATGTTTGGTTAAAACTACTTTTTTTGTTTTGATTTTGAACAACCCCTTTTTTTCATACTACACATTGATTTTTTGCTTGAGTTAATTAGGCAAGTTTTGTTTTTTTTGTAATGAAATTTTTTCCAGTCAAATTAATAATTATATTAGAATAATCATAAAAAGAAAAAATTATTATGTGTTTGTGCTGTACATGATTAAATTAAAAAAAAAATTGAGAAGATCTGCATTAGTGAAATTGCTTATATAAATTTGTTAGTGTAATTTGACGAGACAGATTAAACTTTTATTCCAATTAGTTCCAATTAGGAAAAAATTAGGAAAATCATTGAAGAAATTTGTGTGTTTAAAATTAACAAGAAAAATTGTTTTAGTTTAAATTAACAAGAAAAACTATTTTAGGCTAGTAAAATTTGTGTAGGTTGTAACAGAAAACAAAAGAAGAAAATATTAGAGAAAAAAAATGATTGTTGTTTGTTCCGTTGTCAAGGAAATATATCTGGTAAAGAGGATAAAAGTAAAGGTCGGGTTATAATTTGAATGAGAACTTTAAAAAATTAGTACGTATCTGAATGTAAAAATTAGTTAACTGTAATTATGTGAACTTTTTTGTGTAATTCGATAAAGCGTCGGTTTGTAAATTTTCTCTGTTGAAATATTGACCAAGGTCATCTATTGTGTTGTGGTTTGTTGCTTGCTTTAGAAAATGAAAATATAGTAAAATAATTTATTATGTTCGTATATCGTTTGTACTATGTTGTTGCAGTTAAATTATTCAATAGATAGAGGTTTAGTAACATTATCGATCGTCAGAAGTAAAGCGTAAACTAAAACTTACGAAAACAACTATAATGTGAATAATTCTGTCGTTGTTGTATCGTAATTGTTTCTTCATTCGTTTATTGAATAAAATATAACACAAAACCCTGAGTTATGGAATTTGAATATTAGTTTGTTTATTTGATCAGAATTTAATGTAAATTGGTAAAAAGAATTTTATCATGTGGTTGCACTACCATTGTGTCAAATAATGACTTTAGCCAATAGTATCACTAGTATTTATTATTCTTGGGCATAATTAGCTTAGTAACAGTTTGACAAGGACATCTTGTTCCTATTTGATTTAATCTTCTGTTTTAGCACGATGATGGAATCTCAAATACTCCTTTTTTATTTATGACTACGCTGAATTAATTTTATTTTTATGATTGTTGTTCAACTATCGCTTTTTCATTCGACGCCACAAATTACACTGAATTAAGACTAGTATATGATTATTGCTATTTCTATTAGTTAGGATACGCGTTTTAATAGGATAGGTGTGAAAAATGTGGAGAAGAATTGAATCCGCTACAATCATAGGGTGAGTGACTCATATGTTTGCTAAGTATTGGTGTGGATGTGATGATCTTCGGTTATTCAGCATTTTGGGGTCGTCGTAGTCTCTTCTAATCAATTTGGCAGACTAAACTCTATATCAAACGCTTTATTGGAGATATCAATTCTCGTATCTACATGGCTGTCGCTCGTCGGAATATAAACTCACAAAGCGCGCAGTCTCTGCTTATGACGATGATGTTGTCCAGATAAACAAGGAATGATATCCAGTGCAACCCTTTTAGTACAAGTTACTTTCAGTTCTTATTGGCTGCGGGAACGTTGTATAGTCTAAATTTCATGATGTTAAACTGTCATAGACCATTACCCACACTGAACGATGTTTTCTCCCGATCTGCTCCTGCAGCTTCCACCTGCCAGTAATCGCTCTGTAGAACCAATGTTGAAAACAATTTGACCCCGATGATGTTAACAGTTTCTCATCAATCCTAGGCAATGGGTAGCTATCCTTATTAGTAACTGTGTTGATCTTCCTATAGTCAACAATAATCTAAAAATTCCATATTTCTAGCCAATTAACACTACAAGTGTGCTGCAGGGATGGTTCGATTCCTCTTGCATATCTTTCACCATTATATCGGCTTATCTCTTTTAGTCAAGGGTAATATCCTTAATTTCTTGGCGAATCGACTTTTTATGCCATTGCAAATACGGTTTCCCTTAGATGTACTGCAGAATATAGAGTTGTGCCGGTCAAGCAACTGACATGTTGTCTTCTTCTGATCTTCTGAAAACCCGTTTGTCTATTTCTGGACAAGCTGTTCGATTTCTGCATTTTAAATTTTTCTGCTGGCATTTAATATTTTTGCCTCGCATTTTGCAATGATTGATCTATTATTAACTGTTCTCTGGGTATCTGACAAATATTTCAGACTGGCATTTTGTACTCTGAATCTGATTTAACTAAGGTTTGCCTCATAACAACATTTTTATAATTTTGATCTTCTGTATTGGCTTCTACAACCCAAAACATAGGTGACCCAGAACATGCTAATAGTTTTTTACCCAAATGAGGGTTTAAAATGGCGGTTGTGGGACAGGTTTCTTCAAGTATCTAACATAATTCGACGTATAGCAGTTGATTCTTCATCATTAAACTGAATTGGCAATATAACATTTACGTACGTGAGTAGTTTTTTTCAGCATCAATAACGAACCCATTTGGTCTGATAAAGTCCATTCCCAGGATGACTTCATCTACAATGTCAGTTACAACTACAGATGTAAATTTACCGGTAAAATATTTTTATGGTAATTTTACCGTAAAATTACCGGTAAGATTGGTAAAATTGGTAAAATAGGTAAAATATAAAACTGGATCAAAAAATTAAATTATGGTTGCATTTTAATTAATTCAAAATGTACGACCATATAACAATCATTTCCATAGTTTATAAAAACATTGGATGCAAATCAAATATATTTTTATGGAGTTAAATATACGAAAATCGGCTGTTGTTTATACTTAGCAGTACATCTGGAAAACGGACAACACGTTGTTTGCATATCTGCGAAAATGGAACAAATCCTGGACCAACTGGCTACAACGATGACTGCTTTCTTCACTGTTATGTCAAAGTTATGTATTTGTAAGGACAATATTATATTCCAAAATGTTTACGTATTAATATTACACATGGAATGAAAATATAAAAACATTTGAACGGAACAAATTCAAAAAGTGAGTCTACAGAAAACCAAGCATATTCATTGAAACTTAATATATGTTCAAACTATATGCGATGCATCCCAATCTAGATGCTACTTTTATCACATGTGGTTGGAAAATGAGCCCGGTTCAACGTTTTTTCAACATTGATAATTGTCAACGGCAGTAAACGTGTGACGTGTCACTCCACATATGCCACAACCGACAATGGGATAGATACATTAATTACGCGGGTAACAATCAAAATCTAATTCGTGCATTGTTTCATTGTTTCTTTCATGGGAAAAATATAAAAGGCAAATGGCAAAAAAAAAATGTTTTCTCAAACTCGAAACAAAAATTTACAATGAAGGGCTGATGATGTTTCGTTGCGTTGTGTGTTCTTAACCGTTTGAGAATTTTATCGATCTGCTGCTTCGTTTAAAGTAAAATTGCAACGCGAACCAAATTACTTTCAAATTATTTCCAAATATTCTAACTTACTATATAAGAATCACGATTTGCGATTTGTCAATCACTATACTTGCGGCCAACAATAAAGACATCTATGAACTTCACAAAATTATTCAATCTAACATTCAAAGCGAAGAAATAATATAGAAATCCATCTATACCGCAACTGCTATAGAGCCAATGAAGCATTTTGTTTTTCCAACAGAATGTTTTTAATTCACTTGATTTGTCACACCACGTACTGCAATTAAAAAACAGTTCACCGCAGTGTGCCGATGAAATGCATAAGATTTACTCTTTTATTCGTATCAATTGCTCGCCAGTGGGTACTGCACAAAGACATACTGATGAACCGAACTGCATATCATCTGAAATGAAATGATTTGCTGGAATCAGTAACCTTGGATGGCCTCAATCTACAGCTGTTTAAAAATGTGTTCAATACCTCAGATGCATTTTGGACTAAGATCAAGGTTTTCAGAGGCATCTTGTTGTGATATATATTCTTGTTGTGGTAATAAATATTCTATTATTCCACAAAAAAATCGCAAACTTTGACTTTTATTAAATAAAGGTTAATAAAATTTTATTGCAATTTTACCAATTTTACCAAGCCTAAGTAATATTACGTAATATTACCAATTTTACCGGTAATTTTACCATGGGTAATATTACCTTTACATCTGTAGTTACAACCATTTTATGTTAAAAGTGATTATTCCCGATTTCAATCTTGACCATTTTCTTGCCTTTAATATTTGCACCAGTCACTGTTTCCATTCAGTATATCTCCCTGCTGGGTGTACATTATCTTACACTACTTCTGTGCAGACGAATATGTATTTGTTGCTCCCATCAATATTCCACCCCAAGACTAAGCCCCCATAGCCAGTATCGAATTTGTTGTCATCAGAAAACTCTACCCAGCATATTTTATATAAACCACTTATTGTTTGATGGCTTGCGCAAATTTATTTGAATCTTCAAAAACTATTTACGATCAAATAAGCCTCCGATTGATTCTGATCATTGTACTAAGTTTAAAAATATAATAAATTCATAGGCCAACTAGCAAAAACTTAACAACTAAACGTAATGATGCTCCATCTTTGTGCGTACATCGTGCAAATGAAATGCTTTGCCTGAATCAATAGTCTCGAGTGCCTTCAATAGACAAACATTTAAAAAAAGCGTCCACCATCACCTCAAAACGCAAAGTGTTGTGGGACCTTGGTCTCAAAAGGTATCTTTGTGTTGTTGTGACACATTTTGTAATTCCTACTACACAACACTTTTTATTAAAAAAAAAATGATCACCGAAAACTTCGTACCGTTGAGTTTTCATATTTAACTTTAACGAAAAACTTAACACAGCAAAAATTTGCCTACAAAACTTAAGTAATGTCAAAAAAACACACCAAATATTTATTGTGTTAGATTATTTTTTATTCATTATTTTAATATAATAACATTCAAAAATTTTGTGGTTTTTTATTATAATAAAATGAAAAATTGAAAATTTTATCTAAATTCCAAATATTATAACAAAATCAAAAATTCGAATATATTTTCCAACTGTTCCTGGTATATAGAAGTCGTGGCATTTGGAATCACACAAAAAATTACTGAAGAAGGTCTCCCTAATAATTACAATTTCTGCTAAAAAACGATATTTAATCTTCAACAATTGGATATTTTCAATTTCAATTTCATGATTACATTTCATGGCATAAAAATAAATAATTAATTTTATGTTTTTCAAAAAAATTGTTTAAAAAAATAAATGAAAATTACTCTTTTGGCACACTTAACGGTATTTTTTGGACACACTTATAACACAATAATCAAGGTTTTAGTCTTACATACAGATGCCGACCATCAAAATTTCTAATCATTATCACTTAAAATGAGATAATTATCTTAAAAATAATCACATAACGATTTTTTCACAGTTATGGAAAAATTTGTCCTTTCGACCCTTACTTTTAACTATTAAGGTAACCTATTTTTAGAAATAAAAAGTTTTGAAATCGTTTTAGCGGTTTTCTCTGTAACGACGGTTGTGACGGCCGGCAGGAATATTCAATATACCAATACATTTTTTTCATTAATCGAATCAACATGTTTGCATTGAATCGTGCCACAAGAATCATATACAATGTTGAAGGTTTTCTTTCACTTTACATTCAGAATGATTAACGAGTAGGTCTGAAAACATACAAACTGAATAATGTACTGCAGGAAAAATGGTCTCCGTCGGGATTTAAACCCAGCACCCTTGAATTAAAAGACTATCGCTTTAGCAACTGAGTTAGAACGAAAACTGTAAAATTAATTAGGCTTACTTAATTTTAACATAGAACGGTTAATTAATTTAATATGAAACTCGAATTATTAAATTTTGTGAGCTTTAAGTTGAGTAGAAGTTGCATAGTTGAACAGTTGAAAATACTGACTGCTGATGTAGTGTGATTTTACAATAAAAAAGTTGAAATTTAACATGCTTTGATGTGAACCTTAAAATCAATCCAACAATAAAACAGCTGTTTTCATTATTCGTCAGTTGTAATCATCTTTACACAAACGCATTCCGATATGATTGTCCAACAAAAACTACATAAATGCTATGATTATGGTAATCAAAAGAATAAATTATATACTATGAATTCCATTGCAAAATTTTAAATATTTATTTTGACAACAAATTGATTGATTTACCTGAATCAATCATCAAAGTTTTTGTTAACATTTATCTTACTTGTTCCAATGTTGCATTTTTTTTTACTTTTGGAGGAAGTTGTTCTGTTTATAAGTAGAAATGATTTACAATAATCTTTTCATACAGTCATTTCATGATGACAATATTGTTGACATCATATTTATCATATTAATCGAAAAATGACATAAATAAATTGACAAAAATTAAATGTAATTTGAATAATTTTTATTTACGGTTTGTGTTCAAATCGAATATTGTGATAAATTTTTTATTATTATTATTGTTCGAAATTATTTGAATGATCGCTGGAAAAATATCAAAATAATTCAACGTGCATTGAATACCAATATACTAGCGTACCTCTAAGCAATACACTGTTTTTGGTAAATTGAATTTATATTATTATATATTAGAAAATATAAATTATAAATGTTTATAATTGATTGTTATGTGTGTGGTATTAAGAGAGATTACATTAACGTGACTTAACTTAATAATTTAGAAATGATTAATTATGTTTGTGGTTATGTGTTTTTTTCAGATTGTCATTTTAAAATTTCAAGGATTGACAAAATTTTTCAATAATTTGTTTGTGGTACTTCGATCAACTGATAAATTGAATTCAAACAGAAAAACTTAAATGTAAAAATTATGTAAATGAAAACAAATATAATATCAGATAATTTGAAAATGAATGCCGAAATGACACAAGATTTTCACACCGAATTTCGTCGACGGCCATTTTAATTGCTCTATTAAAAAATCTCAATAAATTTTAATTTAAACCTGAAACTCAAGCCCACAAAAAATAAATTAAAACAAAATGATCATTAGCAAACAACAATTTTCTCAAGAAAAGAAAATTAACACAATACAAACAGCAGGGAAAATATATCGCAATAAAAGCTTTGTTTTAAGATTTTGCTATTATTTTTCTTTTGTTTGTACAAACTCTCGAAAAAGTGTTATTGTTTCTTTAAAATACAACGCAAAAAAAATCGAGAAAATTGAAAATATAAAAAGCTTTTAACTTAATGAACTATTTAATCACGTTAACTGTAGTTAATGTTTTAAGAAATTTCTTTTATTGTGCTTTTATTTTAATTTTTTTTCTTCTATTATAATGCCCGAAGATCAATAAATTTCTTTTAACTTAGTAAATTTAAATAGAAAACTAGAACACTGTGTTTAATGAATTTTATACTTTGTGTTGATGTTGATTTTTAATAGGCATCTTAACAAAAAACTGATTGATTCCGTTTTCTCGTACAACATCAATCTTTTTCTTTTGGATTTTTGGCTTTGCTGTTTTTAGTTCTCAAAATAGATGAAATACCGTGATTTGAACGACTGGGGGCGAGTGATCGACTTAATACTTGGAATACAAGTTGTGTAGGTAAAATAAAAAATGTGTACGTTCTTAGAAATATTTTAAAGTGTTTAATTTGGGAACGAAAGTGGTCCGACAAATTTTTAGAAAATCAAGCTCAGGGAAACTTTGAAATCAAATTAAAAGAGAACAACTCACTCGTATCAACGGTTTTTACGTCACAACAAGTTTAAATTATGTGAAGTAATGCAATCTATCGAGATAAAATCTTACATACCCCAAATTTAGTTTTTTCTTTTGTTTTGGACCATCCTCTAAAGCAAATAAAAATTTTGGTGTACGTCTGTTTGTGGGTGTGTGGGTGGGTGACCTTTCTGTATATGATCTTTATTAAACTTTGGCAAATGATACAGGTTCGCTTGAAAATGGTAGATCTGGTTTCCTTTCGAATTTGGACAGAATGGTGGGGGTCTCCCGAGCACCTCTAAGTTTAAATCTTGTATAGCTTCTAATCCCGGATTATGATCTTATGGAAACTTGGTATATAAGGTTTTAGTACTGTTTCCAATGTTTTTGCATACCAACTCCCGGTTTGTCACTTCCGGTTAAAAAGATTTTTTTTCAGGTGTTTATCCCTACTGTAGCCTACAATTACCGATCGATTGTCATGAAACGTTGTTAAAAGCTTTCAAATAACATGAGAAAGATTTTATCAGCTTTTGGAGTACATTGGATAAAGGGTTAGGGTTCCACCATACAACAGGTGGTTCTTTCCACAATGTTGTTTATGTTCGTTGGGAGCATACAACATTCGTCCGTGAATGAATTTTGATGACACTTTGGATAAAGATGCAAATATGTATGGCAAGGAACTGATTGATTTTTGAGCGATAGTGAACAAAGTGGTGGGGGGTCCCTAGAGCACCTGTTTTTTTTTAAAAGCTCAATAACATCTGTAACTGATAATAGAATTGGATGAAACTCAGCTTCACAACAGTTCTGCATTCACAGTTCACAACAGTTCTTCCGGTAAAAATTTTGTTTTGTGATTTTTTGAAGTTTTTTCAGTGTCTTTATGCACACTACAGCCTACAATAATGAAGTGATTATGATGAAACTTATGAAAAAGGTTTCAATTAGTGTAAGAAGATAATTATCATCTTTTGGAACATTTTGATTAAAGTGGCGGGGGCGGGTCTACAATACAACTGCTGATTTTTCACACTTGGTTTTTAAAGTTTGTTGGGAGCATACAGACTTCATTAATTAATCAATTTTAATGACACTTTGAAAGATGATGGAGACTCAAATGACAAAGAACTAATTAGTTTTTGGACAATATTGGGATAAGTGGAGACCACCCTCCCGAACACCTGTTTATTGTTTCAATGTTTGTTGGGAGCATACAACATTCGTTCGTGAATGAATTTTGATGACACTTTGGAAAAAGCTGCAAATATGTATGGCAAGGAACTGATTAGTTTTTTAGCGATAGTGAGCTAATGTTTTTTTGGAAGCTTAATATCATCTGTATCTGATAATCGAATTGGATGAAACTTGGTACATAAACATTTAGTGGTTCACAACAGTTCTGTATTCTAACTTCTGGTAAATTTTTTTTTACTTTTTCTCGTACAACAGAACTTATGCTTGTTAGGATACTGCTGCTTTCTTTAATATTTTTATAATTAGAACTACGCGAAATCTATAACATTGGTTTGTTTTTAATTAAAGTATTTGATGGATATTAGCTCATTATATATTCAGAACACTATGTTTCGAGAGCTGTAGTGAAGTAGGTCTATGCATCAGCGTCGCAATATTTTGTGTTGGAAAGTCAATTGGCCTATTAAACAAACATAGCAAACTTTTTGTTTACACTGTTAAAAATCCTATGAAATCAAATGTAGCCACAGATCAAGTACTTTTTGAATTTTTTTGCCAACCTAATCCAACCTAATCCTAAAACATGCCCAAATATCACAGAAAAATTAGTTTTTGTTTTAAAAAAATTAGTTTTTAAAAATGTGTAATTCGGGTAAAAAGTTCTATTTGTAATACTAAAATTTTTGATCTGAGATGTACATATATGTTTTAAATATTTTTAATAATTACAAAAACACCAATTTTTATATGTCACCTAACTTAGCCCCGCCATTTTTAAGAAAATTAAAAACAAAGATTGTGCTGTATTGTGCTACAGTTGTGCTGGATGTGCTAATCAGAAAGAATGCCATATCACCAATGGAAAAAAGTTGGCACGCTGAAACAATTTTTCGAGCAGAAGTTAGCCCCGCCATTTTCAAAAATCTGAAAAACAAAGGTTGTCCTGTATTGTCCTCGAGTTGTGCTGGTTGTGCTATTTAGAAAAAAATTTCATATCCCTAGTGGAAAAATTTTATACCACTAAAATCATTTTTTCGAGTAAAAGTTAGCCCCGCCATTTTGGAAAAAAAGAAAAACAAAGGGTCTGCTGTACGGTGTTAGAGTTGTGCTAGTTGTGCTATTCAAGAACAAATTTGTACCACCAGCAGAATAATTTAAACACGCTAAAACGATTTTTCGAGTTGAAGTTAGCCCCGCCATTTTGAAAAAAATTAAAAGCAAAGGTTGTGCTGTATTGTGCTACGGTTGTGCTGGTTGTGCTACTCAGAAATAGTTCCATATTATCAATGAAAAAAAGTTGGCACGCTAAAATGACTTTTCGAGCAGAAGTTAGCCCCGCCATTTTGAAAAAAATGAAAACCAAAGGTTGTGCTGTATTGTGCTCGAGTTGTGCTGGTTGTGCTACTTAGACAAAAATTTCGTAGCCCTAATAGAATTTTTTTACAAAGTTAGCATCATTTTTTTCGAATAGAAGTTAGCCCCGCCATTTTGGAAGAAATCAAAAACAAAAGAAGTGCTGTATTGTGTTATAGTTGTGCTGGTTGTGCTACCGAAAAATATCGTATCACCAACAGAATAATTTAAACCACGCTAAAACCATTTTTCGAATGAAAGTTAGCCCCGCCATTTTGTAAAAATCAAAGAAGAAAGGTTGTGCTGTATTGTGTTACAGTTGTGCTGGATGTGCTACTCAAAAAGAATCCCATATCAACAATGAATAAAAGTTGGCAGGCTAAAACGATTTTTCGAGCAGAAGGATATTTTCGAGCAGAAAGCATTCGAGCAGAAGATTGAGCAGAAGATTAAGCAGAAGTTAGCCCCGCCATTTTGAAAAAAATGTAAAACAAAGGTTGTTATGTATTGTACTCTAGTTGTGCTGGTTGTGCTACTCAGAAAGAATTGCATATAAGTAATGAATAAAAGTTGGCAGACTAAACCGATTTTTCGAACAGAAGTTAGCCCCGCCACTTTGAAAAAAATAAAAAACAAAGGTTGTACTGTATTGTGTTTGAGTTGTGCTGGTTGTGCTACTCAGACAAACATTTCGTATTCCTAACAGAAAAATTTTATAACGCTAACATCATATCTTCAAATAGAAGTAAACCCCGCCATTTTGGAAAAAAAAACTAAATTGAGTGCTGTATTGTGTTAAAGTTGTGCGAGTTGTGCTACTTCAAAATAAATTCGTACCCACCGACGGAAAAATTTACAATTTGTTTTAATATCATATATTTTTGGGATTCCCTTATTTTATATATACAAAACAGGCAAGATTCATTTATGCTATCGGACACCAGGTGTCACTTACATTATTAGTACTTATAAATTAATGATTACACTGATTCCTACAAGAATAAATGATGCTAGCGTAAAAATATTTTTCATTGGGTATATAGAGTCTATCTCTAAGCAGCCAGCTCAAACAAAATTTCATACCACTACATATACAAAATTTTTGTTTTTCATTTTTTCGAAAACGACGGGGCTAACTTCTAATCAAAAAATTGTTCTTGGGTACCAAATTTTTGCATTGGTAGTATGGAATTTTGAGTAGCACAACTAGCACAACTAGCACAACAATAGAACAATACACCACAGCCTTTGTTTTTGTTTTTTTGCCAAATGGTGGAGCTAACTTCTGCTAAGCCTTCTGCTCGAATAATCGTTTTAGCCTGTCACCATTTATTCATTGGTGATATGGAATTTTTCTTGAGTAGCACATGCAGCACAATTATGGTACAATACAGCACAACATCCTTTTTTTATGTTTTGTTAAATGGCGGGGCTAACTTCTACTCGAAAGATCGTTTTAGCGTGTTTAAATTTTTCCGTTGGTGAGTACGAGTTTGTTTTGAAGTAGCACAACTCGCACAACTTGACGGCCCATGACGGGGCTTACTTCTATTTGAAGAAATGATGTTAGCGTTATAAAATTTTTCTTTTAAGAATACGAAATTTTTGTCTGAGTAGCACAACCAGCACAACTCACGCACAATACAGTACAACCTTTGTTTTTTATTTTTTTCAAAGTGGTGGGGCTAACTTCTGCTCCAAAAATCGGTTTAGTCTGCTAACTTTTATTCATTGCTTATTTGCAATTCTTTCTGAGTAGCACAACCAGCACAACTAGAGTACAATACATAACAACCTTTGTTTTTCATTTTTTTCAAAATGGTGGGGCTAACTTCTGCTTAATCTTCTGCTCAATCTTCTGCTCGAATGCTTTCTGCTCGAAAATATCCTTCTACTCGAAAAATCGTTTTAGCGTGCCAACTTTTATTCATTGTTGATATGGGATTCTTTTTGAGTGGCACATCCAGCACAACTGTAGCACAATACAGCACAACCTTTCTTCTTTGATTTTTACAAAATGGCGGGGCTAACTTTCATTCGAAAAATGGTTTTAGCGTGGTTTAAATTATTCTGTTGGTGATACGATATTTTTTCAGTAGCACAACCAGCACAACTATAACACAATACAGCACTTCTTTTGTTTTTGATTTCTTCCAAAATGGCGGGGCTAACTTCTATTCGAAAAAAATGATGCTAACTTTGTAAAAAAATTCTGTTAGGGCTACGAAATTTTTGTCTAAGTAGCACAACCAGCACAACTCGAGCACAATACAGCACAACCTTTGGTTTTCATTTTTTTCAAAATGGCGGGGCTAACTTCTGCTAGAAAAGTCATTTTAGCGTGCCAACTTTTTTTCATTGATAATATGGAACTATTTCTGAGTAGCACAACCAGCACAACCGTAGCACAATACAGCACAACCTTTGCTTTTAATTTTTTTCAAAATGGCGGGGCTAACTTCAACTCGAAAAATCGTTTTAGCGTGTTTAAATTATTCTGCTGGTGGTACAAATTTGTTCTTGAATAGCACAACTAGCACAACTCTAACACCGTACAGCAGACCCTTTGTTTTTCTTTTTTTCCAAAATGGCGGGGCTAACTTTTACTCGAAAAAATGATTTTAGTGTTATAAAATTTTTCCACTAGGGATATGAAATTTTTTTCTAAATAGCACAACCAGCACAACTCGAGGACAATACAGAACAACCTTTGTTTTTCTGATTTTTGAAAATGGCGGGGCTAACTTCTGCTCGAAAAATTATTTCAGCGTTCCAACTTTTTTCCATTGGTGATATGGCATTCTTTCTGAGTAGCACATCCAGCACAACTGTAGCACAATATAGCACAATCTTTGTTTTTAATTTTCTTAAAAATGGCGGGGCTAAGTTAGGTGACATAATTTTTATTCACTTATTTTTTTTATTAACGACCGGTTTCGATTTTCAAAAAATCATCGACAGGCTTAATTTGCAATGGAACAATTTCAATTATTGAGATGTACATATTTAAAAATCAATATCTTTAGAACACAAATAAATGCTTTCTTTAAATTTTGGCATGTTTAAGAAAAAGATTATAACTTATATATTGGGTAAAAAACAACTTGCTACGGCATCAGTCCTATTTTTGAAACAGCATGCATCATAATTTGCAACTATTAAATTTTTATGCCTCTTTGTTCGTTCGTGAATGCGAACACTTTAAATAAATGAAACCACCAACTTTGATGGTTATTTTAATATTTAATTTTATTTTAATTTAATTCAATAAAGCACAACCTTGAAATTTACAATCTCACAAATATTTTATTTTATTTTTAAATTTACAAATAATCAATTAATTTAATTTTAAGCAAATGAATACAACTCTGAATCACAACTGAATTGAAAATTTTATATTATTATGTCAATTACATTACAATTACATTTTATGTTTCGTTTTATTTTCGGTTTTCAGTTCATAACCGAGACATCTATTTGTGATCATCTTAACTAAATACATTATAACATTTCAAAAATATTTCTATTCTAAACATATTTCCCGCGTTAAGAAATTGTGCTTGGATAATTTCTTAAGTTACATGTACAAAACTAATGATATAATTGCAGCTACTTTTACAATTGCATAAATAACCTAAATTATGATATATTCGTGTTTCATAATTACATTTCTGGTAACTGAATTAGCTTGATGATAGGACGTTTGATATTGTTGACACTTGTTTTCACCGTGGCTACTCTGACAACACCATCGCTACCAGGATGAACTTGTATAATACGTCCTAGTAACCATTGATTGGGCGGTAGATTATCTTCCTTGATTAAAACAATGTCATCTATTTTGACTGGATTGTTTCCTCGTTTCCATTTTGCTCTTTCGTTTAATGTATTTAAATAGTCACGAGACCAGGATTTCCAAAAGGTTTGTATTCGACGTTGCATATTTTGCCATCTTGATAGCCTATTCATTGGTAAGGTTTCCAATAATGGTTCTGGTACCGCAGTTAATGCTTCGCCGATTAAAAAATGAGCGGGTGTTAGTACATCTAAGTTGCTGGTGTCTTCAGTAAGACGACATAATGGTCTCGAATTCAGTAGGCTCTCAATTTGAGTCAATACAGTGGTCATTTCTTCAAAATTTAATTTTGCATCTTTGATTGCTCGTCTAAAATGGTATTTGACGGATTTTACGGCCGCCTCCCATAATCCACCGAAGTGAGGTGCGCTAGCTGGATTAAATTTAAAATCAATTCCGTTCTGCAAAATAAAATTTGATATTAGTGAATTGTTCTGTTGATCGACTATTTCTTTTTTTAATTGTTTTAATTCGTTATTAGCGCCGATAAAATTGGAGCCATTGTCACACCAAATCTTTTTAGGTAGACCCCTACGAGATACGAATCGTTTTAAAGCGGCCAAAAAGGCATCGGTGCTAAGATTGCTAACAACCTCCAAATGGACTGCTTTTGTAGTAAGACATACAAACAGTGCAACGTATGCCTTGGTTAGTGCTGAGTTCCTGTGCTGAGACATTTTTATATACATTGGACCTAAGTAGTCTACCCCAGTGTTAAGGAACGGTCGGTTTATATTACATCTCTCTGCGGGTAAATCAGCCATTTTTTGGTATCGTTGGGCACCACGGTACCGAATACAAATTGTACATGATTTTATATATCGCTTTATTAAATACCTGACCCCGATAATCCAATATTTTTGACGCAGTATATTCATCAATAGAGTTGTTCCGGCATGTAGGTTTACAATATGTGTTTCTTGTACGATTAGTGTATTTACTTTATGGCCCTTTGGTAGAATTATGGGATGCTTTACTGTGTAATTTAACTGTGCGTTCCGCAGCCTTCCGCCTACTCGAAGAATTCCCTGACTGTCTATAAAAGGATCAAGCGAGCATAATACGTTATTGTTGTTTAATTCTTTCTTTTGTTTTAATTGTTCAATTTCGGTTTTAAAGCTTGTAGCTTGAATTTTCTGAATAATAAAAGTTTCGGCTGCGACGTATTCGGTAAATGTTATCGGACCCTTCTTTGGTTTCCTATTTTCTAATTTAGGTAGTCCACAAAATTTTAAGATATATGCCATGATCTTTTTTATCTTAAACCAGGACGAATAATTGTTAATCAGCTGGATCACGATATCGTTATTTTGGGTCTCCATTAATACAACTACTCCCCTTTTTCGATTTTCAATATCTATTTCCTTTGTTGGTGTTGACAGTTCGGACCTTGGCCATGTTGATTCGTCCATTTTCAACCAAGTAGGACCATGCCACCAATTTTCCAAATCGGGTAAGATTTTTGGATCGACTCCTCTTGATATGTAGTCGGCCGGATTCTGCTTTGAACAAATGTGACTCCACCGTTCTCTTGGAATGATATCTAAAATGTTGCTGGTTCTATTGGCTATAAACGTTTTCCATCGACCTGGTAAATCGGACAACCAATGCAATACCACCATGGAATCGGTCCAGGCATATGTATTTTCGTGGTCTATATTGAAAATCGTTTTGCAGTATTTTACTAACTCCGCTAATAACAAGGCTCCACAAAGTTCAAGTCTCGGTAAACTTAGTTGTTTTATAGGTGCCACTTTACTTTTGGAGCACACAATTTGATTTATTACTTCACTGTGCTCGTTATTGGTTCTTAAATATACCACACAACCGTAAGCGGATTCGGATGCATCACAAAATCCATGGAGCTGCATAAATCTTGGCGTTGATGACGGTAATAGACATCTTGGAATTTCCACACGCTGAAGATAAATTAAATTATTGTAAATTTTGACCCAAGATTGCATAATATGACTTGGTACTTCATCATCCCAATCTGTTTTGGTTAACCACAATCGTTGAAGAAGCATTTTAAAATTAACAATAACCGGCGATAACCAACCTAACGGATCATATAATTTCGAACTTTCAGACAGCATTTTTCGTTTCGTCCAACTATTTTCCATGTTTTGAATTTGGATTTTAAACGTGAAAATATCGCGTTGAGCATGCCAACTAATACCTAGGGTTTTCATAGTTGGATCCTCTTCTATTAGTTTTGGGCAGTCATCCGTATTATCCATCGCCAACGATTGTAGAAATGCCTGAGAATTTGACTTCCATTTCCGAAGTTTAAATCCAGCACTGCTAAGTATTTCCATTATCTGATTCTTCAGTTTTATAGCATCTTCGACAGTCGAACTTCCTGCCAAGAGATCATCCATATAAAATTGCGTTCTAATGATTTTGGCTGCTTCTGGATATTTGTTGTCATAAATTTTAGCCAATTCTTCTAATGTTCGGATTGCCAAGAATGGAGCACATGCTGTTCCATATGTTACAGTTAAGCACTTGTATGGACTCAATTCTTCCTTGGAACCTTTTCGCCATAAAATATGTTGATAACTGGCATCTTCAGGATGTACTAGTATCTGCCGATACATTTTTTCTATATCGGCATTCATTGCAATTTTACTTTTGCGAAATCGGAGAAGTGTGGTGGTTAGAACCGGCTGTAACTTTGGCCCTGTTAAGAGACAATCGTTTAACGAAATGGTTGAAGTTGTTTTACATGACGCATCAAACACTACACGCATTTTAGTTGTAGAGCTTTCCTTAAACACGGCGTGATGTGGCATAAAGTATCGTTTATTATTTTCTTTTGGTACATTCGACCAATTCATTCGTATCATTTGGCCTAATTCTAGATATTCCTCGATGAAAGCCGTGTAATCGTGATGAAAATCAGCGGATTTTTCCAATTTTTTCTCTAAACTAAACATTCTATACCTTGCTGTTGCCACGGAGTCTCCGAGTTCTGGCCGTGGTTGTTTGAATGGCAATCTAACAATAAATTTTCCATTGGTATCCCTAGTGGTTGTCGTATGGAAAAGTATTTCACATGGATCTTCTGCTAATAGAGGTTTAATGTTAGTAAATCTTTCTTCAATTTGCCAAAATCTTTTTAGTGCTTCTACTAAATTCTCGTTGGCTGTGGTTGGATTTACGAGTGTGTTAAAGTTTTGAGCATCTTGAAAATTGGCTCGATCGGTCCATATTTTTCCTGCAATGAGCCATCCAAATTTCGATGAATGAAGCACTGGTAACTCGTTTAGCTTCAATTTTTCTTTACCCAAGAAATCTAAAAAGAATTCTGCTCCTATTAATACGTCAATGGAATTAGGGAGATTAAAATGTGGATCTGCCAATTCCAATTTCCAAATTTCGTTGGTTTTTGGTATCGAAATTTTAGATGCTGGTAGTTGTGAGGTGATTCTTTCAAGTATTAATGCCGTTAGTGTTATAGAGTAATGTGGAATTACTCGTGATTTAACTGTTATAGTTGTTTTACCCTTCGTTTTACCCGCAGAGCATGTTGCTAGACCGTAGATGGAAACTTCTGAATGCGTTCTCCGTAGTCCTAGACGTTGTATACACGATTCCGAAATAAACGACGATTGTGAACCGGAATCGAGTAATGCCCTGGCTAATATATATTGTCCGTTACTTGATTGTATATAAATCATGGCTGTAGGCAATATAGTACTGAAAGGTGTTTCTATTTGTTGCAAGGATGTTGTATCTTCTACTGTTGAACTCTTTGTTAATGGCAGTGATGATGTTGAGTTTAGTGCTGTTGATAGATATGTTTTTGTTGGTTGTTCAATTGTTGCTTGTAGTTCAGGTGTTGATTGTATTTCACATGTTGATTGTAGTTCACTTGTTGGTTGTAGTACACTTGTTGATTGTAGTACGTTTATTGATTGCTGATCATTTGACAAATAAAGGTTTGTTGATGATGTATCTTTATGAAGAAGCGAATTATGGCGTTTTTTGCAAATTAAACACAAGGCACGCGAATAGCATTGTTGTAGTGAATGACCAGACCTTAGACAATTGATACAGCTATTGGAGTTTTCTATCATCTTAGTACGATTTTCCACATTTAAACTTTTAAAAAGTGGACATCGGTAAACGAAATGATCCTTCTTACAAGCAACACAATTCCATTTGTTATCTTGAGTGATGTGATAGGCCTTGACATGTTTGGGTGGCGCACTGGTTGACCTTACAGAAGTAGTGCAAGATTCCAAAGTGTCGCATCTTATATTTAGAAATTCGAGAAATTTGTCGAAAGTAGGAAAATTATCGCTCACTGATTCGTTGGCCCATAATTGTTTTGTATGCACATCTACCTTATTCACAAGCAGATGTATTAACCACGCATCTCTGGTTTGTGCTTCTTCTCCTAATGCTCGTAGTCCTCTAATAACTTCATCTGAAGTGTCACTTAACTTCCGCAATTCTCGGTGATTTGGTTGGCTGCAAACCTTTTGATCTAAGAATACTTGTATTAATGAGCACATAATTGCTTTTGGCTTGTTGTATCTAGCTTCAAGTTTATTCCAGGCTTCTTGGTAATTCTGGTCTGTTACTTTAATGTGTCTTATTAAGGCTGCAGCATCACCTCTTAATAAACCATTCAAAATTTGTAATTTATGTACAGCTTCTATTCCTGTATTATTATGCACTGATGTGACATAAAGATCATGAAATGATGGCCACAATTTGTAGTCACCTGCGAACGGTTCTATGTTAACCTTTGGTAAACGTACACTCTGGGTTTGATTCATTCCTTTCAATAATGATTGTTGTTGCCCGATAAATTGTCCCAGAGTAGTATTCAAGTCGGTTACTTCAGCTTTTGGAAGAGGTGTCATTCTTGAATTTATCGCTGCCTTTAATTTAGCCATTGTTTTTAAATACAAATCATCGATCTTATCGGTTATGGGTGCGTAATCATCGTATGCAAGTAAATCCAATTCACCATCGTTAAACTCTTTATAAAGACTCTCACATTTTTTCTCGCGTATTTGTAATTCTTCAATGATGGTTCCAGTATTGATTGTTTCACAAAACTTGTAGATTTTATTTAATTGACCCACGGTACGGTCACGTGCTCGGATACTTCTTTCCATTTGTATAACAATCTATTTCGTCTCACTTTAACAATGCTATTTGCGATATAACTTGACTGGAGTAATTGCAAAAATGCTTATCAAATTTTCGAATGTCACAATATTTAAAATGGCTTCGCTTTATTTGTAAGAATAACACCTTACTTACAAAAATCCCGAATGGTTGAGTGAAAAAATGGATTTAATATTGTTTGACTTTACGATTACCGTCAGTTTTATTTAAAAATAATTTCCACATTTAAACCAAGATTGATTGAATCAATCACCAATTTTACTATATATTTGTTTAAAATAATTACACGGCCAAACCTTGACAACAATGGTATGGAAAAAAACCACATGGACTTTTTATTAATCTAGCGCAATCGAGCGAACGATAGAATTTATGACGTGTACAAAAAATCACGGATAAAAATCAACTAGGTAATTTTGGCTTTAATTAAATTTTAAATTTTAAATTTTAAATAAGTTCGTATAAAAAAAAATGGCTACTTATCTTTCGTGTTGTAATGGTGAACAATGTTGAAGTTGACCACATGCGTTCTTTCTTCAATGATCAGCAATCCCGGGTTTCGGCACCAAAAAATGTTCGTTCGTGAATGCGAACACTTTAAATAAATGAAACCACCAACTTTGATGGTTATTTTAATATTTAATTTTATTTTAATTTAATTCAATAAAGCACAACCTTGAAATTTACAATCTCACAAATATTTTATTTTATTTTTAAATTTACAAATAATCAATTAATTTAATTTTAAGCAAATGAATACAACTCTGAATCACAACTGAATTGAAAATTTTATATTATTATGTCAATTACATTACAATTACATTTTATGTTTCGTTTTATTTTCGGTTTTCAGTTCATAACCGAGACATCTATTTGTGATCATCTTAACTAAATACATTATAACATTTCAAAAATATTTCTATTCTAAACATCTTCACTATTTGTTTCCGTTTTTTTACAGCAATTGGTAACTAAATGGAAACTTTAACAGCTTTTACTATTGCACCTATTAATGATAGAATAAAAACATAGTTAAACGGTAATAGACTTAAGTTTATTTAGCTACTTGCAGCATTACAAAACAAAATGCATGCCATTTTACATTTTACTACATTTTAAGTTATATGTTACAAGTAATAGATAGCAACAGTCATTTTGATGCTAAGATAATGACCAGTAATGGGAGTGAGAACTCCAAACGCTAGCATTTAGTACACAGAACTAAAGTAAACACAAAGCAGAGGTGTCAGATCATGGCATGAGACAGTTCATTTGGACACCACACAAACCAGATTTCGAGACCAGGTATTTACAATTACAAGCTACGCTCTCCATTTGGGCTGATAGAAGATATCACAACAATGTATATTATCTCTGACAACCAAACCAACCTTCATAACTTATCTGTTGCGTAAAGTCGAGCATCACTTAGCGCGAAACCAAAAAATATTTGTTTGATAATTTCGGTTTTTAATAAAAAAAAATAAAATAATAATTAATTTTAATAATTTAAAAACAATAAAACCTGTTAAAAGCGTTAAGAATTTAAATTCTTGTTTGATTTGATAAAATTTGAAAAAATTTATTGGTTGTTTGAGTGAATTTTTAATAATCATGTTTTTAGTAAAAAGAGGGAGCAGTGTTGTGAGGGGCGGAGCCACAGAGCCCCGTAGTTAGTCATTCGGACTCGCTGGTCGGACCAAGGGGTGGAACAGCTTATCCCATCACGAAGATGTGCAGAGGTTTAAAAAAATTATAAACATTTATAAATGATTTTGTATTTATTTTACATATAAGTATGACATATAATTTATACATTTAAGAAATTCAATAATATCAATTCGATGATTAAAGTGCAAAAATGTATAATGAATGAATGAATGCATATAATGAATAGGCATTTTGATAATTCCACAGAAAAAAATACAGTCGTATTTTCATCTAATTTAAATTATATTAGTTAAAAATATATAATTCATAGTAACATATCTCTCTCAATTTAAAAGCTACAACTTCCATTAAAAAACTCATTTATAGATATTTTCATGGCTATAAACAGATATACATTCCAACATGCCTACACCCTTCTCCTTCAAATGACTAAAGATAGAACGACTCGAAAGGAGTGATCCGTGCACTATAATGCAAACATGAAACAGTTATATCGCCGGTAATTTGTATCCCACAGAAAACAAAACCAATTTTTGATGCTTGTCATCTTCAAATATAAGTGCAACTTATCATCTACATTCAATAGGCAAGGAAAACAGACCGTGCGCTGGAATGTCGAAACATTTAAACACCTGGAAACACTGAATAGATATCAGGAAATTGTAACGCAAAGCATAGAAGAGCATGACATCCCGTCTGAGATGCCATTAAACATACAAGAAGAATGGCAAACGCTTCAATCAACTGGTCTGCACTCATATGCCTTGGTATTCCAGCGAAACGTGTTTCTCTGTGCAAACTCACAACATTGGGATCAAACTGTAGAATAGTATAGTAGTAAGGGTCAGTTTCTGACTCTTTTGATATAACATCAGGTGCTCGACAAGGTGATGCACTTGCGCCCATACTATTTAATTTGGCGCTTGAGTACGCGATAAAAAAGCCGCATTGAGACACAAAACTGCTTATATAACAAATCTAGTCAAGTTCTTGGCTACGCAGATGATATTGCGCTTCTCGGACGTAGACCAAGCGATTACTAAGGATAGTCTCTCTCAGCTTGAAAGAAATGCTAAATGACTTTGATTATGCATTAACACTGGCAAGACTAAACTTTTCACAACATCCAGTAATATACCTCCCGGAAATCTGAATACTGGCGACTTTGAAGTAGAACGTGTAGAAAACTTCAAATACCTCGGGTCTGTAATAACATCGTCAGCTGCATACAGAGTTTTTTACGCATACTCAAATCTTTTGCGATCCAAACATCTTTCGCAGTCGTGCAAACTCACACTTTACAAAGCATTAATCTGACCTGTGCTTACCTTT
>OY856186.1:202315928-202444199 GCA_963693315.1 Diogma glabrata
GAGAGAGAGAGAGAGAGAGAGAGAGAGAGAGAGAGAAAGAGAGAGAGAGAGAGAGAGAGAGAGAGAGAGAGAGAGAGAGAGAGAGAGAGAGAGAGAGAGAGAGAGAGAGAGAAGACACTGATGATATTTTAGTTACACAGGTAGAATCAGACCTAAAACAATATATTGCATATGGCATATTTTTGTAGACAATGTCATCATCAATTAAGTCGTGTTCGTTTGCTTCTTCTACTGTGGGTAGCACGTACAAGGCATTCACTTGCATTATTCACATGCGAGGCCATGGTTTGATCTATAAATGTTAGTCAACGTTCCATAGATTACTTTTGCCTCTTAGATATAAAACTACCCTAATACTTTTTAATTGGTGAAATGTATGCACATCATCAACCATATCCTAGTTTAGGGTTATATAACATTTAACTGCAAATCTTAGGGAGGAAATGATCTTATTTTATATATTTTAACAAACTGTTGTTTAGATATAGTTACCTTAGCTAGTCGATCGTTAAGTATATGGCAAACTCTGTTAAAGCTCACTAACAAGACAAAAAGTGACAAGAAGCGAGATTAAAACCTGAAACACATCTTATTAATGTGTTTCTTAACCAAGGTTTAAGAACTGGCTTTATGCTTGAATTCTTTAAATTGAGCTTTGTATTTGAATGTACGGTTCATGAAAAACCGTACTTACCAGATGTTGTTTCACGATTGTTTTAATCAGCACAACAAATCTATTACTATGTGGTGCGCATTTATTTGGGACACGCAAAGTTGTTACTCTGAATATATTATTATTTGTTTAAAGGAGGGAGCTCTTTTATCAAAAAAGTTTGCGTAAGTTCAAAAGTATAACCAGGAAGACCTCCTTCGTAATTTTTCTTTCGACCGTTTACAGCTTCATATGAAGAGCAAGGTGTTTGTAGTGGTTCTTGTTATTGCGGGTATAAGCTTCACTTTTATATAAAAACGAAGGATGCTTAGTGAGTGCTAAATAGTTTAAAAAGTCCAAGCGGCACGTATATCCGCTAGAAATAGGTAGATTTCGAGATTAGACAGTTTTGTGTGCCAGTAGAATCTGATGTATCAGATTAGTTTAAACAACACAAGCTAATTTCAAACAGATATCGAACAAATTTTAAAAAGAAAATTAGCTACATATAAGCAAAACTATATCTATCCAATTTTGCAACAAACAAATATCAAATCAAATACCACAGAATATGTGTGTGACAATTTATGACATAAACCTACGCTATATCATATGTCGTCCAATTACTGCAAAATATCAAAATAGTTTATTTCTAAGAAAAAAAATTAATTTCTTCTATTCAAACTTTTTTATTTTTTTTTTATTGACTATTATAAGGTTTTTGGAAATTGTAGTTATGGATTGTTGCAAACTTTTTTGTTGAAGCCAATAAGTCAAAAACCTCTAACTGCAGAGGTTTATATTTATAAGAAACGGATTAAAATGTTTCCACAGATTCTAAATTTATGAAGTTTTAAAAAATATTAGTATCCAAACGGCCGTTATAACGGATTAAAAAAACAAATTTTTTTTCTAGTATAAAGCCTCTAGTTCCTTAACCATGTGTCAGATTTTTCTGATTTACGAACTTGTCCAAGATATTAACAAAACACACATGTTTACGTAAGGTTTTTTGATCTGGCTCTACAAATGCGACCGTGAGAGTGCCGGTTGATTCAAACGCATTTTGTGTTTTACAAGCTTTTTTGTTGAAGCCGCTCACTCAGAAACCTCCAACTGCAGAGGTCTTTTTTTTGAAAGAAACTGATTAAAAAGGTTTCAAAGATTCTAAATTTATGAAGTTCTTAAAAATATTAGAATCCAAACGGCCGTTAAAACGGATCTAAAAAACATAGTTTTTTTCTAGTATAAAGCCTCTAGTTTCTTAACCCTGTGTTGGATTTGACTGATTTACGAACTTGTTCATGATATTAATAAAACGCACGTTTTAAAAAAGAGGTTTTTGATCTGTTCTTACAAATGCGACCATGAGCGTGCCGGTTGTTAAAAAAAAAAATTTTTTTTTGCAAACTTTTTTGTTGGAGCCACTCACTCAGGAACCTCTAACTGCAGAGGACTATTTTTAAAAGAAATTGATAAAAAAGATTCCAAAAATTTTAAATTTGTTAATTTTTTTAAAATATTAGTATCCAAACGGCCGTTATAACGGTTTTAAAAATTCAATTTTTTTAGAAAAAAGGCTCTAGTTCCTTAACCACGTGTCGGATTTTGCTGATTCACGAACTCGTCCGAGATATTAATAGAACACACATGTACAGAAAATTTTTTTGATCTACCTCAACAAATGCGACCGTGAGAGGGCCGGTCGTTTTCGTTATATCTCATATCGTGTATATATATATATATATATATATATATATATATATATATATATATATATATATATATATATATATATATATATATATATATATATATAAATTTTTTTTTTTTGTTTTTTCGTCTCCGCTTTTTATATATAGTCGTTTGGCACAAAAATTTTTCCCGAAATTCCGAGATGAAGCCCATTGCAATAGGTAGATTTTTATATAAAATCTACCTAAAACCAATACATCGACAATAACTCCACTACAGCCTGAATTGGTTTGCCCAACCGAAACGATTGTGTTTCCCAATATTCTATTTAACAATTTAATCTTTGAGGAAATCTCACATTCTGTTTAGTTTTTCTATTGATAAATTGGTCCTTTCTGTTCTCATTTGGTTTTTGTGTAATTTTGTGTTTTCCTTTTAAATTGCATATTCCCATTTTAGTTTTTCTAATGCATAAAATTTAAAATTAGAATTAAAAGGAATTTTATGTTTTCTTCTGATTACCATTTGTTTGAATTTGTGGATTTTATTTGTTTTTTATTATCTCATAAGAGTTTGCCATTTATATAGAATTAATTACGTCAGTAAGGAAGATTTTTTGTTTTCGTTGCAATTTAAGTTTTTATGTAATTAGAAAATTTGTTCGATGACCAATTCGAAAATGATTTTGTTTGTATTTCCATTATATGCAAACCAAATGTTTGATTTTAATAATTTGATTGAAATACTTTGTATAAGAGATGCAAACAGAATGATTTTAATTAATTTGTGGATATGGGTATTATACAAAGGAAGTTTTTTTTTATTTCTAGACATAGCAAATTTGTTTTTTGTTCGATATTTGGATGAGTTTGAAATTCGAATTGAATTTTTTTTCAAAAATTATCAGAAACAATCGAAATCTGAATAATGAAAATGTACTTTGTTTTGTTTGTTCAATTAGTTCAATCAAACCTCTGGGTACCGAAGACTAAAACTAACATATTTTTCAATTATTTTGCTCATATAAAAATTTTAAACAAAGTTTTAATCTCATAATTGAAGACCTTGCAGATCAAAATTTCTCTTCTTTTAACCTACAACTTAAAAAAACATTAAGGCTACCGTTTTATGCATGAACGAAGCCAATCCGAGAAAAAGCAAGTGCGCTATAGCAAAATTTGGATTGGCTACCCTATTCCTATTTCCGTCATTCGTGACAAATCAAACACAATTTGATCTCTTCCCAAAAAGACGTATGTTTTGTTAATAAATTGAATATTTTTTTTGTACAAGTTTTTGCTGTTTTCTTATTATCTGACAGTTTTGAAAATTGGACTTGCCTCCTTTTTGCTGCAACTTGCAAGGTCTTCAATTTCATAAAACTTCATTTTTGCTCCAAAAAATAAAATTAGTGACAACATTATAGTAAACATGAATCATAACTAATCGATGTGATTTACAATCTCAATCCCTAAGATAACAATTAAATAATTAATCCAATTACTTTTCCACAATCTTTGATTCGTATTTTAAATAAAAATAATAAATATACTTCTCTTTTTTTTTTCGCTCTTTTTTAAAAATCACAATAACAGTTTAAGTAACGATTTTCTTAGAGATAAGTCAAAACGGAAGACAAATAAATCTCAGAAGCATAAAGATCAAACGAATTTAAATGAAAACAGAAATGTTATGTAATACAAATAAAATTTCAAGTCATTTGTAAGAAAAATAAACTAAGTACGTTTTTCATCATTTGATGATCTTGTTATTATATATTCCCTAAAGGCATATTCCAATTTTCTTTTAAAATTTATTTTCTATTTTGAGATCATTATAATCGTTTAATATTTTATATGTTTATGAAATATGTTATTTTTTTGAAGAATAATGGCATTTACCATTAAGTAAATGAATGTATAATAAAGTGAACTTAGTTTCACAAGTCACGGTAGTTTGTGTGTTTTGTATGCAATCCACTTCTGTTTAAAATAAACAAACATGCACTTTTTAAGAATGGAAATTCAAAAACAGTTATTGTTTGTTGTGATATGCATAACATTCAGTATTCGTAGAGTTATATTTATATTGATGATCTTCAACGTGCGTCGTTAGAAATATCTTTAGTTTTCCGTTGTTATTAGTTTTTAGGATACAAAAGAATACAAGCGAAAGGTTGAACAATTCTTAACCGACATTGTAAATTACAGTTAAATGCTATTATAACCAAATACTGCACTGGGGAGTAAACAAACCTTAAACAAAATACCCATATTGTTTGGTATCATTCAACTGGGTTATCTAAGTTCAAACAAAATAAACATTATGATTTAAATTCAACATTAATATTGTATTAGCCAGTTTTATAAGTAATATTTACACAAAACCTAATTTGTAAAAAAATTTACTCAAATCATTGGTCCTTCGAGCCGAATAGTAACCAATCAATTAAAATCCTACATATAAGATAAAATAGCATCAAAACGGTATACAAATAATGTAGTAATACTACTAGTTTACCACTATTTAGTATATTTTGTTCAACCTTTCACAGTAATAATGAATATATATTTTTCTGATCATATAACTTGGATTCATTATATATGGATCAATTTTTTGATCATTAAAACATTATTGACTATTTAAAATAAAAATACGTTGAGCAAAAAATTAACTTAATAGCAGTAAGAAAAAAATGCAGTTGCTACGTATGTAAACATTTAAATCTGAAGCCCTTTTCAACAAAACAGCATTGACAGGTATTGGAAAAAACTTCAGAAATGCGTCAAATAACTAAAAAATAAAAACCACAACGCTGACACCAATTACTGACGATAACGTTGAATTCAACGTTGCTAAATTGGACATAAACACTAACTTGTTAAAAAATCGTCGGCCCTTTTTATACATGTGTATGTATATGGAAGATTGATTGAGCAATGTAAATATTTGCTTTGGATAAGACATCAAGTTCCTTTTTAAAACACACAATTGTGTATATATAATGAACAGCTTTAGAAATTGTAAAAGGTTGTAAATTTTTGTTTTAATGGAAGTTGTAAATGAAAAATTGATTTTCAATTATTTGAAATAGTACCACAATTGCAACATACCGCAATATATTAACCAGCAAGTTATATTTTAATATTTTTAATAATTTGCTTAAAAATTGATACAAGTAAATAAACCTTTGATTTATCTAACTTCTGCTTTCACATATATTTTTCTTGACCCGGTGTCAGTTTTGAACATGTTTGTACTAAAAATAGATTCTAGCAAAGAACTTAAGTCCTTTTTACAAAAATCTATTTTGTGCAAATTTATCTTAATAACGCGGTTAACCAGCGGTCGCAAGTGGATGTAGATAACTTATATAAGGGTGCCGAAAAAATTATTATTCTAATAATTGCTAGGTGAAGGAATTATGTGAGATTTTTAGATGGTGCCTAAGTTCACAGAGCTGAATTTCCTGACCTAACTCCGTCTGAACAAAATATTATCATGCATGAGTTGATACAAAATAGTATGTTTCGCTACATGAGATAAAACGTATTTTTTGATGAGTTAATCTTTGTTGGCCAGCTCACCAACGAGAAAGGTTTTGTCATTAAATATTTTCATCTCTAGAGAGAAAAGTCAGAGAACAAAAACATGATATTGTTTTTTAAGAAGTTTTTTTTCAAAATGGTGGATTTAAAAATTCCGTTAAATTATAAAACATTCATTTTGAATATTTTAGTTTATTTGAATATTTTTTGCATAACTTGAGCTAAATTTCATTGAAATTGAATGACGGTTTTTGGTATAAACCACACAAATATAATATTTTTTGGCGAAAACATGTTTTCCTCCATATTAACACATTCCATATGAAAAATTTGTTTTTGGGTAGTTTTCGGAATTCGCACCTACTGTATTTCGATATTATAATAATAGGGTAATGCAAATGGGGTTTGAGGTAATGGGGTTTGAATTTGGGGTACGGATGTTTGATCATTTATTTGATTATTTAAAACGCAATAACTCAACAAAAATTCAATGAACAGTCTTATACTATTCATAAAAATAAACTCACCCAACGATACAATAACTTACCCAACAACAATACACCAAACACATTAGAATCCAATCCCAATTATATTGAAAAATTGACAAATAAAAAGATTCCTCATAGCGTTGAAACTCTTCTTAGTTTCGGTCCTAAATTTGCAATCCTACTGGAAAACAAAAACATTCCGATACCAACGATGATAGCGGATGTTGAAAACATTCTTCTTCAAATAGACGATGAAACAGTCAGAACCAACAGCAGAGCAATCATAACCAACAATATTTCGATGTTACATTCAAAACCCCAAATATTCAAGTATAAAAACTAAATTGATGTAAATGCAACGTCAAACACAAAGATTTGTGAAAAATAACCCGGAATTAATCATAACCAACAGTGATAAAAGCAATAAGACAGTCGTAATGGATAAACAATCCTACGATAGTAAAATAAGAGACCTGTTGAATGATCAAAAGACATACGCAGAAATAACAACTGATAAAATAGCATCCAAACTTTCTAGCAAATGCACAAGGATACTAAATAATCTATTAAAGAAAAAATCCATTGAGAAGAAAGCGTACGAAATATTAAAATAAATAATCCTATCCTAACAAGGATATATGGCCTTCCAAAACTCCACAAGCCTAATATCCCGCTAAGACCAATCGTATCCACAATTACTTCAAATGTTTATAACATAGTCCACATATCTAAATAAAACCCTAAAACAACTCACAGTGAACAGTCGATACAATGTAAAAAATTCATCTGACTTTAAACAATTTGTGGATAATGTAACACTTACCGATAACGATGTCCTGTGTTCATTTGATGTAATTTCTCTTTTCACTTATATACCAATTATGGTAGCAATAGAGGATATTGAAAACAGATTTGAAGAAATTAAATACGATACCAACTTGCAAAAAACTAAATTCATAGAACTTAAAGTTCTGTGTAATGGAAAACAACTTTTTCGCATGGAGGGATCAGTTTTTATTGTTTTAGAAATTTTTTTTATTTTTGATCTACGGGTGTGACAACCCCCCGTACTCCAGTCCCTGCTATTGACATACGAGTTAACGTGAGATATCACATACCACTGGCAATAGCAGTGAGATATCACTAGCCAAGGTGACATCTTAGGGGTGGTGGCGGATGAACTGTATTCAGTCAACGGTAGCACCCTCAATCTTAGCTGTGAAATAATCCTTGATGATGAGACGCTATTGCTTCCTTGAAGAAACGAGCCTTCATATAATTATGTGTGGGCTTTAATCTTTAAGAAAGACGATGCGTCACACGATCAAGGAATATGCAACCGGCTGGATTATTGGCAACTACATTTTTGTTTTGTTGCAGCAAATTTTTGTAAAAATTTGCTATTTACTTTTATTTTCTCTATGCTATCATAAAATATTGGCCTATGTCATATTTTGTCAGTGATAGGATTTTTTGTTTAGTTATTCCATTCTTTAAGAAAAAATATAAAAATAACAAAAAAAGAAAGATTTACGTCCATCAACACGTTTGAACGTATGTTGTTGTGGGACCTTGGTCTTAAAAGGTTTTTATGTGTTATTGTGACACATATTGTAATTCCTACTGCACAACACATTTTATTAAAAAAAAAAAAAAAAAAATGATAAAATATTCATTCAGAAAAGAGGTCTAGCAATGGGAAATCCGTTATCTCTTATATTAGTGGATATTGTCATGAAAAAGATTTTCGAAACCAGTTTAAAACAACTAACAAGAAAACCTACCTTCATAAAAAAATATGTGGATGACGTAATTTTGGCGATAACCAAAAAATTAATATACTCCACTAGAGATGTTGTTGAACTGTTTGATAACAACATAAAGTTTACAATAGAGGAAGAAAACTGGGCTCCATAAATTTTCTAGACATAGAACAAAAAAGGTAAAACAAAAAGATAATAACATGTTGGCTTGGTACCAAAAACAAACCACTTCTGCAGCCAAATTCTGTAACTGTGAAGCGATGAAGTGATAAGTTTTTCATCACTTCACTGCAAAAATATCAAAGTGAGTGAAGTTTTAAGACTACAACGTTAACACTGACTTTTTGTTTTGGGAATAAAATGAAATCGGTTCTTCTGTTGTTATTGACATTACGTCACCAAAACACCATAACGTCAATGTGATTTGATTTTTTAAGATTGCATTTCTAAATTAAATACAGAATAATTATTCAAATTTAATTTCTAAAATATTTATATATAATATTTATATATAAGTATTTAAATTTGTAAAAACTTACGTTTAAATTGTGTTAAAAGATAAAATAAACATTTAATTTTATGTATTTTTGACGTTTGACAGTACCGCGCTTGCTATTAGATTTTTTAACAATAAAATCGCATATAGAGTCGCAAAAATTGTAAAACGATAAAAAATTAATGATTAAATTGAAATGAAGAAATTTTTAACACTTCACCACTTCACAGTTACAGAATTTGACTGCTGGTCGACTTCTCAATTATTTATCGTTTCACCCACATGTTATGATAATTAATATCGCGTGTTATCCTACTTAGTGACAATAGGTTCTTAAGAAAAACATAAACTATATTAGAAATATTTTAACCAATTATAAACACAAACTAATAAACCGACTAATTTACAAAACAATAACCCTTCCAACACAAACACTGATAATGCCAATAATATAACTATAAACGCACAGTCCAATATTTTATTTGGAAGTACCCCATATATTCCGCATTTAACGGCAAAATCTATGAGAACACTTAACCAAAAAAGGAAAGCCAAAGTTGCAAAAAAATGGTTAATACTGCTCAAAAAGTGTTGTTCACAAAACTTAAGGACAGAATACCAACTACGAGCATCTCGAGTGTGGTTTATAAAATCAATTGTTAGGATTGCCACATCAAGTCCTACATAGGGCATACATCTACAGCTTTAACGGAACGGATAAAGCAACATCAACGTGATGTGTCGAATCAATCGGAGACCACGACACTGGCAAAACATTCAAAATATAATCAACATATTTTCGATTTCAATTCGCCAAAAATATTAGAGATTGAAACAAAAAAACGAAAACGGGAAACAATAGAGATGATCCATATTCATTTAAACCAAAGCAACACTAGCTGCGTTTTTTTCATTTGGGTCAGGGTCAAGGTTTGAAAAAAACGATTTGGGTCACGCAAAGAAAAAAATATTATATTTTAAATTGTTGGCAACACTGAGCTGATAAGTAAAAAATCGTGAACTTGTAGCGCCATTTTGAAATTAAAACTCAATATAAAAAAAATTCCATAAATATTTAACGTCTCTTGAAAAATAAAACCTCATATAAAAAAAATTCAAAAAAATTTAATCAGAAACACTAATCTATTTTCTTACATATGGCAACAATGTTCATTGCTTATTGCAAATGGCGTGAAATAAAATCATTGATAATTAATAAAAAATTGTAAACAGCTAATCTTTAAAAAAATATAGATTTTATGTCGTAGGTATTGCTTTAAAATTAATTTTAAGCAAATTTATTAAAATCATGTTGAAAACATATCATATTAAAATTGATTTTAAGCCAATTTAATAAAGTGTCTTTGACATAAAAGAACTGCATCTAAAAAATTATGGTGAAAAATTATGAAACTTTTTGCAATCCATACAATTTTCGACCGATCTAGTTTCGAACCAATGAGAAAATTTTAAACTTCAAAAAAGTTTATCATTCTCATCAGGGCTAGCCGACTAGATAAACTACCAAAAAATGTCAACGCTAGATATAAACCAAAAATTAGGTTTCAACTGTAGCGAAGTATAAAAAACAAAAAATTTACATAAATATATGTTTATGTAAATTTCTGTAATAATTTGTAATAATTTGTACCATAATTTTTTAGATTCTGTTCTTATATTATTCTTGATGATTTTAAATTTTTTGTTTTTTATACTTCGCTACAGTTGTAACCTAATTTTTGGTTTATATTTAGCGTTGACATTTTTTGGTAGTTTATCTAGTCGGCTAGCCCTGATGAGAATGATAAACTTTTTTAAAGTTTAAAATTTTTTCATTGGTTCGGAACTAGATCGGTCGAAAATTGTATGGATTGCAAAATGTTTCATAATTTTTCACCATAATTTTTTAGATTCAGTTCTTATATAATTCTTGATGGGAGATTTTCCATCGGAGTGATGTTATATCACAAATAATTTACTGAATTAATTGTCTTTGACAGTGTTGTTATTTTGAATAAATTTTTTTTAACTTTAAAAATTTTAAACTGAAAATACCAACCTTATAAAATCAAAACCTTCGTTTCGCCATCTCTTGCAATTTTATGTAACCAAAACATTTTAGATCATTGATCTAGACCCAGATAAATATCTGGGTTATGTTGTTGTTGTTTTTACATGTAAAAAAAAACTTGATCTAGACCTTGACCATAGTCCAAATGAAAAAAACGCAGCTACAGTTAACAATAAAACAGACACACAATTTTTGAGTTGCAATCGAAAAAAGTTACTTAACATTTTTAAAAATATAAACAACTAATGACAATTTAGATTTTCAAGAAACAATAAAGATTTAATCATTACAACTAACAGTTAATACGTACAACATATTAAAAGTCAAGACACACATATTTTTCGATATTATGGTAATGGGGTTTCAGTTGGGGATATGGATATTTATTTAGCAAGGCTAATTATTAGAGTATGCTATCGATCACTCTCGATCATTAACATTTTACTGGTGACAACACCTAAAGTAAACATTTCACATTTCATAAATTGAAGAGATCTCTTACCGAAAGGACAATAATTATTAATTGCAATATTTTAGTGTATTAAATAATTTGTTTTGTAATTCTAAATTTTAATAAATTAACTAATAAATTTTTGAATGTAAGTAGTAACTTGTTAGTCTAGGTGTTGTACGTTTAATTTATTTAAATTATTTGATTTTTGTATGTAAAGATAATTCTTTTTAATTCGTATTTACAGTTTTGTCAATGTTCTATTAATTTGAATAATTTATAACAATTTCTGATGATGCCATGGAGGCGAAATATTGAATACATACATATATAATACATCGCAGACTAAAATCAAAACTATTGTAAGATTGAATGCCCAGAGCAGAAGCAGTGGATAAGAGCAATATTTCTAGCTAGAACATTCTTTCAATAGCTCCAGATAGTCCAACGGTTGGTTGTAGAAATTTTCAGTGTGAACACAGCATCCAAAATAACATACACAATTTTACTTAAATAACGCTTAAAACTTGATTTACAAAAACTATTTAAAAGTAACTTTTTTTATATGGATTTATATGCACGGTACAGCGTTTCGTTTACATTTAATTAATTCGGCCTAAAAATACCTGCCTAAATACTAAATTCCGTATAATTTAGAAAAATCGATCGTTGTTCTAAACATCTTTAATCCGGAATGTTCCAAAATAACAAATAATGTTTATTTGTCACAAAAACACCGAAAATTCTATGTGTTTCATGATCATTAGTGTTTTTATATTTTGTTGATGATTTTTGATCTTCCAATCGACCGAATGTACATTCATTTTTCGTATACACTCCAACTCTTGAGCTGTTTTCTCAATCTGCAGTTTCCCATGAGTACCTGTTATAGTATTATTAAGTAGATACTACTCAATCATGAATATATTGTTGATGTTTTTGGTTTCTACGATACCCTAATTAATTCATAGGAATATCTTACCCATTTCATTGTTCGAGACGCCAAAAATATTTTCTTACCGTCGTCCCTAATCCTTTTTTTAGATTGGTCGTTTGCTTATATCACAATAATGCCGGGCAGACGAAACGCGCTGTCGTATTCTTCCTTCCTAGCCTATCGTCCTTTTCATTAGCTGCATTATCTACATGACCAGTACACTACATGGTAAATCAGTACACTTTTAGTATGTTTCCATCCCAATGTCGTAAAGATCACACATTTTCTGTTTACTTTGGAAGTAAAAATATAAGCCGGCTATTAACGGCTGTTTGTTGTTCCAGAAGATGAAAATGCTTTTGTTCCGATAATATATGTTATGACCACATTCTGGACTGCTTTTAATTACGTGAAATTTAATCTGAAGTACACTTTAAGTACCCATTCGCCTTGTTGAAAATATTCCGCGTTCTATTTTTAAATTATTATTTGTGCTTTATTTGCTCAACAAAGAAGTGTATCTTCTCCTGAAGTTGAACAGCTTTATAATTTTGTGTTTACTTTTGTGATTACTCAAGCCCGGGATGATCATTATAATATTGAACTGGATTTAGTATTAGTTCTAAAAGCATATTCAATGACGCAGGAGGACATGTCCTGATTGCCTACATTTTACAAATACATGCGATGTTTTGTTTTTTCTCTAACTCCTTTAAGCAGACTAGAACTGCACTCTATTTATCCAAATGACGACCCCATACGTGATTTGCGGCACGAGAAAATTTACATTTATCATAATAGTTCTAGTGGCCTTACTCACCGCCTTCTTCATGTGGCTACTCCGCAGGAACTTACTTCCTAGAATAACTCCACAAATATTTTATTTCCCCTTTTTTTGATGTCGTTTATGCTCCATGTAGAAGCGTTGCCAAGGCAATCAGCTTCAAATATTTACCACGGTAATTTGCAACAGCGGCATACTACTCTCTGGAGTACTAATGTTAATTTGTTTAATTGTTTCAGACTGTGAATTCCAGACTGTGACTCTACTGGCTCGTAGAATATGCCCTAACCAAGCAATCTTGTTGGAACTTATACAACCTATTATTTATCAGGACCCTCAAAAGGTGTCTGATCTCAAACTTATATCGGGTTCTGTACTCTCCGTCGTCTGTCTTTAGGGGACCAAAAACGTGACGTAGGATATTACGCTCAAACACAGCTACACGTGATTCGTCATGTTGTGAGAGGGTTCACGATTGTGAAACATACATCACAACCGGTCTAATCAATGTATTTTAAAACTTGAGTTTGGTGTTAGTTAACACATACTTACACCAAACTCAAGTTATTCAAGAAATTGATTAGACCGGCTGATTAGGAATACTTTACGAACTACTAAATACGTATATGCTCTATTCATCAACCGAATTTAAGATTTTCAGAACCACTGTACTGAAATTCTAAAATATTAGTAATTCGAAATATTTGAAATTTAAAAGTTAAAATAATTGAACAATTTTACAACAATATTTTGATTTTCTTGTTTTCTAATTTTCTTATTTCCTAATATCTTTGTGTCTAACTTTCAAATTTTTTATTTTCAAAGTTTCTAATGTTTTAATTTTCCATTTTCAAATTTTCTTATTTTCTAATTATTTTATTTGTTTTTAATTTTTACAATATTATCTTCCTATGATCTAGCAATTTACTAGATTTTAATGAAATACTTCAACAAATGCTTTCAATTTCTATTAAAAAATTAGAACAAATATTGCAGGTTACAGAATATTCACGATACATCTGTTACACAATTCATTAATTATTATGCTAATGTGAAAATTATAGTAGTTTAATCAATGAGTGAATAATGAAGTAGTTTATTCTCAAGCAAAAGTTTAAAATTTGAGCGAGGCACGAGCGAGAATTTTAATTTGCGAGAGAATAAAATTTATTATTCACGAATCGATTACAATACTTTATTCTCTGACAAAGAATTGTGTATTATAAAAAATAAAAACATTTTCTTCAATTAAAACAATAAATCTTTATTGTTTTAATTGATAAATCAAATTTCTTAATAAAAAAAACCCTGATGATAAAAAACGCCATTCTCATACAATCAACCAAGTTCAACTAAACGAAATAAGAGAATTTAAATTAAAATTTGATTTTTGAACAAAACTTATCAAAGCAATTGTGATTATAATTTGAAAATAATTGTAATGAAATCAATACAATTTGACGGAATCATACCAATTGAATAATGATAATTTTTTTATAGGAAAATTTTCATTAGACAATAGGTTAAGTTCATTAGGCTATAGGTTAGAAAACAATACAATAATACATACTATTATTATCAAAAAAACATACAAATAAAGCTGATATAATTAAATGGAAGAGAATAAAACTCGTTTAACAGAAATTTGACATCGATCAGAAAAATGTTCTGATTTATTTTGAGATAATTTTGGGAACGATTAAGCTTAAGTTCTGATTTATTTTTAGGGTTCCGTTTTTTAAACGGAACACTATTTGTGAGACTAAAACGTGTTTTGCACATTATTTCGATTATCTTGATTACTATAAATCCAATGAACCTGAAATTTGGCGTGCGTATAAAAAAATGTTTTTTGGCTTGCATGAGTGGGGTGTCATTTGAAAGAGCACCAAAATTAAGAAACATTACAATTTTTTTTTAAATTTTGCGATGCACCGTTTTTGAATTATTCTAAAAACAGTGCAACAAAAAGTTGGTTCCCCCTATACGTTTCGTCGTTGATTGACAGAAAAATTTGAAAAATTCATGGAGATAGGAAATTTGATAAACCCTTAATGAAAAATATTTCGAAGCCTCAAGTGGTTTTATTTCAATGTGTTTAGGGGATGAGAGTGGGGAAGGGTGAAAAAATTTTTTTTGGCTTGCATGAGTGGGGTGTCATTTGGAAGAACACCAAAATTAAGAAACATTACAATTTTTTTAGAATCTTGCGATGCACAGTTTTTGAATTATTGTCTAAAAAGTCCTATTTTTAGTGTTAACACCACTCAACCCCTAAATTTCGTCGTTGATTAACAGAATTGAGTCGTTCCATAGCTACCATAAACAACTATGGTAATATTTTTTATATCATTTCGATCAATTTAGATGAGATTGACATTTACTATTGATATTTACGATGAACCATTTATTTTTATGTGTCTATGGTCTGGCAATATAAACCTTTTACAACACAAATGTTAATTATTTTGATATTGTTTTCTTTTCATTCACGGAACCATTGACGAGCGAATTTTATTCGCACTTGTCTGACTTTTTTTTGTGACAAAATGTTTCTTAAAATATGTTTATGAAAATCATAAACGTTTATTAATTAGTTCAGTGCAATTAGTCATTGTAAATGAGCAATGACGGAAACCAGCTATAATGAATGGATTTGAATGACATTTTTACTTCACCACAATTTGAAATTGTGTGAAGTAATGCAATCTATGGTGAAAAAAAAATCTTACATACCCCAAATTTTCTTTTTTCTTTTGTTTTAGACCATCCTATATCTAAATAGCCAAAAAAATTTTGGTGTACGTCTGTGTGTGCGTGGGTAGGAGGCTGGGTGGGTTGGTGGGTGGTTGTTTGGGTGGATGGGTGGGTGGGTTTTTGGGTGGGTGAGTTTTCTGCATAGGATCTTGATGAAACTTTGGCAAACGATACAAGTTCACTTGAAAATGGAAGATCTGGATTCATTTCAAATTTGGACAAAATGGCGGGGGGTCTCCCGAACACCTCTAAGTTTAAATCTTGAATAACTTTTGATCCCGGACTATGATTTTATTGAAACATAGTATATAAGGTTTTAATACTATTTTCAATATTTCTGCATACTAACTTCCAGTTTGTCACTTCCGGTTAAAAAGTTTTTTTTTTTCAGGTGTTTATCCCTACTGTAGCCTACAATTACCGATCGATTTTCATTTCATGAAACGTTGGTAAACGCTTTTAAATAACATGAGAAAGATTTAAACAGCTTTTGGAGTACATTGGATAAAGGGTTGGGGGGTCCACCATACAACAGGTGGTTTTTTCCACAAAGTTTTTATGTTTGTTGGGAGCATAAAACATTCATTCGTGAATGAATTTTGATGACACTTTGGAAAAAGATGCAAACATGTATGAAGAGGAACTGATTAGTTTTTGAGCGATAGTGAACAAAGTGATGGGGGGTCCCTTGAGCACCTGTTTTTATGAAAGCTCAATAACACCTGTACCTGATAATCGAATTGGATGAAACTTGGTACATAAGCACTTAGTATGATTTACAAAAATTCTGCATCCCAACTTCCGGTTTTTTACTTCCGGAAAAAAATTTTTTTTTTAATTGTTGGAAGTTTGTCAGTATCTTTATGCACACTACAGCCTACAATAATGAAGTGATTATGATGAAACTTATGGAAAAGGGTTCAATTAGTGTGAGAAGATATTTATCATCTTTTGGGACACATTGATCAAAGTGGCGGGGGTTCTACCATACAACTGCTGACTTTTCACACTTTGTTTTTAAAGTTTGTTGGGAGCATACAGATTTCATTCATCAATCAATTTTGATGGCACTTTAAAAAAAGATGAAGACTTTAATGACAAAGAATTGACTAGTTTTTGGACAATATTGGGATAAGTGGTGGGGTCCTCCCGAACACCTGTTTCTTGTTTCAATGTTTGTTGGAAGCATACAACATTCGTTCGTTAAGTAATTTTGATGACACTTTGGAAAAAGATGCAAATATGTATGGCAAGGAACTAATTAGTTTTTTTTAGCGATAGTGAACAAAGTGGTAGGGGGTCCTCCAAGCACCTGTCATTTTGGAAGCTCAATAACTTCTGTACCTGATAATCGAATTGGATGATTTTTGGTACATACACATTTAGTACGGTTTACAACAGTTCTGCATCCTTACTTCCGGTTTGTCACTTCCGATAAAATTTTTTTTTACTTTTCTCGTACAACAGAATTTATGTTTGTTGGGTTACTACTGCCTGCTTTAATATTTTTATTATTAGAACTAGGAAGTCCATAATATTGGTTAGCTTTTAATTAAAGTATTTTATGGATATTAGCTCATTATATATCCAGACACTATGTTTCCAGAGCAGTGGTGAAGTCGGCCTATGCATCAGCGTCACAATATTTTTTTTGGATTTCTAATCCCATAAACTAATAAGTTTACCCATTAAAAATTACCACACTTTTTAAATTCGTAAATTTAAGCAAACAATCAAAATTTCTACCAAAATAAAATCAATTTTCGGCAATTTTTAAATATTTACTATAAGAAAATAATAACTGTTTTAGTTTTTGAGATCGTTTATACAAAGTTTATGAAAATTTATGTATATTTTATATAGAAACATAGTTATTCTCAAGAGAGAAAAAATAAATATATAGCTGTAAAGGAATGTACTATACTATAGAAGTAGCATCATTTTCATGGGATAGCTCTTAAAAAAACATTTGGTTTCAATAGGTAAATTTTTTCCTCTTTTGTATAAAAAAATCAAAAAATCTGGAAACATCTAGATCCATTCATTATATAGTTGGGTGCCGACTGCCGAGGAATAAACCTAATTGCACTGGACTATATATATTTCTAAAAAATTGAATTTACCCAGTCTTACTGGTTTAATTTGTTTAAACAAAATAATAAATATTTTCCTGGAAAAATGGCTACCTAATATTTTGTAAGTTTTGGGTAAAAATTACAAGTAAAATATTCTTAAGTCGTGGGCTATTTTTTGCAGTAGTTAATGTAGTCATTATATAAAGAAGGTTAATATCGGGACAGCAGTTTAATATGAGTAGGTCTTGGTTTATCTCAAATCAGCTTCTGATCTTGAGCGAGCTTGTTCTCTCATTCGTTTTTATCAATAGTAGTTATACTGAAAAGTGAAACCCAAGCTTTATTTTAATCAAATAAAAAAAAACGCTTTGAGAGGTTTGCCTGTTTTTCTATTACAAAAATCGCATTTAACGTAAAATTAAATTCCTGTTCCTCTTTAGTAATTTAATTAGATTATTTCGAAATTTCTGAAATAAATTTAATTTTAAATTAAAACTGCAACTATTTTTTGCTTCTTATAAACATCCTTTCAAGTCCAATTTATTTTTTTCATTCAAAGTTTTCTCCTTAATTTTAATCTTTTATGAATTCAAGACGTTCGCTTGTTGAACATTTTTACTTTAAAATTAATAAAACAGGAAGTACATAAAGAAAACTATTTATTTTTACAGCTAATTTAAACGGTGAAATTAAAATTAAGAGTGTTCTGCACTCACTTTATAGTAAACAAAGTTTGCTTTCATGATTAGATACGTTTGAAAAACTATTTTTTCAAGAGTTGATCTTTTTAATTACATTTCATTTCGATCTCAAAATATTTATTTTAAAGTTAAAGTTATTTGTTGGAATTGTTGCCGTGGTAAACATCCACTTTTTCTTTCTCCAATAAAACAGAACACCTGTCCCCATAGATATAATTCTCATGAAATAATTCCATCCCAGCAGTATAACCTAATCCACAATTGTTCCAAAAATCTGTTGATTCCATTCAATAAAATAACGAAAATCAAGATACAATTCTCGATCTAATAATAGAATAATCTGAAACAGAGAGAAAACAAAACAAATCAATTTCAACTTTTAATAAGAGATTATTTCATTGAAACTAACATTTACAAGAACACCAAAAAAAAATGTGGATCATAACTTTATCTCTAATCACTAAAGGCATTTAAAAGTTTTTCCTTGTAAGAAAAAAAAAAGTTTGTTTATTAGTATGAAATTGATATCAATTTTTGACAAAAGAAAAACAAACGAAAACACATGAAAAAGTTTTAAGCTTTCAATTAAAAGAGCTTACTAACAACTATCAAACATTTACCGATTGTCAATTTTTATTTAGGCCTAATGAAATGTTTTATGGAATAATTATTACAAGGAGTTGTGTTGGGAAATTGGGAGTTTAAATACAACTATTGCACACAATTTTGATATGTAGATATATAGCTAGACAGTTTTAGAATTACTAAGTTTTGCTTATTGATTATATTTGGAAATGTTTAGCACCCTTAATATAACAAAGAGGTCGTATGCAAACGAGATTTTCTCGACGTGAGTTCCGTAAATGCAAGCTAACAATACATAAGTAATGTTTATAACATAATTTTGTTCTAAACCATCTATAGGTGCCCTTGATAGAAGAACCGAATTGTATGGTGTAACGAAAAAAGATGAGACAATGTCGTGCCGTCATGTCTCATGAAAAATAAAAATAATAATATTAATTTCAGTTTTTATTTAATAGTAAATATTTTAATTTTTTGTTAATGTTTTTTCTTAATAGTTTTTAGTTTTTTTTTTTTAATTTTTAATTTGTTTTAGTAATAATATTTTTAATTTTTCTTAAAACACTTTTTTCATATTTGTGTGTTTTTTAAACTTTTTTTGTATTTATGTTTTAACTTCTTTTGTATAAATAAGAAAATGTACCTACTAATTTTATTAACAAAACTGTTTTTGTTGTTTTATTCTTTTACTCAATATTTCTTTATAGGTTTTATTAATTATAAGTTATGCTATTAACATATATATGTTTCACATCTGCCGTGCGTTCCCACCACAATTGTAAATGGTGTGAAGTAATGCAATCTATCGAGAAAAAAATCTAGCATACCCCAAATTTTGTTTATTCTTTTGGTTTGGACCATTCTCTGTCTAAATAGCTAATAAAAATTTTGGCCTACGTCTGTGTGTGGGTGGATGGGTGGCTCCGTGACATTCCTGCATTGATGAAACTTAGGCATATGAGCCAGGTTCACTTGAAAATGGAAGATTTGGATTAATTTCAAAATTGGACAAAATGGCAGAGGATCTCACGAACATCTCTAAGTTTAAATCTTCAATAACTTTTAATCCCGGATTATGATCTTATTGAACTTGGTATATAAGGTTTAAGTACTGTTTCCAATATTTCTGCATACATACTTGCTATTTGTTATTTCCGGTTAAAAAGTTTTTTCTCTGTTTATCCCTAATGTAGCCTACAATTACTGATCAATTTTCATGAAACGTTGGTAAAAGCTTTCAAGTAACATGGGAAAGATTTAATTAGTTTTTGGGGTAAATAGGATAAAAGGCTGGGAGGTCCACGATACATCAGATGGTTTTTTTACCATGCTTTCAATGTTTGTTGAAAGCATACAACATTCGTTCGTCAATGAATTTTGATGACACTTTATAAACAGGTGCAAATATGTATGGCAAGGAGCTGATAAGTTTTCGAGAGATAGTGAACCTTGGGGTTCCCCAAGCCCCTTTTTTTGGAAAGCTCAATAACGTCTGTACCTGATAATCGAGCTGGATGAAACTTGGTACATAAACATTTAGTATGGTCCACAACAGTTCCGCTTCCCAACTTCCTGTTTTTCACTTCCAGTAAAAATATTGAATTTTTGAATTTTTTTCAGTGTCTTTATAGACACTACAGCCTACAATAACGAAGTCATAATGACGAAACTTATAAAATAAATTTTATTTAGTGTGAAAAGATAATTATCAACTTTTGGGACTCATTAATAAAAGTGGCGGAGAGTCTACCATACAACAGCTGACTTTTCCAACTTTGATTTTAAAGATTGCTGGGAGCAAACAGACTTTATTCATTAAATAATTCTATGAAACTTTGAAAAAAGATGGAGAGCTAAATGACAAAAAACTATTTAGTTTATGGACGATATAGGGATTTGGGGGGCCTTCCTAACACCTGTTTATTTGAAACTACAGTAACATCAGTTCCCGATAATTGTTTTTGATTAAACTTTGAATATATGCTTAGAGTATTATTTGTAACAATTATGCATTTAAACTTCCGGTTTGTCACTCCTGATTAAAAAGTTTTTTTTCAGGTGTTTATCCCAACTGTAGCCTACAACTACCGATCGATTTTCATGAATCGGTGGTAAAAGATTTCATATAATATGAGGATAATTTCTTTATCCTTTGGGGTACATTTGATAAAGGATTGGGGTTCACCATACAACAGGTGGTTTTTTCACCATGTTTTCAATGTTTGTTGGGAGCATAAACATTCGATCGTCAATGAATTTTCATGACACTTTGGAAAAAGATGCAAGTATGCATGGCAAGGAGCTGTTTTTTAGCGATAATAAACAAAGTGGTAGGGGTCCTCAGAGCACCTGATTTTTTGAAAGCTCAATAGCACCTGTACCCGATAATCGAATTAGATGACACATGGTACATAAGCATTTAATACGGTTCACAACAGTTCTGCGTCCCAGCTTCCGGTTTGTCACTTCCCGCCAAATTTTTTTTTTTACTTTTTTCGTACTACAGAATTTACGTTTGTTGGGATACTTCAGCTTTCTTTAATATTTGTATAACTAGAACTACGAGAAATCTATAACAGTGGTTAGTTATTAATTAAAGCTTTCTTAAGAATAATACCTCACAATATATCCAGAACATTTTGTTTCCAGAGCTGTTGTGAAATTAGCCTATACGTCAGCCTCGCAATATTGTTTTTTATACTATTCAAATTTATTCAGCTTTGTACATATATTAGTTTTTTTATTAATAAATTAACATTTTTCCTTAAAACTTTAAGGTCACAACATATCTATTTGTCATAACACACAATAGTCTTGTGTAACTTTTAACTTTGGAAATCTATAGCTTTGCCGGTTTATATAATAATAGTAGATCAAAATTTACTGATTGTTCATTGAATACAAAATTTTTGCAGGCTTCTTTTCCTTAAAAAGTAGACTCCTGAGAACTTTGCAAATATCTGTAACTATTTTTTATTTTAACAGTTCATCAAAAAATGAATTTTGAGTAGAAGTTGTGAGGGTTTGTTTATTGTTAAGTTCAAAACGCACAGAATATTACGTATGTGGTCTGAAGTGCTGCTAGATAAGTCCTATTTCTCGGAGTAGAAAGAGGGAATTTTGATAGCTATATGGTTAATTTATGGTGGCGTAATTGCTGAAGGAGTTGACGCCGGAAGTTGTGAGTTAAGCGGAATGATAGTTAAAGATATGCAATTATGGCTTCGACCTTCTCTGCGACCAGTGTCTTTAGGTAGTATTGAGTCACCGTAAAGGTTTTATTATTGGCAACAGCAACATATTCCTCAGACTCTGGTGATCATAAGGAAACTACTAGGAATCTGAATCTACAATGAAAAAGTTTAGTCTTGACAGCAACTAGATAGAAGAGTACACTCAAAAAAATATAGGAAACTTTTACAAAATTTTTATAAATATAAAACACACAAAATATTTTGATAAAACTACAAGTTTTTTCCTTCAAATCCAAAAATAATTTGTAAATCAAATAAATTTTTGGTTTTTTCAAATAATTTTTTTTTGAAATCTACAATATTTTTGGTAAACTTGCAAAAAATTTGGTGTGTTGTATATATATAAAAAGTTTGTAAAATTTACTTAAATTTTTTTGAGTATGTTGCAGTGCAAATATTAAAAGCGTGTTGTATCGCGAATGTTACAACCAACAACCTATCCAAACAAATCAATTATATATAAACTTATTTAAAACTGAACAAACAAAAAACAATTAACAACAAAATATTATAATTAAATTAAACATCAGATAAAAAATTAAATTGTACTAAAAAAAACAAAACTTGTACTCAATGTGGACTCCGCACACAAATATTGTTTTGAGTCGCTGTCGGGGTAACCAATTTATAGCTTAAGAGTTCGTAATTTCTCGCTAAACTATAATTCTGTGCGTTCAACAGTCTCAACAGATATTCCAATTCAAACTAAATACGTTCTTCCAACCAACCACACAAGCGAAAAAATTTCAAATTCCCTTAATGTTTAATTTTATTGTAATGCAAAGGTTGAATTGCAAATTACAAACGAAAATCATTAAGATAAGAAAATTAATTTAAAAACAGGAAATAAAACAATTTTGTTGAACATTTAATCTTCAATTGATATATAACCAAACTTTTAAGAGAGTTTTGGCGTTAATATTATTTTACATATTTGCATATTTTTCCAAAGTGTCATCAAAATTCATTCACGAACGAATGTTGTATCCTCCCAAAAAATAAAAAAACAAAAACCAACCGTTGTAGCGAGGACCCCCAAACCCTTTATCCCATGTACTCCAAAAGCTGATCAAAACTTTTTTAAATTAAAATATGGCTTCTCTGAAAATTACCAATGAACTTATACTATTTTATATTACTTTATCATTACATTTCACTGAACTATAATATTCCACAGTGAGTTCTTTAGACTTTAGTTAGATATTATTGGGATCTTAAGCCTGGTTGACACTTAGATAGCTTACAATCTACTATCCAGCGAGTTTACTAGCAGCTTGTTAACTCGCCTAGTGTAATCATGTTTACAATCTAACTAGCTACTTTACAATCTATTCGCCAGCTTTTAAAATCGCCAACTAGCAGCTTGTAAACAATCTTAGTGTCATCGAGGCTTTATATATGTAAGATTTTTTTTTCACACAATTTAAAATTGTGGTGAAACAAAAATAATATAGCGATGTAGATGGTAGAAATATTAAAGTTACGTAAAAAGTCAAACCAAATCGTTATGAACAAAATAATTAGGAGCTTTGATAATTGATAATTTGCTTTGATCTAATCTCCCTTGAACAAGTTGTGTAGTTGAAAAGAATTGTATTTTTCGATTTTACTTAGTTCGGTTATCAACATGTTTTCATCGACAGTTAGATCTAAATATAAGCCCATATAAATATTTTCATTAATAGTAAAATTGTGTGGTTATATTTGATATTATTTTCAAATTTTTGGCGTTCCATTAGCGATTTTCTCAAAAGCTGGTTTGAGCGGCTAATTGCCAAAAGAAGGCATATATTGTTATGACTATACAAATTGGTTTGCTGTTGTAAGGTTCTTAAATTTTTAATTTAATATCGAATAAAACTGATTAAAGTATTTACCTAAATGTTGTTAGTTACAAAAATGTACGTATATTTTATTTGAAAAAAATTCATTTCACTTAACCTTTACGGCGCGATGTTAATTATTTAATTGTATGTATAGCGTATATAGATACTTGAACAGCATAACTTTAGGCTTATTTGTTTATACATATAAAGAACATAAACTCCTAAAAGATACTTTTAATATATTCTTAATTTTTATTGTATATGAAGAACAGAGTCCGTACAAATTTTTTTACAGAGTTTCATTGGTGGTTTTTATTGTCTTCACATTTTGTTTACGCTGCGGTTATTGGGTTATGATTTGATTTTAAAACACTAAAATTATTTTTAAGTAAACGACAAAATCAATATTACTCTCTGTCATGTCCAATCTCTGCAAGACTACATATAGCTATAGAGGTTTCCAAATGAATGTTATGAATTTATTGCTACGATGTTTTGAGCACCGGGCTCTTAAATATAATTTATATCAATGACGTGACAAGGTTCAAGATTATCCAATTTGTTAATTTGTTAATTTGCGTGCTGCAAATTAAATAAACTGTTATGGAAGCAATAAGTGAGAGACGTAGTGGTTAACAAGCTTGACCCAAACTCGGACGATCCGGATTCGACTCTCATCTAGGTTAAGCTTTTTTAATAACAACATTTGCACATTCGTTTTTCCATAAATTGATTTTCGGCAAAAATGGTAGACTATCTTGGAACTAATCGATTGAATTACATCTCCAATTAAAATTCGACCATAATACAGAGTACTTTTGACAGCCTACATTCCTCTTCACACCGCATGCGTCTGTCCATGTTCATTTAAGCACCTCCTACATGCCAAAGCTGAATAAACTCAAGCTGTTTTGGTCTATATATTGCTCAATTTTGAGTTGTATTCCGATTTAGTAGATTTCATATAATGCCATTAGGTAACTCTCATCACACAAGTTTATTTTCCTCATCCGTACAAAAGGAGTATAGAATATACCAGGCTAGAATAGGACAAGTGAATCGAATACATTTGAATTCTTCTATGTAAAAGAGATGTGTTATTTGTCAGAAATTTTTTCCGGTGGTAGATATATTTTTAACGATAAACATTGCGTCGCTTAATCTTTATTTCCTCAAGATCATTTTCGTTTCAAAATGATTATAGATATAATCATTTCATTATCAAAATAATTATATTATAATCATCCCTCCGAATGGAGGGATCAGCTTTTATTGATTTGTTAATTTTTTTTATTTTTGATCCACGGGTGTGACAACTCCGCGTACTCCAGTCCCTGCTATTGGCATGTGAGTTAACGTGAGATATCATATACCACTGGCAATAGTAGTGAGCTATCACTAGCCAAGATGACATCTTAAGAGTGCTGGCGGATGAACTGTATTCAGTCAACGATAGCACCCTCAATCTTAGCAATGGCATACTCCTTGATGGTGGCACGCTGTTGCTTTCTCGAAGAAACGAGCCTTCATATAACTCTATATCTGGGCTTTAATCAATGAGCAAGATAGTGTGATACATAATGAAGGATTATGCCACTAGCTGGATTATTGGCAACCCCATTTTAATTTGTTCCTGCAAATTTTTAAAACAAATTTGCTTTCTATTTATTATTTTATTATTTTATTTTTATTTCCTCATTCCTACCATGAAATATTGGCCTATGTCATATTTTATATGTGATAGGATTTATCGTTTAGTTATCCGTTATTTAACAAAAAATATAAAAAAAAGAAAAAAGAAAGATTTGCGTCCATTAACATCCTTAGAACGAATGTTGTTGTGGGACCTTGATCTTAAAAGGTGTTTATGTGTTGTTGTGACCATATTGTAATTTCTACTACATAACACATTTTATTAAAAAAAAAAATAATAAAAATATTTTATATATTTTAGAGAAATGCTCGTCGCTGTTGAACATTTTTCAACATCAATTTACGGTACGCAGTTTGGCAATAGTGCTCTTACTTATAATACAGAGATAAATACGACAGGGATATGTAAATGTTGGCTAGAAACATAAAAGTTTTGCGTTCTGTTACAGATTTGGCGTTCGCTGAGATTTGCTTTTGATTTGTTTATCAGTTATTGTTCGATTCCGTATATCTCAGGTAATGATATTGTTCAATCTGATTCAGTGTTTTTGAGATTCTTCTTCATGTTGTCATTCTCTCTGAGCTAAATTGGAAATAATAAATATTTGACTTCAGTATTAATTGTATTAAGCTCAGTTGGTTGTAACGACACATTTGTTTTGCAAATAATTTAAATAACTTTTATACCGAACCTCGAATTTACATTCGCTTGCATATATCTTGTGTAAACGAATTCTCAAACTGGTGCGTGTATATAGAATTTTTTTCGAACATTTGATATACAAACAAAAATCTAGTGAAAAAAGAAAAAAATCTATTTACCGTAGTAAATATCCTATAGCATGATGAAAAACAAAATTTAGATTGAATTTTTTTTTTTTTTAATAAAATGTGTTGTGTAATAGGGTTTAGAATATCTGTCACAACAACACATAAATACCTTTTAAGACCTAGGTCTAGACCACAACAACTGGCGTTCTAAGGTGTGGATTAACGCTTTTTTTAAACATCTGTGGGTTGAAGCCACCTGAGACTAAGTGTTCCGGCAAACTATTCCATTTGTACGCTGTTCGGACAAAGAAGTCCCTCTGCGATCTGCCAGTATGACAGCGCTGGATCTTTACCGTTTCACCGGTTGCGGTAGCCGATTGCCGAGTGGAACGGAGGTAAGAATAAGTTTGAGGCATGATGCCGCTGATTTCATCTGAGCACTGCTGATGACGATATTTGTAAAAAACAACGAGGTCAGCAACAGTGCGACGATGTTGTAGGGAATCAAGTTTTGATGTCAAAGTTCGATCACCCACAATTCGTATAGCTCGCTTTTGAACAGAGTCCAAGAGGGCCAAGATGGAAACAGAGGCAGCACCCCAAATTTGACAGCAGTACTCCATACAGGGACGAATATAGGACTTATAAATATGGAGCAATTGGTATGGAGTGAAAAATTTTTTGCATCTATTTAGGAGGCCGAGTTTTTTAGACGCGCTTTTTGCCATCGCCATTACATGATCGTTCCAGAGTAGGTCATTTGAAACTGTGACACCCAACACTCAGAGAATTCTGTTATTAAAAACTATCAAAATAGCCATTAGATTAATAATTTGGTGATTATTATACAGCTAATCACAACTTGTGATTATTTTCACTAATTTCGTAATTACAGGCATTATTAAACTAATATTATTTGTTCATAATATTTACTAACAAAAAAAATTTAAATTTTAAATCTAAAAACGATCGCTTTTATATTTATAAAAATTCTTATTGAATTAATAACATAATGGATTACATTCATATGAGGTATCCATTGGATAAATGACATATATTATTAGAATAATAAAGTTGTTTTTAAAATAATATTATATTATCAGATTAATAATACAATCTAATTAGATTAATAAAAGGTTCTTATTAAATTAATAATAAGATGCTTTAAAATTAATAATAGAACTTATTAAATTAATAATTAGATGTTATTAAATTAATAATGGAACTTATTAAATTAATAATGGAAATTATATTTTACACTTTTAAATAAAAGAGAACATAAATTTTTTATTAACAATTTTATATACATATTTCAATTATTTTCATTTAATTTTAAAGTATTTATATTTCACAGTTTTAATTTTAAAATAATTCATAATTTTGTTTTAAAGTATTTTTAAATTTATATGTGACAAAAATTAAAAGAAAAAAAGGGAAACTATGTTCGTATATAAAATAAAAAATATAGTAAAATATATTATATTGTACTATATTTTTTATTAATTATTAATTAAAAAATAAATTTACATAGTTAAACTAATAATATATATTATTGATTTTAATTTAACCAATCAATCAACAAATTGATCGAATAATGTGCTATTTCTTTTTCGCCTTTCAATGTATAAAAATACTTTTGGATAAAATTTCAAAATTGGTTGCTGATTGCGGATATTTTAAGTTGAATAAATAAAATATTTTGAAGCACACATCAACTGCTTTCCATAATGTATAAACTTCATACCGTACATTATCAAAACATACTAGTATTGGCTTAGTTCTAGATCCAGTAATTAACAAAAGAGGCTGAATTGGTAATTTTTGATCCAAAAACTTTTGTAATATCTCTTCAACATTTTTAAAAGTTTCACCTATAATGGCCAAACTGTTTTGAGAATCTCGAATCTCAGGCTTTGTTGGTTGGACGGAGAATCCTGTGCAGTAAATACACAGTTGATAGCAGAATACCATCTAAATAATATAAAACAGAAAATTAATTATATTATAACAGACTCTAACATTGAATAGGTTTAATTGTTTTCACTCAAAAAAAGTCGGACAAGTGCGAATAAAATTCGCTCGCCAAGGGTTCCGTGAATGTAAAAGAACACAATATCAAAAATAAATGACATAAAGTTGTGTTGTAAAGTCTTTATATCGCCAGACTATTGACGCATAACAGAATAAATATTTAATCGTAGACGTCAATAGTAAATGTCAATCACATCTATGTAGAATTTTTTTGCCCGCGAATTTTTGACAGATACGACGCAGCAAGAGATAAAAGATGAGACAAAAAGTAAAACAGAGATGTATTATTTATTTTGGGATAAATTTGTTTTCAAAACAATTATATTAGTTAAATTTTTACTTCTAGTTCGTACCATTTGTTTGTTGTGATATTTGTTTCCATAGGCGTCGTTATTTTTATTATAATTATTTTTAATTATCAAAATTTTGTTACATTGCCTACAAAATCATTAATATTTTTACTAGTTTTTGGTTTTCTATTATAATTGGTTGAATTTCAATAGTAATTTATTATTTTATGTGTTTTTTTTTGTTCATTTCAATGGGACCCTAATAGTTTTTTTCAATATTTTAATCGAGACACTGAATGTGCAAACAATATGCGCATGTGCAAACAATATGCGCATAACAAACAAATTTCGTGTTCGCTGGCAAAAAAATTCTACTATACATTGATCAAAAATGACACAAAAATTGTTACTTATAGCGCATTTACAGTGACATAGCAAACTAGTAGATAGTATATTAATTTGCACCTTGTCATATTTAATATGAGTTTACAGCGTAGATTGCAAAATAAATCTTTTAATCTCATAAACATATTTTAATTTAGTTTAGTTTAAATTGCTATCTGTCAAACTTTTAAAAAAGCAATAAAAATATGATAACTAGACCATTCCTCAAGTTCTTTCTCTGATTGTTGAAAAATATTTGACGGAGAAAAGAAATTTGATAATTTAAAATTTTTAGGAACAGGAAACGGTGTAGAAATCAAAATTGTTTATTTGCAATGGTGTTTACTACGTCAATATTAATTTGAAAATTATTTACTAGATAGTAAAACTAGATCTCAAATTAGTTGCAAGCTCTTAAAATAAAAAATGTTTATAGCACTGATTTAAATTACATCTACTAATTTGCTATGTCGCTGTAAATGCGGTATTAAGGTTAAATCTTATCCATAGCTGTTTATGTTAACTAAAGAAAGAATTAGCCAGTTTAGCCAGTTTAAATGGCTTAAATTGAGAATATTTTTTCTATAAATCAGAGTCAAAACTTAGGGTATTGGTGGTATACATATACTTAAAATAAAACTTTTTTAACAATAACTAAAAAACTGTTTATCGCAAAATTCTAAAAAATATTGCAATGTTTCTTAAATTTGGTGCTCTTTCATATGACATCCCACTCGCTGGGTCAAAAAAGTTTTTTTTACCCCCCTTTCACCCTTTATCCAAACACACAGAAATATAATTATTTGAGAGTTCGCTATAATTTTCGTTCAAAATATAGCAAACTTCCTGTCTCTGTGAATTTTTTCAATTTTTTCTGTCTATCAGTGTCGAAACGTATGGGGGGAACGGCATGAAATTTGCACATTTTTTAGAATAACTCAAAAAATGTGCACCGCAAAATTCTAAAAAAAATTGCAATTGTTCTTATATTTGGTGCTCAAATGACACCCCACTTGCTTGGGTAGAAAAAGCATTCTTCTTCCTTCCCCACCCCAATCCCTTAAAAGTTCAAAAAAATAATTATTTGAGACTTCGCTATAATTCAGTGTTTATCAAACTTCCTGTCTCTGTGAATTTTTTCAAATGTTTGTGTTAATTAAGCTCGAAATGCAAGGGGAGGGACCAACTTTTTGTGTCACTTTTTTGACAATAATTCAAAAACTGTGCATTGCAACCTTCTAAAAAAAATGTCAATGTTTCTAAAATCAAGTGCTCTTTCAAATGACACCGCACTTGACCTGGTTCTAAATGATGTTTTTAGCCCTTATCATTCCCACCCCTTTAATAAATATAGTTATGAGTATCTGCCACTTTTCTATATTTTTCATTAAAAACCTACACATTTTTCTATCATTCCAAATATATTTCAAGATTTTCGATTAAGTAGGGTCAGAGTTAATCGGGGCAATAAAACATAGAGAAAACGTCATTTTTCAAAATTATACGAAAAATGGTGAGGTGTAAAATTCCAAAATACATTTTTAAGGAATGCTGAAACGCGAAGCCCTTTCATATAATACCCTACTCATCTCGATAAAAAAATGTATGTTCTCAAAGGCTTTACATCGTACCTCTGTAAAACAAACGAACACAACTTTATTTATTTTTAGCCCATTATCTTGTGTGGATAGGTTAGTTTTATAAGCACCTCAAATCTTAAGTTCATCGGATTAATGGTTCACGAGATAATCGACATAATGTGAAAAACACATTGTACTCTCACCAAGTGTTCCGTATAAAAAACGGAACCTTAAAAATTACAAATGACATGTCCAAAAACAACTTTTTAACTTACAGTTGGATATTCAAATACATCAGAAACAGAAACAGAATTTCATACAAATTTGACCGCAAAAAATTCTGTTGCTGTAAAATTTGAATGGAATCCTGTTTTCCAAGTTTTTGGAGCCAAAAAAAACAAATTTAAAAAACTTACTTCTGTCGTATATTCTGTGTATTGCGAAGCTTTTCAACAATCTCTCTTAACTTTTCATCTTTAATTTGTTCTTAAAAAATGGGCTGAGTTTTCTAAATAAATGTTGGTAATTTACAACCAAAATCGCTGGCTTTCAATGTTTCCGCTTTGAAATAAATCTCTATCTGAAAATTTTAAAAGGAATATTATTATAATTAAAATGTTATTGAAATATACTAATATTGAATTATTAATTACCAGTTTATAACCAAGCGGTAATTTAAATTGCTTCCATTTGGTAAAAATTTCCGAAGTTGATTTTAATTTTGAAATGTCGCTGAGTCTCAGTTGTTTAGTCCTGTCCCATGCAGACTCAATTTTAGCCTAACTACTCTGTTCATCGAACAAAATTTCTACATGTTCTGTCTGATGAATCTGCTTCAGGAACTGAAAAACCAATTATTTTTACCACACCATAGACAGTACAAAAATTTACAAAGTTTCACATACCAAACGTTATCGTTTAATAAAATAATCTTCCTTTTTTAATTTTCTTAACACTTTTAACTTTTCACAAAACTTTTAAATATTTTTTAAAGTTGTTTATTCAGCGTCTGGATATAAACTGTGTTTCTTACCAATATTTTATTAATCGTTATTCAAAATAATAACCTAAAGTAAGATTAATGTATACTATTATTAATTTAATAACCTACGTTTTGAAAGTAAAAACGTCGATGATTAATCTAATAAAATGGTTATTAAAATTAACTACAAAAATAATAATTTATGTTTTTATTTTAATAGCTCTACGTTAATCACATGATTTTTTTTTTGACTGTCCGAATTCATTATTTTAATAAAAATTGCTTATTAGTTTAATCAACCGTTGTGATTTTTTTAATAATATTGACCGTATTTTTATTTTAATAAACATTTTTATGAAAATAATAACAAAATGTTTTAATCGAACGAATGTGGCAATTACTTTAATAAAAATCGTTATCAGATTGATAAAATAACTTATTACACATTTTTAAAACGGGCGGTTATTAAATTTACTAACAAAATTCTCTGAGTGAATAAACAAATGTTTTTACATTCACCTATTGGTTCATCACACATACTAAATAAAATATCTTTGGGGAACTCGGTCTTTAATCTGGAAACAATCAACAGCTGTGTTTTGGTAGAGTTGAAATTGACAAGGTTTTGGTCACCCCAGTCGGCGACTTTATTCAGGTCTTTGTTCACGTTTATGGCAGCGTCTCTCCGGGCAGGATTAATTCGTTCGTGCATTTTACCTTTTGAAGGAAGGGGCTCGAACGACTTGTGCAGAGTACTATCATTTGCAAAACTATTTATTGCGTTGCTGGTGATTTTCAACAATTCGTTGATATAAATCAAAAATAGGGTTGGGGACGATACTGAGCCTTGGGGTACACCAACGTTAATTAGTTTAGACTCAGAAGAAAATCCGTCTAAGGAGACCGAAATGTATCGGTTGGATAGAAAATTTTGAATCAGCCTCACAACATTGGGATGAAAACCGTACGCAACGAGCTTGTTGATTAAGTTGGCATGCCAGACTCGATCGAATGCCTTGGAGATGTCTAAAGCGATAACGTATGTTTCACCACCTTTATCAAGTATGCTGTTCCAATAATGCGCTACATAGTTTAATAGATCGGTAGTTGATCTTTTGTTTCAAAAACCGTATTGGCTGTCGGATATTAAATGATTTTCTTCCAGAAATTTTGAAATATGTGTATTAATATAATGCTCATAGAATTTGGATAGGACCGATAGTAAAGCTATTGGCCTATAATTTGAGATATCGGATTTTGGTCCCTTTTTGGGGGCGGGCTGGACATTTGCCAACTTCCAGCACGACGGAAATATACCAGATTTGTAGGATTGGTAGAATATTTTAGTTAAAGTTGGTGCAAGTTCTTTGGAAAAGGTTTTTAAAATAATGGGTGGAATATTGTCCATTCCTGATGCTTTGTTGATGTTTAACCCCTTTAAAAGTTTAGCGACTATTTTGGGTTTGAAGTGAAGTTCATTCATATTAACTCCTGAAGACTGGATTTGGGGTATTTCTTTAGGAGTTTCCAAAACAGTGGAGTTCAGAGCAAAGCGTTCAGCGAACAAGTTAGCTTTTCTTGCGGGATCATTGACGATTAAATCACCATCAATAATAGGGGTAATAGAAAATTTTGTACCAGAATTTAAAGAATTAATGGCATTGTAGAAACTCTTGTCAGAAACAGACATAGACGTAAGTTTTGAGGCTTTCGCTCTGTCAATTTCGGACTTTTCGTTTGAGATAATCTGATTAGATATTTTGTTGGCCTTTAGATATTTGGATCGATTAGTGGGAGTTTTGTTATGAATCCAAATATTAAATGATCTACGTTTGTTTCTAAGTGCCGTTTTGGCAGCTTTCGAATACAAGTATTTTTGTTTGGGTTTTACTATGGAGAAAGGGACAAATTTATTGATAGCAAATTGGATGGTTTCTGTAAAGTTTTGAGCAGAAACATTTACATTGTCAGTGTAAAAACAATGACGGTCGAAAGGGAAACCATGGAAAAATTTTGAAGACCACTCTTATCCGTTTTTGAGTAGTGAAATATTTTACGGGGCTTGGGAGCTGTAGTTTTAGGTAAATCAGTTTTGATAACTGATGAGATTAAATAATGATCAGAATTTCCAATACTACCTTTCGCGACATCGACACTCGTAATATCTGGCATTGTGGTAAGATAGAGATCTAAAAGAAAACTATTATCACCGCCATTACGGGGAGTGAAAGTCGGGCTTTTAACAATTTGGAATAGGCTCTGAGACGCGGCAAAAATTTCTGCCAGTTTTCCACTATTGTCAACATCGTCGGTCGATTTGGAGAATTCCAACCATGATTTGTTGTGGACGTTGAAGTCACCGGTAACGATAACTTCACAATTAGGGGACTTTGCTCTAATCTCGTCCACAATTTTTGTCAGTATATTAAAAAAGTTTGGGTTACGTTTGTTGGGGTACCGGTATAAAGCTGTTGTAAAAAAAGTCATTTCTGGAATGATTTGTTGTGGACGTTGAAGTCACCGGTATAACGATAACTTCACAATTAGGGGACTTTACTCTAATCTCGTCCATAATTTTTGTCAGTATATTAAAAAAGTTTGGGTTACGTTTGTTGGGGGACCGGTATAAAGCTGTTGTAAAAAAAGTCATTTCTGGAAGACAAATCTTTAAAACCATTGTATTGAAGCCGTCACCGTGTAGTTCAAAATTTGGAAAGCGCATGTACGCAACACTCTCATGAATGAATGCGCGTACGCCCTGATGGAGTTTGAAAGCTGATACGAGCCTATATTTGGAATTAAGCGATTCTATAAAGAGAAAATTTTCAGAAACTTGTGTTTCTGTAAGGAATAGAATGTTCGGTTTGTCGTGCTCAAGATGGTGTTGCACGTCTTCATGGTTAGCGTTCAATCCGCAGATGTTTTGAACATGTATTTTAAAATTTTTTTTTGATTCATATATGTTTTGTCCCTGCAAATTCCGTGGACGTGCCGCTTTATGGGCGGTTGGATTGCGCAAATTTGCTTTACCACTTGCAGACTTATTTTTGTTCGGTTGTACTGCCATATATATATCAAAATGTTTATTTTATTTTTTTATGTTTTATTTTAAAATGCATAACTAAGTAAAAAATTCTATCATACTACAAAATATGACATATGCCAATATTTCATGATAAGATGAAGAAATAATAACAAAATAATAAGTGAAAATCAAATTGTGAGAAATTTGCAGAAAACAAAACAAAACTAAATGCCAATAATCCAGTTGGACCCACCACTTCAATCGAGGCACAAAGCCCACACATAACTACGTGTTGGTCCGATTTCTCGGAAGAGCTAATGAGCGGTACCGCTACGGAACGCTGCCCAGCTAAGACTGGAAGTGCTGCCGTTGACAAATTAAAGTTCGTCCGCCAGCACTCTAAGATATCATCTTGGCTAATGACATCTCCTGCCATTGCCAGTGGTATGTTATATCTCACGCTAACTCATATGTCAATGGCAGGGACTAGAGTACGCAGGGTAGTCAGACCCGTAGATCAACATTGATCATAATCGATCAAAATCGGTCCCTCCTGCTAACCACGAGTCAAATATACCGCATGAAGGGATCAATTTTTTTTATTTGTAAATTTTTTTTATTTTTGATCTACAACCCCGCATACTCCAGTACCTGCTATTGAGAAACGAGCTTACGTGAGATATCACATACCACTGGCAATAGCAGTGAGATATCACTAGCCGATATCTTAAGGGTGCTGGCGGATGAACTCTATTCAGTAAACGATAGCACCCTCCATCTTAGCTATGCAGTATTCCTTGATGATGCCACGTTATTGCTTATTTGAAGAATCGAGCCATCATATAACTCTATGTATGGGTTTTAATCATTGAGATTGGGCGTTGAGATTGGGCGTTGCATGATCAAGGAATGTACCACTAGCAAGAATATTGGCAACGACATTTTAGTTTTTGTTCCTGCAAAATCTTTTACTTAATTTTTATTTTTCTATCCTATCATGAAATATTAGCCTATGTCACGCATGTTGTTGTGGAACCTTGGTCTTAAAAGGTTTTTATATGTTGTTGTGACACATATTGTAATGCCTACTACACAACACTAATAACAAAAAAAATGATAAAGGTAATTAAAGATTATTTGCGTGGCAATTAAACCATTGCCAAATTAGATGTATTCGGCAATCGATTGACATTGATTTTCAATCGGCACCTATTCAATTTGGTGTTGAGCCGCATTGCGGAAATGATATATTTCCCTCCAGATGGTTATAGACTGGTTTGATGGTGGAATAACTTAAATATCCTTTGGATATTCACCACTGCTGGAGTATCATGTCTTGCTTGCTTGGGGATGCCAAAAGTCGGTTTTTTAATGAAAATGCCCAGTATATATTTGTTCTAGCATTGCTTTATTAAGAGTAAATGCTTTCAATTATTGCCATCTCTTTCCAATTTGTTTAGTTTGAACTACAACCGATTTTCTCACGTTATTGCTGGTCTTTCAACTTCTTTGTTACCTGTCTTCTTCATTTCCGCCAACTTCCATAACTTCACAATCCTTAAAAATTAAATGTCTCACTAGATCATCGGGTTATTAGTATAATTTCACATTTCTTTAAAACAATTATTTTTAAAAAATCATTTAAATTTTTTACCAATAATAATAATATATATTTTAATTTAATTTTCAATACACAATTACATTTAAAACTCTATTACTCTACATTAATTTTACAAATACAAACACAAATAAAACTTGGATAAGTTATGCTTAATATTAAATATTTCATACATCAATTTTGTTTAAAATTATGCTATAATATGATTTTTAAAATAAGTTTTAGTATATTAATATTTTTTTTAAAAATATAATATTAATAAATGATTTATTTTTGAAACGGTTAGCGTAATAATTATATTTTACATAAAATTGTTATTGTTTAATAAATAACATCGTTGTGAATTTTTCAGAAATAATATTCATAATTTTATAATTTAAAAGAAAAAAGTATAAGTTTAAGTTATTTTGGAAGACGTTTTGTAATTATTTTTATTGTCGTGTCATCATTCCATTTATCATTATATTTGCTAAAGCATTTCTTCGTTTTCTCCATGCACCCATACCTTGGGAATGATATTGTAATTGAGTGTACCAGTGCTTTGTGCGGGTACTATCTTCTGCCTGTTATTGTTAAACAAAAATAAGAAAAAAAATTATGTTAGTTAAATTGTTCGAGCACATTTCTTCCGCTTTTCCAACGCGTATTGTTTGAGCAAAATGTTGCACAAAAGTAAATTTTTTGTATTTGAGAAATAAATTTGAGGCATTCTACGTGAACGGGAACAAACAAAATTGTTTTTTTCTCCAAACTTTGGGGATTGATAGTACTCCATCAGAAAACAATTTTGGAATTTGCGCTGAAGGTTAAAAACAACCTCCAAAACTAGTTTTCACGTTATATCTTGCGCTGTAAAACGTAAAATAAAGTTCGAAGAATGTATTATAAGATAATCACGATCATAAATCCAAATACGGTGTCAAATTATTGAAATCAAAATGGAGGCTCCAATATGGCAACCAAAATTTTTTTTATTGACGAGTTTTGCAAATCGAAAAATATATTCGTATTCTACGTAAAATTTTAAGTCAAAGTTGGTATGTGCAAAATTTCTTGGTGCTATTTCCGAGGAAAAAAAATCATAAGTTTTAAAACTACGAAAAAACTGTGTTGTTTTACCTTGAACGCCCTTTAGTGCCACCTCGATACTACTCTCATCATGCCATAAGAATTATTTGAAAGTGCATATTTTACAATAAATTAAAAAGAACGTGTCATACATTTCAAAAAATCGTTTTTTTAACTTTAAAACCCCAAAAATAAGGGAGAAAACTGCCCCATAAAATTTTAAAAATATTTTTGTTGTATTTTACGGGAAAAGTTCTAACGAAAAAATTTCTTTTAAAAAATTTGTATACGCATTAAATTTGCTACAAAATGAAGACGTTTGTCGTCCTAGAAAAAATTTCAAATTTGTGACAGTCACCGATGATAAGGGGGTTACAAAAAAATCTAAAAAAAATTCCAAGATTGTTTTCGGATGGAGTACTATCAATCCCCAAAATTTGGCGATAAACAATTTTTTGTTTGTTCCCGTTCACGTGGAATGCCCTATTTTAACACGATAAGCATTTTGGTTTCTAATGACTTCGTCATAAGTCTTTTTATGTTTAGTTTAGTAACAATTTTCAAAAACTACATAGCAAATGTTTTTAATAATGTCCTTAGGAAAGCTGCGCCAAAACTCGCAATGTCACAATTGTTATATTTTCACTCGTTGTTTAATCAGTTTTTTTAGAATAATTTATTTCTAATGTTTGAAAAAAAATGTTCAAATTATTTGCTTTTATTCTGAAATTTTCAAATTTTTGATCGATATAGGCGACAAAAAATGTAGGGGAAAATTTATTCATAAAAGTTGCAAAATCCAACGAATAACATGACTCTCCACAGTGACCTAAATCAAGCATAATGCGGCATAATTCTTATGTGAACTTACTATATTCTGCAGAGAATAGAGTAACATAACAAAGATACCTGCACATTACGTTTAACTAGATGATTGCATCATTGATCGTATTCGTCAAAAACTTTTGACTGTTAATGTAAATCTGTACATTGTCTGTATTTGTTATATCGAATAATTACCTTAAAAATAAAAGTATCCTTTGAAGAAATTTCTTGAACTTCAAAATAATCATCCCAATCAGCTTCAGTACACACAATACATCGATCTAAATATAATGGTTCCCTTAACAAAGTATATCGCCCACCTTTTTCTCGAACTAAGAGAAGCGATGCTTCACGTATTCCAGTATGCCGTGGAAAATTTAAAGGTTCACCCGATGCTCGATCCGCTTTATAGTTTTGACTTGGCTGAAAAGATGGAAAATAAACAAATAAAACATTTTTTCAAAATAATAAATAAATTCAAATTACCTTTCCATTAGTCACTAGTAAGGCATGTAAGTGTGTTAGTTTAATTGTTCTTCCTTTTCTCCAATTATTATCAGTTGGTTGTGTGAACAATAGTTTTCCTTCAACAACGAATCTCACCTCATCATGATTCCATTCCAATACATCAACAGCCATTTTACGCAGTTTTATATTAATCATATCAATTTCACACGATGATCTTCGTCCAGGACTTGAAGATGATATTCGTCGCCACAACTTTGTTGGTACATCTTTTGCTTCACGATTCATATGATTTAAATGTAACTCAATTTTTTCTTGGGCTTGTTTTAAAGCTTCACGTCCTTCTAGATGTAGTGGAGTTACTTTAAATAAACGGGCTAAGAGGAGGGGATATTTTGTAACTCGTTGCACGGGTACCTAGAATTGGAATACAATTTTTATTCATAAATATGTTTTATGTTAAAATTGTTTTAAATTGTAAGATGGTTTGGAGGTTTGATGAAATTTTTTATATTTTTCAACAAAAATCTTACAGAATATAGACGAAATTGTTAAAAATGATTGGTTGAAGTAATAGCATTAAAACAACAAGAATCACAGAATTTACTAAATTTCCAAATCTTTTTGCTAAAATTTATTCAGTTTGAAATGCGTTTTGAGACAAAAAATTTGAAATAAAATAATTGTTTGATTTTTTTTCAAATCTGAAATAGCTCTAAAAAATAAAAACTAGACAATAAGTGCAGTAGTAAATTTTAATTCGAGAATATGTACCTTGTCATAAACATCTTTTCTTATTTTTTAGGGGGATGAGTGTCATGATCTGTCATCATTGTCTCAAAAAAATGCTTAAAATTAAATTAAATTCAATTCATAATAATTCAATATTCGAATTTCCCAATAATTAAATAAAAGCTTCGGTTAGATATTTTTTCTAATAAATTTAAGTACAAAACATAATAAAATAAATATTAGTATTTGGTAATTACTCAGTAAATGAACTGAGAGTCTTTGACTTTTGTTTATTCTGGAGAAGAATTCGATTAAACTTAATTGGTAAATTGCCCGACTAGCAATTTGTTCAGGTATGCCGTATTATGATCCGGGCCGGATCAGGGTGTAATAAGGTAAATCCTAATAGGGCATTTGCATCCGGCCCCTATCAGAAATCATACTTGATTTCACTATTAGGGCGTGCCGTATTTGTCCTGATCCGGCCCGGATTTCGAAAACCTATCTCATCCCTACTAGTAAATGCCGGACCAGCGCCGGATCAGAATCATATCTGATTTCTAATTAAGGTTTGCCCTATTTGTCCTGATTTGAGCCCTATTTCATTTTAATAAATTTCATTTGGTTAAAATTCACTAGAGTATTATCCATTTTATATATACATAGTTTGCGAAATTTAACATATACTTAAGTTATCGCTTCTCTGCGTTGTGAATACATATAGGTAAGTATAAAGTTTGAATATTTTATAAACATTTTTGCCTAAAGTATGTAGCAGTAAATTGTCTAATTTTTCTAATGTATGTTAAAGAAAATTCCCTATTTTAAATGATCCGGTCCTCGTCCGTTTCTAGTAGGGCTGCCTGATCCGGTATGGATAGTTTGAGGCGTTACATTACTGATCAGGACCTGTTCAGTGTGCCTGATACGGTCCCTATCAGTAGTATGGAAATCCGTATCCGGTCCAGATCTCAGCCCTTATATAATGCTAGTCGGGTGGTTTAACGACAAAAGAATTAAAACAAAATATTTACGATTAGTTTAACGGAAAAAATATAATAACGGACCATGACTTTCAATTAAAATTAAAATAAATGATATTAGAATTGCTCTGAATTGGTAGTAGTGCTAAAAGATAAATAATTTTAAATAAATTTTAAACAAAACTATATAAAATAGATAAAACATAAATAAATAATCAAATATCAAATAAGCAAATTTTAATAAACTACAATAAAATTACTTGAGTAATACGGGATACGGGAAATTTGTGTTTTATTTAAAAGTTCGGGTGTCGATTGTGTTGTGTTCTATATGAATGTTGCCAATTTTGGAGGACCTTTAGAGCAAGATACTACATATTGACAAATTAATAGCTCTAAAACAATAATAACCACAGAATTTACTATGTTTTAATATAATTTTGCTTAAAACTTATCAAATTTGAAAAACGTTTTCGTAAAAATTTTGACAACAGTTTTCTGTATTTCAAAGCGACAACAACAAAGTTGGCAAAATGAACGAAATTCGTTTATGGAAAATATGAATTTAATATTATCTAAACAGAATGGTTTAACAGTTATCATTTCGAAATTTGTCTTATTTTCCCATAAATTTAAGAATTTGAAAAATATATATATGTATGTAGAAATTTAATTGCATTTTAACAAACATCGAAACTTTATGACCAAAATAGCATAACTTTTCCAGTGGCATTAACACCGCAAAACACTCATAATGATCAAAAAGAAAATGTTTTTTTGAAATATCTAGATTGATAGAATCACAAGATCCTTAAAATGAACAAACGAGTTGTCCGATTGAGAGAAGCCAGAACAAAGATTGATAAATTTGTAATCAAACTTAAACAGATTTGAAAACAAAAGGGCGAGATCAGATTTAACACACTAAGGGCCAGTTTCACCATCCTCAGTTAAAGTTAAAGTTAGTTAACCGTCACTTAACTTTAACCGAGAGATAACTGAATGATACAAAATGAACTTAATATTTAGCTAACTGAGACTGGTGAAACCCATTAGCTTCAATTAAGTGGCAGTTATGTTAAATTTAACTTAACTTTAACTTAACTGAGGATGGTGAAACTGGCCCTAAGTCTTGACACTATATTTTATTTTCAGTTTTTAGCATGTTTTAATACAATGTAGCGGCTACTTCCTACATTAACCATATTTGTACAATTTTGACCGAATTTAACTTAGTTTTGATATATTAAAAACAATTGTCAGAAGTCGACATTGGAAGTGATGAACTTGACAACATGTTCGAAATGGAAGTAATTGAACTAGTCTTTTGACAAAATTTTTAAATAAAGTCTAATTTCCGAGAAATGACAATGTCGAAACAGTAGATAGAATCCATTAGAGAGATATTCCAGGAGATTTTTAACAATTAAATATTTTATTCATTTATTTTCAATTGTAAATTTGTTTTATCGAGTAATGAGTTCTAAGAAATATTATATAATTATTCTTTTATGTTTTTGTCAAGATTTCTTTTTTCAAAATTGATCGAATTTATTTTAACAGGATGGTGATACATTTTTAACAGCATTGGTGATACTTTTTAAGAGTGGTGCTTAGAACCAGTTCACGCATTACGAAAAAATTATAGAGAACTTTATCAGAGTTTTCACAGACATGTAACAGAATTTACGTAAATTAAAAACGTTTTGATTTAAATTTTGAAAAACTTGACAAACTCCAGTACAGACAAAGTACAGTTTATAAAATAAACACTTCTAACGGGAAATAATTTAAAATATGTTTATAAAACTAAAGCAAGCTTTTCAATAACATCAAAAGCGGTTTAGGGTTGCCACCTGACAATATTTCACATTGATGGTTAATATTTAAAGCATCGAGTCAATATTATAAATATATTGGTATTGACAGATTGATTATCAATATTTCATCATCCTACACAATAGCTATAGTTTTTTTAACAAATCTTATTTGTTTAAAACAATTGATTGTCTTTTTTACACCGTCAGTGTAAGTGTAAAATCTGCGACTGTCCAAACTTTATTTTTAAAAATGTCACTTTATAATTTCAAAATTGAACATTGAACAAAAATTTATTTAGTTTTTTAGTGCCAAATATAATTTAGATTATGTGTAATGGGAAAATTTTGTCTTCGTATCAAGTGAAATTTTAGTCATTTTTTATTTTTATATATATGTACATCTCAACCTATAGCATGGACTCATAACATCAATCACAATCAAAGAGAATTATAATAAAGTGAATTATACTCTACTATAAATTTCAATATTTGAAAATCAACTTAAAAAACTGGCTTGTTAGGTTTCTGCTTACAAAAGTGTAAATAATTATTCCAGTTTTCAATTAAAAACGTAAGCTCCCATTTGTCACACAAAATAAGATTTGGTGGCGCAGTCAATATAGCAAAAGTAACAAATGTAGGCAAAATGTGTGACCATTACCAAATATTAATCTAAACGAGTCCTACAAATATTTATTGCCCTGCTTTATTGACTGCCCTATTACCTACTTATATATTTTGTAAAAGATCGAAGCAGAAAGTTATTTATATATTGAATATTGATGAAGTTTTTGATTAAATTAAATTTTTTAAATAAATCGTTTTTGAATAACAATTTTGAATGAGACAGAATATTAACCGAAACAGAAACAGAATATCTAACAGCAATGAAATTTATAAAATTGTTTGAAACAAAAACAAGTGAATTTCATTAAAATTATTATTTAGATACTAAACAAAAGTTTTTGACAGTATATTGACAAAATATTGACGGAGTAGGATACAGAAAAATTATATCAGGAATCAAACTGTTTAGAAATTTCAAAAATGTTGTAAGAAATGACAGTAACGAGGCAATTCCAACATCGAAAAGAATATTGACAATAACTCGCAAAAAATGGCAGAATTAAAGACAAATTTAGAATTGATATGATTGATATTGCGGGCATATGCATTCTAAATTTTATTAATTCTAACTTATTTAGCAAAAAATGTAGGTAAAAATAAAATTGTCAAAATTTTGCGAAATAAATAACAAATTGAAACGATAAATTACAAAAATCGATCAATTGTCGAAATTTGATAAACGCCGACTGCTTTAAATGAACTTACTATTTAATGAACCTAAATGAACAAAACTTACAACATTTAAGGAACTAACGGTATAAATAAATCATAATTGAAAAAATAAATGGATGGAGAGTTCAGTTTTTATTTAATTGAAATTATTTTTTGTGACCACATTTTTAAAAGTATTTTAAATTTATTTTTTAGAATCTAGGCTCTATAAATTATCATAACTTTGTTCAAATTTTAACAGAATTTATCGAATTTGGATAAAATTTCAACGAATTAAGTTATCTAATTAATTATCAATAATTTGACAGATATTTTAATTTTTTCAAAAGTATTGATAATTGAATTGAATTGAATGGGACCTTACAGAAGTCCTGAAATTAAAAAACTAAGTAATTTTCTGAACTGTATTTTTTTTCAGAGTATAACAATATCTTAAGAAAATATTGACAAAGTTAAAAAAAACAACTAATTGAAAAAATAGACAGAAGGAATAAAATTGATGAATTAACTTTTTTTGGTTAGATTTGTCACTGTGAAGAGTTTATATCAAACAATATTGATAATAATATCAAAAATTGTCTTAAGTCTTGACAACATTTGGAAAAAGTTGAAGCAATTGTTAAGTATTGACAGAATTTAATTTTCGTATTGATAATAAAATGCAAAACTCGAAAACTTCCTATGATTTTTAAAATTGACAGAAATTTGAGAACAAAAAGTTATATAAAATTATTAAGGAATAGATAAGATTTACAGAATGCAACACAGATTTAACACAGATTGATAAAAGATAAAAAAAATGAATTGATAGAATTAAATGACTAGTATCATACATTTGACAGAAATTTAGGTTTTTTGTTTGCCTTATAGGTTCCATATCGAACGTAGACTGTCAACAAGTGGCCTTCATTTGTATTTATTTCAATTCACTCAATTTTATGATCGAGTTTCTCTTAAATACTTAATTCAATCGATTAGTTTTATATGGGTGTTTTCAATTTAACAACCGTATTAGTTGACCATCGTTTAGTAGAAAAAAACGTATTGTTGTAGATTGTAAATGCATTTCTTAAAAGATTTTGACCTAAATGGGAGTACAAGGTGGGCCCTCCAAGTTCAAGTCCATCGTGATAATCACAATAGGCCACTCAAGACAATATTTTTTGGTTTTTCGTCATCAAAACATACACAAAAATTTGGATTTAATACAAAAAATCCCAAAGATACACAAAAATATTTTTACAAGCTTCAACAAACATTAAAATTTTTGTTTTGCTGAACAAATCGAGTAATTAATGAAGTGAGTTAAAAAAATCGCAGTATCTTAGACAACTTTTACTAACTTCAATCAAAGTCTTATAATACTAAAAATTCAACAGAACTTGGACCACATTGTGTAAAAAATGGCCAAATTTAAGGAGAGTGTTGCATAATTAAGAGTAATGTACGAAAGTATGAACAAAATTTAAAAAAAATCGTTTGAAGGAAGAAAAAGATAAACGAGGTTAGCAAATTGACCAATCTGGACAGATTTAGACAAAAAAGAATGATTTTAAATTAAAAAATTGACTGAAAAAATCTGGGTTTGAACAAAAACCTTTAAAACAAAACTAAGAGTGTACTTAGACCAGTAAAAATAGGTTTTTGCTGACTTAAATTGATGAAATATTGACAATCTTTTTCAGATTTTGAAAGATTATCAAAAAAAATTGAACCTTTTTGGTGAAAATATTGATTTTTCCTTAAAATAACGATAGAATTTGTGTAAACAGAAGTAATTGCTATTTGATGGGTTAATGGATTTTTATAGACTGATGGGTCAATACCCAAGGAGATTTTAAGTCAGGTAATTCGGTAATTTTACGTCAAGGAAAGGTTTACGTTTAGTACGTAAACCTTTATATCTAAAACGAAAATTTTTTCTAAAGAAACTTTTTTCTAAAAATCCAACACTTCATTTCAGTATCACATATGATACCACAGTTTATTTGTAACCAACAACAGTCCTGAGGATAGTAGCGATAGTAATTTATTTTTGGACTATAAAACGTATTCTTTGAAATCAGACCCATGTTCACAGGCTCTTTTGCAACCCATTAGTAAAACATAAAGGATATAACGATCAGGTGGTTATGGACGGTCCATATTTTTCGATCGAAAAACGTACTAAAAACAATAATATTATTCAAGTTTATAATAGATGGCAGGGATTAGTTCGTATGTTTGCGGATTAAGAAAATTGGGCACTGTCATTAGATGACGAGCCGGGCTAGTACGAGGATGCTGTTTTTTTTTCTTGAAACTGCAGACGAAGCCGTGGGTTTAAGTGAAAAAAAGGAAATACTTCATCCATTAACACGGGATTCAAAGGAATTCTCCAGATAATTTATTTTCCGGAATTTGGATTAAGGTGAATGTTTTTCTATTATAAATAAATTGAAAATTAAAACTATGATTATTTTTGTTTGTAAAATGAAATCACGCAAGCAAAACTAGTGCATAAATAAACAAACAATAAAAATAATTTTCTTAAAACCTAATCATTTTATAATAACACATAAAAGTTTATTACCGATATTTGTCTATTTATAAAAATAATCTTTTCTACTACCCAACTTAAAAATCTACTTTCGATGTTTGTTCATTGCATCGCAATTTCTTTTTCGTCACCAGTGATAAAAAACCTATATAAATTAGTTCGTCCCTAGTGACGAAAGTAATTTTTTAAAAGCCATCTATTTTCTAATTTCCTAACTAGAATAAACCATCTCAGAACACCCGTTGTCCCGTTAAGAGAATCAGTTGCAGGGTTGCCGTTTGACGCCTTTTTGACCGCGAGAAGCCCAAACTCCTTTTTCAGTCCAAAAACTCCTTTTTGATTGAAATCCAAATTTGAATCAATTTTAAATCAAAATTTTTTGTTTGAAATCCAAAAATCCCAAATTTTTTTTAAAAACTCCATTTATTTTTTCTCAAATGGCAACGCTGATCAATTGATTGAATGAAATAATTTTGTTAGTGTTAATTTGTCTCTCTTGGGAAGATAACGTTAATTAATTTCAGAATTATTTACGGACAATTAACATTAAAAATGTAAAAATAATAATAGTTAACTATAAAATATTATTTTTAACTAGTATGGTAACAAACAGTTAGTGTTAAGATATTTAAAAAAAAATTATTTCACCTATTTATTTAAGACTAGAAGGTACGGGCCACGGCGATGGCCATGATTCCCAGATAAAGTGGTTGAAAACTGTTTTTTTTTTTGGAGTAAATTCTCCTATAGTTTTTTTTAATGTCATATAATTTAACTTATTTTATTAGTAATACTTATATAAAAAGTTTGAAAAAAATGAATAGTATCATTTTACAGTCAGCAAAAGCCATTAAGTAATTGTCTCTAAAGCTATAGATATTTATACATTAAATGTATGTTAAAATTAAAACACATTGACAGACAAATAATAATTAAATAATTTTTATAATTATAGATGGCAAAAGATTAAGGTTAGAAAAAAGTTAAAATTTTATTCCAAAGATTTAATTCAAATAATTCAATGTGTCACGAACAATTAGTTGAGCGTTAATATATTTGTTTATTGGATTTCATAATTGTCAATTACTAACTCCGAAACCACCGTGCTCGTCATATAAAATAAGTACACAGGTTCATTGCTACTGGTTTAGCGTCCTATTTCATGTTTACTTATAATCATTTTGATCAGAAATTTTGCTGTTCTGAAGAGGGTCGTATTGCAATTTGCAAATATATTTTATCCATTGTTTGCAATACTCTACTACATTGCATACGCCGGTTAAAGAATACCACCATTTTTAGTGAATATTTTCGTTTAATGGGTTTTATCGCTTTATGGTCATCGTCTTATTTCGACATTCCTCCCCACAATTTAAAACAAAAATTGGAAAAAATAATAATAGTACTAATTTCATTTGTTAATTCAGACTTATATAATATTATTAAAACAGTCAAATCACAACATTTGTTAACATATTTCCATATATTTTATAGATCCCTTGCAATAACAATATTTAATAGTTTTGAAAGTAATGGAGAAGCATTTTTCACTCAATAAGTAAAACACTTTAAACATATAAAAATATTGTTCATAATCTTTTTCTTCGATACTAAGGTTTCAATGCAAATTCTTGGTTCATCAATGTTTCTAAGAAGAGGAAAAGAAACGTCAATATCCAATTTTTGGAACATGTGATGGCAGTTCTGCTAATGCAAGCAGGTTTATTTAATCTTATATAAGCAATGCTTATAATATGTATCGTATTGGTGCTAATGCCTAGAAATATGTACATATTTTGTATAATTGCAAACCATAAGAACATATTTGTTGTAAATTAGAATTATTTGTTAAAAAATAATGTATTGGATTTCAATGCACATAATTTTCATATAAATGTACATATTTGTTTGTCACATTATACACATTAACTGTTGATTTTAATGATGATTCCGAAAAGTGAAAAAAATATTGATCAAAGATAACCAAGCGAATAATTCGAAATTTGTATAAAAATCCAAGTATAAAATATAATCAACATTTAGGAAAACCTTTAAGAAAATTAAAATTATTAATTAAAAAAAAACTAAATTAAATCTTAAAGTTTCGACTCCGAGGTGCATTAGTACCTGTCAATTGCCTTCTCCTCACAAAACTTCATCCTCGTATGTGCTCCAAATTTCTGTGGAGAGCGCACGCAGACAGACAAATACTTTATTATAGAAAAACGAAATAAAAATATTTATTTACATAAAATAATTTACGTTGTTTTAAAATATATCAGGAATCTATGTAACGTCATCCCCATCCCCATCCCCAACCAAAACAAAACTGTTGTTTTTATTTTAGAAATAATAATAAAAATTTTTAATTTGATTTTGTTTATTACAAAACCGTCTTTAGTTATAAGCCTACTAGACGCGAAATGCAAAAAACAATAAACCTTTAAAGATCTGTTATTCAATGATTTTAGGGACTTTATAGACCAAATATGTAAAATAAAAATATAGAATTTTGTAGTGTAAAAAGAATAAAAATATGTGTACGTATAAAGTTGACGATTTTTTTGTACGAAAAAACAATCAGGCTTGTAACTAAAGACGGGTTTGTTTATGACATAGAAATTGGATAATTTATACATATTGAGTCATCTATATTTTAATAGCAGAAATATAAATATATATTTAAAGATTTTGTTTGGATGTTTGTATGTTTTAAAATTTGAATAGTATGTAATTATAAATGAAAATGTTTAATAATTAATAATAATTTTTAAAAAAAGAGTAGAAAAAGTACAGTCTTCTACTCGCCGAAAATCATATTTTGAATCTCGCGACCATTACCAACCTCGGTTGTCGCCTCGGCTGATAAACTGTCCTCTCGCTTCAAAATATGTTGTTTTCGGCATCGTTGAAGAATCCACTATTTTGGTTCTAAACGTGAACCAAATATTGCATCGATCATAAAAATAATTGTTCGGTTTCAAAGAAAATAAATAAAATCAAAATAAACAGCTTTGTGTAGGTTCAACTTGAACTTCAAGGTTTAACCAGACGCTACAGTGGCGCCCAAACAAAAGAGGGTAACTTGGATTAGAATCGGCTAGATTTTTATATAATAATTTCGGTATTCTTACATCTGGGTTGGTATATACAGGGACTAGGAATTTAATTTTAACTTTTAATTCTTGCTATTCAATAGTTAGGTATTTGTTCATCATTGATTATTAAAAGTTCTTATCGTAATGCTTTTGATATATATAAAATCTGAAACCCAAGATAGGTTAAATAATCCGATGTGTATGTCTTAACTTCCTGTGGGATAAATTTTAGTAGAAATTTTTCCAATATTTTGTGGTTTCTATATTGCATAAGACTGCACAAGGTATGAATATTCTCTATAGGCTTAAGGGTTTACTATTTAGCTCTTTCTAATGTGTAAGCATATTCGTCTCACAAAGTATATGACAATACGATTTTGGAATTCCTTCTACAACAATCTGTACTAGAAATAGTATCTCAAAGCTCTAACCTTCCGAACACCTTAACTCAATAGAGTGTATTGTTGATGAAATATCCGATTGAATTAAATCAGATCTAGTTCAAATTATAAAACACACGCGTGTAGTATAAACACTTTAGTTGAAACTTTTACTCAAAAATTAAAAACGATAGACCAATCAACACCAAAAACTTAAATTTAGCAAAATTGATGACGATCAGAATTCCAAAAAATTGAAAACTATTATTTGATGCAAACTATCAGTTCTTGGAACCTAAGATATAGAGGAACCTCTTTTAGATATAGAGGAACCAACTGCTAGAATCCCAAAGGATTACCTTGTAGATGTTGCTTAACGTTTTCTTTTCGATAATGCTCTTGATTGGTAGTGACTTTTTTGTAAGGAGAATTGAAACTTCTGACGATAGCCTTGAATAGTTCAACCCCAAAGAGAAGACAAACCCATGTAACAATTTCGCCTAAATTTTTTAAATTATTCCAACTTAACTTGAGAAAGCATTGTGTAAGACCATATTATTCAAGCTTTACCTAAAATAAGCTTGTAAAAGACTAGATTCACTAAGTTTCTTATATAATTCCTTAAGTAAAGCTTAATTCAATAATAAATATTTAGGGCATATTCAAGCAAATGTTACTCAAGTATAATACCTTTTATAAGGTTTTATTCACATATAACTTTTAAGGTAGTATTCAAGATGTTTTTACTCAAGAATTCTATCCCTTATATAAACCTTGATTAAAGTACAACTTTTAGGAAGAATCCAAGAAGATTATTACCCAAGGATAGTTCCTTGTATACGACTTTATTTATGTATAATAATTTTAGTAGTATTCAAGAAAATTGTTACTCAAGTAATATTTCTTATATACGGCTGTTTTCAATGAATATTAAAAGATTTACAGCAAATCGATCTGTCAATATTTTTGACAGTTCGTTGTTTAATTCGCGATTGTGTGTTTTTTTATTAAATCACTTATCGATGCGTTTAAAAAGTTAACAAACCTTTAAGAACTTTAACAAACTATTATTGATTAATACAAAAGATTATTTCAAAATAGTAGAGATATTTTCGTCAATGGAAATTTGCAATTGCCATTATTCCGCAACCATTTAATCAAACGTTTCTGATGATGGTTTATATATTGACTGAGATTTACCATTTCTGATGATGGTTTATATAATGATTTGAGTTGGTCAACAAATATATAAACTGATGATAATTTGTCATACAATTCGTTTTTGTATTAAATGTGTGCAATCGCCATATTGTGGGCAATTTGCTTGGGAAAAAATTATAGCAAAACTTGCAACAGATTGCAACCGGCTTATGGAAAATATAACGTAGAACGTTTATTTAATATTATCATTTAACATTTATTTATTAACCAGCCAAATTGTGCAACTGAGCGTAATGCCAACCACAGCATACTATACCCCTTACGAGGCTTGAGTGATACTTTTATTCTGTATTGAGTAACGTTTTATTCCTGTCGTGGAAATTGATTTAATGAACGAGTGCGTAAGGGTAAACGATGAGGAAGTCGTTATCGGACCTGTGTTCGATTCCTGCCAGGCACGTTTTTATTTATGAGTTTTATTTTCCTTTTCCTTTTTTTATTTTATTTTTATTCTTTAATCATTTTTAATCGTACAATTGAATGGAAACACATGCGTAGATATCGTATATGAATACGCAAAATTATTTTCATTTCGAGATTGTCCTCAATCATAATCAATATTATTTTTAACAAAAACCCATATATTCTCATTTTAGGAAACCATTACACTTGGGAAACCGTACACTTTATATGCATTCCTAATCAAATGTTTGAATAAAAATTAATTCATAGTCGTGGTAGTGGTCCGAAACTTGAAATGTGTACAAATAATTTGTTAAACAATAGTGATTAAGTTTCAATTTTCTTTATGACATCTGCTAAATAGAGAAGTGGATAGCGTACGGTCCTGGAGAATCAAAGGTTATGAGTTCGATCCCCGCTATAGGCGTTTGTAAATATGCGAAATGTGTAAAATATCAATGTAATTTCCGATAAAAGATTAACTCAATAGCAGCAATATAAAAAAAAAAGGAGTTTAATGCGCCAATTAGCCAAAATAACTAAAGGAAAGAATCACCAATTTTTTTTCAGTGGCATCGCTTCTTGAATAGGCACTGAGAAATTCTCTTGAGTAAAGATTTACTCAAGCACTTTATTCAAGTAACATTTTGACAGTATTTGAATAAGCCTTGAATAACAACTTCTGTACAACTTTATTCAAACGCTTATATAAAACATGTATAAAGCATTATATATGTCTTCTTGAATAAAGAATATTTTTTCATACGCCTTTTCTCCTTGAGTAGAGCTTGTATAAAACTTTTCTCGTGCATAGTTCAAGAATTTTAAATTTCCCCTTCCATTTTAAATTCCTCTTTTAAAGCTTTACTCAATGATTACCTAGGTTAAATTATTACCTGGGAAATACCCATTGCTTCACCACAGACCTTCCAGTAGATGAATCTACGCAGTTTTTGTTTATGCCGCTAGCTAACAGTGGTGAATGTGGGGGTAGTTTGTGGTACACTGGATGGTTATATATTAACTGCTTTGATTTGAATAGATGAAGAACTTAGAGGTCATCTAATAATTATTTGCCTAATAATTTAAAATACCTAAAACATGGAAACTAATGGAAGCTAATGATCACTAGAGATTACCACGAACTCACTTGTCCCTATCTGCCACACCTAAAATTCTCTCTCCCTAACTCATATTGAACTGCTTACTTCATGACTGCATGAGGACAACACGTAAACATAACTGTATTATAACTCACGACCTTAGCAATAACATTAAAGATTTCACGGCTCCGAAAAGACAATAAAGTACCTATTAGAAAGAAAACACTTATATAAAAGAAAACCATTTAAGTATAGCTAAATAAATAATAGAAATAAAAAGTATACGAAAGGAATGATTAAGTTAGTAAATTAAATAATTGCAGTAACAAGATAATAATAAAATAATTGAATATCCTATATGATACCGGTAAATTGGTTGTTTGTAACATTTTTTGTGTTTCTATATTCAAGGGTCCTTTCTTCAGCTTGATGATTGCAATTATATGTGTATACAACATTTGTTGATATTATCTCAATAGTGTACTGAATCATAAAAAAAAAACAATGAAGTTGATAACTGGTGTTCTAGTTACAAAACAAGACAGCATTCAAGACAATAAACGCAACTGAACTAAATATATTTTTACGAATTAAAAAATTTTTATTAGCATCAATCCAATTGAACACTTTGTTTATTAATATTAAACTATCATCTACTGAAAATATTTATCAAACAATTATTTTTATTGTTTTTTTTTTCTTTGAAAATTATGTATTTTATGCTTATCATTACCAAAAATATTATTCAAACATATTTATCTGCATTAACACAAATTTTGAAACTGAACAATTTGTTTAGCCAGTGGCGTAGCTAGCATGAGTGGCACCCGGGGCGGATATTGTGGTGTCACCCCAAGAATGAAATCTGTCAATATTAATAAAAAGCCAATAAACGGGTGGGGGAGGGGGTTGTCAATATACGGCAACAAATATTTTCAAAGAACGAAAAAAATTATATTGTTATATGTAAAACATTTCCATAATAAGGAGTCAACTTAAAATTCAACTTAAGTAAATTAAATAAATGATGCAGAAGTTTCAACTTGAAAATTATCATCACCTCAACGGCGTAATCGATAGCGTGTCGGCCTAAGGATTCAACCCAGGCACTGAGGAGGAAGGTTCGAGTTCTTCCGAAACACGAAAAATGCGAAGTGGAGTTTTTTTCTGAGAAACTTCCAACCATACCTTTGAATTGAAAACATTTTAATTACTTCTTTTCTTACTTGGGTTAAATTGATCTCAAAAAATCCCCAATATTGTAATATATTTTTTTTAAATACAAAAAAAAGTGCAACCTACAAATATAATTAATAAAAAAAATTATGTATAGTATTATTTCATTCTTCGGAACATTTCTTTTTTGCGTAATTTTATTTAGGAGGTTACTATTGTTGTTGAAAAGGTCATGAAATATTCCACTAGAATTTGTTAAATTATTTTTATTTATTTTAAAATTATTTAGCATAAATAAATTGCCTAAATTTAATTTTGAGAAACAAAATTATTTTTTCATTTAAATAACGAAATTCTGTTTTTTTTAAATCGGGACATTTTTAAAATGAAGCGGAACGCGGGACAAATTGTTAAAAATCGGGACTGTCCCGCCAAAAGCGGGACGTCTGGTCACCTTTTTAAATCTCTTCTTTCTAGCTTTAACAGGAGCAAACTTAGAAATCACATCTTCAAAATGTATATTTTGTGTTGCATCATATTCTATTGTTAATATGCCAAGATTGTTAAGCCTCGTTTGGGTTATTGTTGCCAGCATGTAATTTTTAATTAATTTTAATTTGCTGAAACTCCTCTCACTCGAAGCCACTGATACGCAAATAGTCATAAATAACTTTAGTGCGACCATAAGACTTGGAAGAGATTCTGTAAAATCCCATTCCACGATGAATTTCAAAAAGTCTAGGCACACCCAGTTAGAAACTGTTACATTGGCCGCTTTTAAATGCCCTCTCAACCTTAGTATTTCTATGTCGAGTTCTGTTTCTGATACCTCATCATAAAAACTGGTAAATTTTGATTCAGATAACTCCAACTCTTCACTGTTCGCCAAAAGCCCAGTGTTTGTCAGCACAACCTCGAACAATGAAGCTACATCTTGGACTGACTTTTATCTTGTTCGGAGTTCAACATTCAATCGTCGTAGTACTCCGATTTTTTCACAGCAAAATCTATTGCCTCTTCTACAATATTGTAGAGATACTACGTCTACTCACTAACCTATCCAAATTAAAACCTATATAAATAAGTTATAAAGGAATTCCCATGATGTAATTTCTTTTATCAAAACAAAACAATAATAAATAAGTAAACAATATTTCATATGTTTACAATTATAAGTAAGCGAAGTTTTATGAATTTTATGAACTATATATTATTCAAAGTGCGTCATAACATATTATGTTTCAAAACATTGGAATTAATTTTAAATAATTTTAAATAAAAAAAAAGGTAAATAATTATGATGATTTGCATTTTATTACGGGGAAAATATTAAGTAATTAAGCTGAAATATATTATATGTACATTTTGTTATAATTGCATTTTTTTACATAATTAATTTAAAATAAAGTAAATGGAAATTTAAATCCAAAAATTGTATAAAAGAGATGTTTCGAACAATAAACAACTAGAATCAGTTTGAATTTAAATAGTGTCTTTTTATTTTCTCTGATCCTCCCGACGACCTCAGTTGACGCACGTCAAACGGGTCTAACGGTTCTTTCTTTGGTGCAAAGTTGTTTCGGCAAAGTGTATCATTGAAAAGCCGGACTGTTCTGAACTTACGGACTTATAAGACGGGCATCGTAACAACATCTCTTGTGGTACATTTTACCACCAACAAAAGTTTTTTTAAAAGTTAAAATCATCAATTATAAAATACGCAGTCAGATTAAAATATTGGATAAATGTCGTTCACTCACGACATTGAGAACGACCTTATGGTATACGCACAGCACAATATGACTAGGTTTTTCTTCAATATAAAGATGAAGTGACTGTATTTTTATAACTAATTGATCAATATTCAAGCTTGTGCTTTGCAATACAATTCAAGCAGTGCACAATTTATTCGCCTTAAAACATCATTCCGAAACAAAAGATAGCAAAGAAATGTAAAATCATACACAATCACCACGCATAAGGTTCTGTGCAGCGCCTCTAGTGTCTACATTTTCTTTTTGATCACTTAATTTCTCAATTGCAGCCACAATCCCATTAAAATTCATAACATCTAATTCATAACAATTCATAACATCTAAACCGTCATTTTCAAGATTTTTAAGAATTTCATCGCTTTAAGTAGCGGATTTTTTCCATGTTAAGGAAAAAGTCCAAGGAATACTTCTTTGATTTCCACTTTTCTATCATCAATTTTCACATAACGAATCACTTCTGACATTTGATCAATATGTGAAATGTCAGGTGTGCTATCAAACATAATTCCAAAATATTTATATTTTTTTTAATATCTAATACAAGATGTGTTCTTTTAATACTACATCATACTTTGACAGTAGTTTGATTAGTTCTAAGAAATTGCCTTTATTTAAAGGCTTTTTCCTTCAACATATTCACGAAATGCTAGGTTTTCTTTAGATAAAAACAAAGTTGTATGCAATAATCTGGATAAAAGAAGTTTCCACTTCTGTTTTTCATTCTCTATTAATAGCAAGACTGCGTCTTCTATCGTTTTATGAACCTCGTTTCCAAAGTTTTCCGCTTTTTAAAATTGGGTTATTCTAAAAATTGCGAAACCGTTTTTCAATAAAATTAAAATACATAAATGTAAAGTTCGTGAAAATTGGCATTATGTAATTTTAACTTACAATTAAAACGAATTGAAAAAAAACTAAAGTCAGTCTTCATCCTCAATAATGATAATATGCCCAAAAACCTATAATATAGTCAAGAACGTAAACGAAATATATCTTATAAAACCTTCTATGTAAAATGTTCAAAATGTTACCATTTACAATCAGTAAGAGGAATATCGCAGAAAAAATTAAATTATAATTGGACAACGGACAAAAATCCAATGTTGCCCAGGTTTTGTACAATGTGTACTTCCTTTTAAGTTCGTCATATTGGACAGATGTCCAAGATCCGGAATCATATCCATCATATAATTGACTAAATGGAAATTAATCCCAGATTTTGTCCAATTAGTCCCATATCTTCTTATGTATCACAATTAACAAATGGATTTGATTAACATAAACTCAATTTTTTTTTATTTTGCCAAAGCAATACACTTATGTATTTAACAAATGATTTCTTTATTGCAATATTTCAATGTTATTAAATATTTTTGTCTTATTAAATTTTATCATTAATATTATAAAACTGAAAACAAACAGGATGAGTATGTATCTACCTATAAAAATTTGCAAAACTATAGTAATTGCATAACTACCATTTTGTTCCACAGTAATTATTTATGTGTCCATTCGAAAACGATCCGTTCCAATTTACGAGTTTCAAGATAAAGGAAAAAAAAAATTAATTTGAGATTATTTACAAACATGGTGATTTGATTGTTTATTAGTTTCATTGTGTGTTTGCAATTAATTTGTTTGAAATGTAAAACATATTAGGTAGTAAGTTTAAGCTGATATTTTAGAAATAATTTTGGAATAGAGACATAATTTTGGAATAGAACAGAACTCAAGGGTGCCACCCTATCGACATAGGGTGCCACATTATCGACGGAGACCACTTTTCCTATACATTATTCAGCATATGTGTTTTCAGAGCTGGTCGTTAAAGAATCATTCTTGCATACTAAATAATTTACCGTAAACAAAAACGGTTAATATGGTATCTATAGGAATATTCAAAGCTATTGAGTAATTGTGGTGATGGTATTCAATGCTCAAGATGTTGATTCGATTAAAAAAAAAGAAATACACACATATTGTTGAAATTTTATTTTACGTAATAACTCAGAAATGTTAAAAAGTAGAATAGATCCTTTTTGAAGCAATAGGACACATTTATAGGACACATTATAAGTTATCACAATTTATAAATCAAAATTAAATGGATAACCTGGCTTAAATGGTTTCTAAGTGATTGATCGTTGAAAACGATTGAAACGTTGAAAACCATTGTGATGGTTTGTTTAAGTTTTTTTACGGTCGGGTGTCACCCCAAAACGGGTGGATCTAAATCATACCCGGTTAGTTGGATCTAAATCATACCCGATAAATACCCGAGTTTGACTATCACCAATTCGAACTTAAAAATCGAGCATGACAAATTATTAATATCTCCAACTTACTGACTTTGTAGCACCGGCGCTATATCTAATTTTTAACTGCGATTATTATCCTTTTCTTCTAGGGATATATGAAACCCGAGTGTTGTTATTACAATCCCTATGTTATTACTTTTAGATTGGTATAGCTGATGATGTCTGATGATTTGTGAACATAATTTTTTTATAAATACTCAGGAGATGAAATTATGACACAGAAAGGACTATCTCATTGTATAATTAACATAACAGCAGCCTAGGTAGCACGAAGCTTCACTAATTGAACTCATCCTTAGACTGATGATTGGAATTAAATGTAGGTGACGACCGGAAGATGTCTGCGGCATTAATAAAACTAGAGGGACTTGACCGGACGATACAATAGCTCTGACTATCTTAATAAATAGACAATAAATAGTTAACAGCATTCATGATACTGTTGAACTTCTTACAAAATTATATTTAATGAAATTGACTACATTCAATAAGTAATAGTGGTATTTCGGGATACTACAATACCACAAACTTCCCTTACACACAAAGGGACAAAGTGCTTACAGTTTAAAAAGTTACAAAATTAAAATGCTTACCATTAAAAATGAGTTCAAGTTCATTCTTCTCAGCACAGTATTTTCCATTTGCGACACCCTTAAAAATATTCTAAGTAGTTCTTTTTCTTTTTCTAAGTTCGCCAGCAATAAACTAGACGACGCTTGACGTACACAATAATTTTCAAACGCATGCAGCATTGGAGAAGCATCTAATATTAATCGTCCAATATTAACCGTAATCATATCATCATCACCTTGTTCCAATGCAATATCTAAAGCATCACGCATACGCTCGGAAAGAGCTTGATTATTCTCGAGCAATTCTTCTGTATTCAAGAAGATTGCAGAGAGCTGCTCTTGTGTTAATAAACCAGCTACTAACATTGGTTGATAAAATTCTTCTAAAATAATTTGTAAATCTCGTCCATATTTCTCTTCGGTCTCAACTATCTCCGTTATTATTTCTTTCCGTTCAGCACGCTTCTTACTGCATTTACGGCAAACAAGTGGAGCATACATTACACCAGAATCAACAATTTGCATTTCTACTGTACCATCACAATCTTCACATAAATGAATAGGACAACTTTTATCTGATAATAAATTAGGTGAGATTTGAAATCGACTACGACTTGATTTGCTTGTTTCTGAACCAACACCCGAATCGTTACGTTCAATTTCGCTTGATGATTTTCGTTGAATATTTAGTTTATCGTTAATTAAGGAACTTGTTTCATCCATACTGGAATCACTTACACTGGATATATGACTTATACGACTACTTTTATCAGAGTTTTGTCTTTGACGTAGCTCTTTAGTTTTATTATTACTACCGGAACTCTCTTCTTCAATTATAATATCACTAGAGTTACTAAAATTGTACGCATATGATTCTTCAGGCACAATGCCACGTTCTTTTGCGTCAACCAAATATGATAAAATATCATACTTTGAAGCTCCTTCAAATATTGAACGTGAGTTTTTCTTTTCTAAATCTAGATCCGGTGGTGCCGATAACGGTAAAGGTGGTGGTATTTCACTTATTTCCTCATAAATCGGATCACCACCATTCAATCGAATTGATTCATAATGATGATCATCGGTTTCATCAGTTGTCGTTGTTATTTCAATTTCCGATAAAGTTGCATCAACCAACATTTGATAAAATTTACTTCTCGTTGAATTACCATCTTCATCGGCGGTTAGTTCACTCGAGCAACTCTGATAACAATCTGATAAATCATCATTATTATTTACGTTAGTTTTTTCAAATTCAAAAAGTTCATAATTTGCAGATAAATAACTATTCCCTGAGCTGACACTATCACGAATACTTTGAGCATCCTTGTTATCGTTTTCGATAGGTTGTTGTTCAACTTTTTGATTAGATTTTTTATTATCCTTTTCCAACTTTTGTCGTTCTTCTCTTATTTTTTCCAGTGAAATATCGATTACTTTTGCCATATTTTCTTCATCTTTCGTCCCATCAAGATTGGTACGATTTTCTTTGAGTCGAATCAAAGAATTTTCGATTAGTTTTGCAACAAGCTCGTTATCTAAACCATCCGCTAAATGACCCAATATTGGATCTTCTAGTACTTTCGATGTAAAACTGTTTCGATCACACGATTTAATTTCATTTGATGTTTCAGGTATAGATTTTTTCACTTCAGTTTGTTTATCGGTATCAGTATTTTTACCACAAACATGTGGTACAAGATTAAGTCGAACTGCTTCAACGGGATTTCGTAATAATCTTTGAATTTCATGTTCATGTTCATTTGAAAGTGGATCATTATTGTAGTCCAATGTGATTAATGTACTTCCTCGATTGTTATGACTTCGATTTGTTGAGTTTATTCCACCTATGGGAATCACTGACCTACTTCTATTTTGATTCAGCGACTTATTGATTTTATTGTTTTGATAAATAACTTCTTCGGCGGGTGTTCTGGGAGAGCTAACACTAATCGTTACTGTATTTGTTGATGAGTTTAATATTCCAGACGATGTATCCAAAATATTTTCATCATTAACCACAACGGAAGATTGGTAGATTGGGGTACTATCACTGACATTAACAGTTGAGTAACAATCATCCCCACTGATTAAAATAGACGTTTTCTTAGAACTTTCTAACGTTTTTGTCTCTGAATCATCATCGTCATGTTTAATTTCTAAACGATGAACCCCAGACGTTAATTCTTTTTTGATTGGGAGTTTCTCCTGAGATACAGCTACTATTGTTCTATTTTCACTGTGTCGTAATACATTAGATTTTTTTTGATTTTCTTTTAAATTATTAACAATTACATTGATTGTTGGTGAATAATCTTCATAAATGTTATCATCATCGTAACCAGAATATGATGAATCGCTTGAGGTTTTTTCATTTTCAGAATAATCGGGATTCGGTTCATCAACCAATGGTAAAACAAAATTAGTTGTTGACGATGAAGCTTGAACTGTTTGTACGGTGGCAGGTGGTAATGGTGGTGGATCTTTAGGACGAATTTCATGTTCAAATTTATTATTGTTTTGACTAAAAATTGTTCTAGAATCACGACGATAAGCATTATTTTTTATACGAATTGCCATTGTGTCTAAGAACATTAATCCATTTTTTAGTAGTTCAGATTCAGCGTGTGTTCGATGTTCACTGAAACTCCGACGCAAACTATTTCGTCGTGGATAAAGAAGTGTTGATGTACCAATTGGTCCATAATGCCCTTCATCATTGGCTTCATGGTGATTCACATTACCTGAAATAGACAGATTAATATGATTAGTTTTTATGCTGGCAATTATTTATTTAACAAAAATTATAATAAAGTACAAATGAATTTAAATACAGATTTATATAAATTAAGATTGTTATTCAAAACTTTCGATTGAGCAATAGAGTTAATGCTAAACGACATTTGTGAAATATAACTAAATTATAAATATTCTACATTGAAATATTACTTCTGATACTACCACAAAGGACGCAAAAGGAGTCACTTTATTATGTTATCTAATTCGTTTAAACATTAGGTTCCGTAACGACTCTACAATGGAAATCTTGAGAGACATTTAACAATGATTTGATCTTGTTTTCGTTTGACGAAGATGTACAGTAAATTAATTTCAGTACGCCTATTCCGGCATTTCCTTGGGAATTGGGAATTGAGAAAAAAGTGCAATAAATGCATTACAGAAATATATTCTAATACGAATTTGTTATTTCCCGCGACACGGAATACAAGTTATGAAAAAATTGCTATAATTTATTTCTTAATTCCTATTTCACGATGAACCGGAATAGGGCTACAGGGTTGTTTTTTTAAAACGGAAATGTAGGCTATGACTTTTAAATCGCTACTTATGAGTAAAGATTTAACCAGCAGCTTAATAGCACAAAGCATCGGGCTTCGGCGATAGCGGGGACAACAGTTTTAATGGCGCAGGACCTATTCATTTAGCGCAATTCAGCGGTTTTGAAATAAATACATCAACAAAAAAAATATGATAAGACAACATAAAACTAAGCGAGAAAACATCGTTGAAAGCAGTGAGGATACAAACGATCATTATAGGAGTTTGCTTCTCTCATGGTCAACGAGGCACGAAGTGCCATGTTCAATAATAACCAGTAGAGCAGGGACAGTAAGAGCGCGCAGCTCAATCATTTAACATTTTATCAACGCGTGGTAGAAGGAATGATAGCAGTTCACCTGTATCAGCTATAAGTGAGCGAAGCAGATACTAAATGGTACGTCAGAGTTTTTGCGCCACAAGGACTGAGAGCACGGTGCGGTATACTGTTATAGAGGAACAAAAGGATATCGGGACCGTGCACAGCATCGCAGTATATTTTACCAGACGTGCCCTGCATGCTTCCAAAAAAATCTCATGTTGTATGTTATCCAAAACTTGCGTATATACTGGTAAGCTACTGCCGGGTTATAGGATATCGGGAGGAGAGCCAAGTCATTCTCCGTCACCAACGGTGGTTAGCAGAACTGAGTAATTCATCTAAGCTTAGGATCAGAGTGATTCTCGCCCAATCTTACATAATTATAGCGAGCATGGCAACATTAGGGTGGCTGAACGTGATGGAACGCGTAAACGTTCACCATGGCCCACCATTAGATGATATACCAAGGCGGTTCAATAAGCAACAACTATAGTATTGGCGCATATAAAGGAACTCTGGGTTTATGAATAAAAAAAACAGAATAATCGACCAAATTGACTAAACAATTTGGAGGGCTAGTAGACAACAGTGGAGTTCTGGTTTACGTTTTTCTAGACATTGAAAGAACCTTCGACAACAACTCTTATGAAGTAGCCAGGAAGGCTTTAAATATGAAAATTGTTGACAATATAACACATTGTTCTATTGTTATGTTGAAACATAAAATGGTAATCCCGTTTACCAAAAACCGTAGGTTCAACATAAGTTCTATCATCAGGATAGGTTTAAATATTGAATATGTAAAGAGAAGATGAATTATCTGGCAGTTATTTTTAGTAGTTAGTTCCTGTGAAGCAATTACATGATGGCAGGGATGACTAAACCACAAAACATTCTATTGTATGCTAAACCGTTAGAGTGTAAACATGCAAGTGTTGTTCATCAATTGTGGGTGGTTTTATGTCATGATCGAGAGCATTGCTCTATACCACATATAGAATAGTCATGTGCAACAGAAGAGCGCTGTTCAACTCGAAAAGAAGGAATTATAGAAAATGCAGAGACTCAAACGTATCTGCTTAACAGCGGCAGTGATGATTTTTTTAAAGTGATGAAGTGATGAACTGAGCTCGGATTTTAAGTATGGAACAAAAACTAACTATTTAGATCTAATGGAAACAAGCGCGTATACCATATATGACATCCAAAATAGTTAGAGACTACGTGGTAGAGCTTTAAAAGATTTGTTATGGCCAGCGTTGGTTAAAAACACTGTTTTTTTTTAAAAAAAACAAAAAAAACTGTTTTTTTTGTTTAAAACGCGTTTTTTATTGTTTAAAACAGTTTTTTTTGTGTTTTTTTTGTTTTTTTTGTGTTTTTTTTTTGTTTTGAATATGTTTTATGCTACGAATATTCGTTTTTGTTGGTTTTAAATGAAAATATGTAATTGGAGTGAATAAACTTCAAAGAAATTAAGTATTCTAAATATTCTCAGATTATTAAAGGTTTTCAAAATTTCCATGATTCTCTAAGTTATCTGAAATTTTTTTAAAACTTTAATGAAGTTTAAGGTGGTAAAAGGTTTCTTAAGATTATCAAATGTATTAAAAACGGTAAAACACGACAGTGCACAATAGTTATATTGAATAGCAAATAAGCAGCATTGCAATATTTAAAAAAAAACAATTTTTGTTTAAAACATTGTTTTTTTTAAAAAAAAAACAATTTGTTTTAAACACTGTTTTAAACAGTGTTTAAAACAAAAGTGTTTAAAACAAACCAACTCTGGTTATGGCAGCATAGTACCAGTTCTCTGGCTACCTGCAGGTCATATAGCTATTATGACCTGCAGGTAGCCAGGTTAGCCGTTTATATTTGTTTTCTAAATGAACTATTGGAAAGGTATCTATTGCAGATTATTGAGGAGCAAAGATTAAACCCTTTTTCTTACAGGAGAATATTTAAACGCAGCTTATAAATGTTCAGAAGCTTGAAGTCCATTTTAGGTAGATTTCATATAAAAATTTATTAGGTAGATTTCATATAAAAATCTACCTATTGCAATGGGCTTCATCTCGAAATTTCGGAAAAATTTTGGTGCCAAACAACTATGAATGATAAGCGGAGACGGAAAAACAAAAAATAAATTTATATATATATATATATATATATATATATATATATATATATATATATATATATATATATATATATATATATATATATATATATATATATATATATATATATATATATATATATATATATATATATATATATATATATATATATATATATATATATATATATATATATATATATATATATATATATATATATATATATATATATATATATATATATATATATATATATATATATATATATATATATATATATATCGATATGAGCTATAACGGAATTTACCCGCACTCTCACGATCGCATTTCTTGACCTACAACAAAAAATTTTTCTGTATACGTTGCGGCAAAAAATCTTTTGGACAAGCTCGCAAGCTGGCCATATCGGGGTACAGGTTAAGTGGCTAGAGCTAGAGCCAAAAAAGTCGAAAAATCTAGGGCGTTATAACTCCCGTTTGAATCATAATATTTTAATAAAATTTATCAATATTGAATATTTGAACATGTTTCTATCATTTGTTTCCTAATGACAACCTTGGCTCCAGGTTCCTGAAAAATCAGCTGTCTTAAAAATTTAATAAACTTTGTTGTCCTTGATTTGGCTGAAAATGGCCAATCTCACTTTTGAATATTTACGCATACGTTAACTACAACATAAATCTTTACAAAATTTAAAAAAAAGATAGTTCAAGTCAAGAGGTTGAGACATCAGGGCTGTTAGAACGCAAACAAACGCAAACGGCCATGCCTGCCTTATTTTTGAACTTATGTTATTTAAACTCATATTAACTTTTAGATAAACTTTTCAACTATAACCTCAGAGATTTTCAGCTTTCTAACCCAAAAGGTCTCAATGTAATTAGCATCAAACCTAACGCATGCCATTCAAATACAATAACAACTTCCATAAAAATATAAAAATATCCCATAGAAAAAATATTAAAAAAATTTCTTTTGTTTTTTTTTCAGTTTTTAGTTTTTTTCGCAAAAATTAAAAAAAAAATGAAAACAAAGCTGAGTCATTATTGTTTTAAATTAAGGAATATTTTCTTATATGTATATTGATTACACATTTACAAAAGTCTTCCTAAATTGTAGATATTTGAATTATTTGAGGTGTAAAAATTGTTCGACAATTTTAGATTATAAAATTATGTGTGGTGGTGTTGTAGGTGTGACGTTGTGAGAACGTTTATTTGCTCTTTGGTGGGTTTAATATGTTATTAAAAGTAGTTTTAACCAAATTAAATAAAACTGTACCGAAATCGCATTGATAAAGTAGTTTTCGTTAATGTATTTAGTTTGGTTTGATAAATTTTTTGGATTATTCTGGACTTGGACTATTCTACTTAAATTTTTTATTTAAAATAATCTGACACATCCAATTCTATTTGTACACAAAGCTGTCTGGTCCCGAAATCTACCTATTTCTAGCGCGTGCCGCTTGGACTTTTTTCACTGTTACCGACATATTCATTGTTATAGACAAAAATTGTTAGTTGTGCAGATAAATGGCTTTGAACCAAATTTCCTACATATTTTTGTGTGTAATAGTGTGTAACAAAACATCAAAATAGGAACTCGCGTTTTATATAAAGGCTTTTGCGTATTTTGCTATATGAAGTCAGTTTTATATACGTCATGATATATGTGGTATCATTTATAGTGACACTGACAACGTTTCTAATTTAACTAGTGGCTAGTGTATACGAATGGTTTACTTCATATGTAAAGAATAAAACTTAAAATCACTTCTGAGACGTTTGGGCAACTTGTGTTATGTCATCTTAGTATCAATTGAAGATGATAATAGGAATGGGGGAAGGCTAAAGGAAAAAATTTTTACGTTTTCGAAAATAAATCGAAAGCATGAGGTTTTAAAAATTATAAAAAATTGTTTTGGATTAGAAAACAGATTCGTCTTTCATATGATTGTCATATAATTGCCCTTTCATATAATTTTTCCACTCTTAACTCTCTCAAAATTGAAAACAATATTTTAAATGATGAGCTAACCGCTATAGTTTTCATTCAATCTACAACCTTTCGTATTACCGTGCATTTTTTTCGTTTTTTTTGTAATTTATGTAAAGCTTAAAAACCACTAGGCACCCGTATTAACATGTCAAATAAACGTAATTCCAAAGTTTTCGAATTAAAATTTGATTACCCATTACCTTTAGTTTAATCACAATCGTGACTTAGGATTTTAATTAGAATAGAAATATTTTCCATTCTATGAATTCATACAAAGTATTGTCTAGAAATTTACTGAAAAAAACCCATGTAATGTAAAAACATTTCCATAATATGGAGTCTAATGACAGTGGAAAAATACAACTTAAGTTAAATAAATAAGTGATGAAGAAGTTCCAACTTCGAAATTGTGATCGCCTCAACGGCGTAATTGACAGCGTGTCTGCCTAAGAATTGGAACCAGGCACTGAGGAGGAAGGTTCAAATTCATTCGAAACACGAAAAATGAAAAGTTGAGTTTTTTTCTGAGAAATTTCCAACCATACATTTGAATTGAAAAAATTTCAATTACTTCTTTATTTACTTGAGTTTAATTGATCTCAAAAATCCCCAATACATTTAATTATATTTATTTATCATATATATTTTTATTTTATTTTGCATATTTATTTATTTTTCGACCAACACCAAAAATATTTTCTGTGTACATTGCGGCAAATAATCTCTTGGACAAGTTCGCGAACTGGCCACATCGCGGTATTATTTAAGCGGCTAGAGCCTTAAAAGTCGCATAATCTAAGGCGTTATAACTGCCGTTTGAAACATAATGTTTAAATAAAATTGATAAATATTGCATATTTGAACTATTTTTTTCAAAATGAAAACCTCAGCGCAAAAGATTCCTAAAAAATCAGCTGTTCTAAAAATTTACTAAACTTTGTTGTCCTCGATATAGATAAAGGAGACCAAGCTCAAAAATGAAAACTTTTGCACACGTAGATACAACATAAATCTATCCCAAAATTTAAAAAACTAATTGTTTAAGTTCAGAGGTTGAGACCCTGGGGCTGTTGAAACGAATACAAACGAAAACGGCGTGCTTTCATCATTTTTGAGTTTATTTTATTTAAACTAATACTTGCTTTTAGATAAACTTTTCAACTATAACCTCAGAGATTTTCAGTCTCATAGCCCAAGAAGTTCCAATGCAATTAGCACTATACTAACTTAATGCACGCCACTCTCACGCCATTCAATTACAACAACAAATCCCATAAATATATCCCATAGAAATATTAAATAAATTTTCTTTTGTTTCTTTTTTTGAGTTTTTATTTTTTTCGCAAAAATTAAAAAGAAAATTAAAACAAAGAGTCATTATTGTTTTGAATTAAGAATTAAGAATTGAATTGAATTATCGTTTTGAATTCCAAATTTTTTTTGGAAATTTGGAATATTTGGAAGTGGTTTAGTTGAAATAAATATATGTATATTGATTACACATTTACAAAATGTTTCCTAAATTGATAGATATTTGTATTACTTGAGGTGTAAAAGTTGTTTTATAATTTTTGACTATAAATTATGTGTGGTAGTATTGGAGTTGTGACGTAGTTAGAACCTTAATCCACCATAGGATTTAATATGTTATTAAGTAGTTTTAACCAAATTAAACAAAACTGTTCCGAACTTGCATTGATATAGTTATTTCGGTTAATGTATTTAATTTGGTTTGATAATTTTTTTGAATTATTCTGTTTCTACTTAAATTTTTCATGTAAACCAATCTGACACATCTAATTCTAGTTGTTTACAAAACTATCTGATCCCAAAATCTACCTATTTCTAGCAGATATTCGTGCCGCTTGAACTGTTTTTTAAAAAGTTTGACACTTGAGTACACTTGAGTAAATTTGGCGCTTGAGTACGCGATAAGAAAAAGCCGAATGGAGACACAAAAATGCATATTTAACAAATCTAGTCAATTTCTTGCCTATGCAGATGATATTGCGCTCCTCGGACGTAGAACAAGCAATATTAAGGATAGTCTCCCTCAGCTTGAAAGAAATGCTAAACGACTTGGATTATGCATTAACACCGGCAAGACTAAACTTTAAACAACATCCAGGAATATACGTCCCGGCAATCTGAATACTGGCGACTATGAAGTAGAACGTGTTAAGGTTTATTCATTATTAACTTCAAGGTTTATTATTATTAACTTCAAATACCTCGGGTCTGTAATAACATCGTCAAATGATATGCAGGCAGATATTAAAGCCCGTGTCTCAGCCGCATTCAGAGTTTTCTACGCATACGCAAGACTTTTGCGATCAAAACATATTTCACAGTCGTGCAAACTCTCACTTTACAAAGCATTAATCCGACATGTGCTTACCTTTGGAAGTGAAAGCTGGATACTGACTTCCTCCGATTATAGAATTCTATCAACATTCGAGAGGAAAGTCATACGAACAATTTATGGTCCATGTAAAGTTGCTGAAAATCAGTATAGAATTCGAATGAATCATGAAATCAGACAGCTTCTTGGAGTCTGCGATGTAATCGGATTCATTAAATCCAACCGGATTAGATGGTTTGGTCATGTAGAAAGGGCACCATTAGATAGAATGATTAAAAAAGCGTCCCAACAACAACCAGCTGGTGTTCGTCGAAGAGGAAGACCTAGACAACGCTGGAGTGATGACATCATCCAAGACCTTCGTGATATAGGAAGTCGAAACTGGGGTCAACTTGCCATGGAACGAGATGATTGGAAGCTTATTGCACAGACGGCAAAATCCCTCCATGGGATGTAAACGGGAGAGAGAGAGTCTATAGAAATTATTTTATATTCAGAAATTACAAAAGAATATGATAATAATAATTATCATATGTAACTAATTATAACAATATTTATCAATGTGATAAATAACATGAGTTTAAACCTTAATGGTATGGAATACGATGCAATATTAATTTTTTCAATTTTTATGCCAAAAATACAACGTTAAATGTAATATTTATATTTCTTTTTTAACTGCATAACTAAGCCGGTAACTTTAATTCTGTTAAACTAATTCTAACTTAATTTAGAATGATCTAAGATCTTTCAATATTGGTATAGTGTTCGTGGAAGTCCGTAGATAAGAACAAAAAACACAGACCAATTTTCTACAAAAAATGATCTAAAAAATGAAAAAATCAATTATTTAGAAATTTTGTTAATTAAAATTGGTCCATCGAGCCGGAATCTGTTTATAAGTCTGTTTATAGGTTTTAAAATCTCGTTATAAATTTTAAAATCAGGTAGTTTGATCGATTAATTTTAACTTTAACTTAAAACTTCTAATTCTGAATGACCCACGAGTTTTGGATATTGTACTCTCTTAACTGTTTGATCGCAAAAAACATATGCCGAAATCAACAAGGCAAATTTTAGGGTGATCTACAGACCTGGACTAAATTTTTGGTAATCCGTTATATTTAGCTAACTGGGTGGCTTACAAATATATAAGCGGCAAAATACATACATGATCTGATCAAGTCAAGATCTACACTTACTGCAGTCACCATAGAAAGTCTCTAGTTAATTCTATAAATGAAGATCTGGAGCGCGTAATGCAATAAGGAAATCCTAATCTTGTTGGTTTTAGCGAAACCAAAACTAAAATATGCTACCTTTCATGAATGAAACGACATAAAAGATTCTCTATTAAGACAAACCATGAAAAAATGTATGAGGTTGTATCAGTGAAACTGGATGTTGAAAACCAGGATTGAAAATTGAAAATAATCTAAAGTAGAACAAACTTGTGTTCAACCTCGCTTAATTTTCAATGCAAAACCTAGGATTCTTGACTCGATGTACAAATATTTTCAATCTCGAACAAATTTTGCTTATCTATATAAGTTCTTTTTTCATCCATGTATGGAGTATTTCTGTCATGTTGGGAGGTGTCTGCAAGTCAACAATAAAATATCTAGACTCTGTACACAAAAAATCAATACGGTTAATTTATAATACCGATTTACAAAACTAACTGACCAGTGTTATTTCCTCCAGCGCCGTAAAAATGTGGTTGAACCGTCAGTCTACTTTAGATACAACTTTAGCCAATTTTCCTTTAGATAAATTCTCAAAATTTTCTTCCATCGGATTAGCATTAAAATTGACGAACAAGAACTTCAGAGGTATATCCCTCCGGGTTGGTGTCCAACTACCTCGTTCTGGAGTTAAATTTTTCTAGAACGACTTCTCTAATAATGTGGCCAAAATGAGGCCTTCAATGTCCTTCTGTGTTTCTCTCGATAAATTTACCGTTCGAACACCGGACTAAAATATTTATCATCATTTTCCTTCATTATCCGAAATCTTTTTATTTTCACTATCGCCTTCTTGTTTAGTTGATATGGTATCTTCGGATGTTCAAAGAGTCTAAATAATGATTATTTCATATAAAGTGTGCTAAACATGTTTATCTAATTAATAACAAAATAAGACAAAAACCAATACTACCAAAAATCTCTAGTAGGTATCACACTTAAACCTGGGTTTTTCACTTTTATTGTTCCTTTCCATTCCTTCTATCTTCTATTTTTCCACTTTAAAAATTCAACTTTTGAACAAAGTATAGTTCTAAGCTTTTACCATTTTCTTTCAAAGAAGTACAAAAATAAGTTTGCAGTAGGTCCGCAATATTATTTTTTATTATTCAACTAAGATAAAGCAATGACTAAGGATAACTTTCTTACATCGAAATTTGTGTTAAGCTACAGAACGTATTTTACATATTGATTTGTTTCAAAAGCTCATTTTTCAAGTGAATGAGGATAAACTTTATTTAAAAACAACACTTCAAAACTTGTGCTAATTTGTTGTCTCAAAAGAACATCAAACACCAACGCAAAATTCTTAAAAACAAAAATTCTTCAACCGGTATCCTCTCTTTGGTGATTGGAAAACATATATATTTCTAAATATCATTCAAAAAGTTTTTATAAAATTTTTCATAAATTATTTCCAAAAGCACTTAAAAAATTAAATCAGATTCTAAGAAAAATGAAACTGATTGTCTTCTTCAAAGGTCAATAATTTCATGCAAATGAATTAGCCTACAAAATTTATAATTTAAATCTCGGTCATCATGGATGATTAGCTCAATTGAATTAATTGCTATAATAAAACCAACTTTAGAAAAAGTTCTAAGTATGAAAAATATTTATTTTGAATAAATAAAAAAAAAACGTTTTAAATAAATCAGAAAATCGTGAACTAAATTTCAATCTTCCAACGACAAACTTAATTGGGAAAAAATAAACTTTAGATATCCCAAAATGACAATAACCAAATTGTATAAAGTTTAGGAAAGGTTATGTGCTAAGTTGTAACCTGTTTGAGCTACCTTCAACACAACAACTCAAACAAACTTCAAATTTAAATTTTATTAGATTTAAATGAATTTTTTTATGCAAAAAATCATGTAACTTAAATTCAAAAGGTTAAATTTTCAAGCAAAAAAAATACATTTGATCTTTTCTGCAAAATTGTTTTCTGAACTTTCAAAGAAACAAAAAACTGCAGTTGAAGAGGTAAAAAGACAAAAATCTGTTCAAAAGCATTGTATGAAAATATAGATTTTTTTTTGAGTTAGTAAAGCAATTGGATAAGTTGTTTGCTTGAATCAATGACTGAAGAATATCTCAATTTATGAACTATACGTCCAAAGTTAATTTAGTCACTATTCAAAAAGCTTTTAACTTTGATCTTAATCACTCAAAAAGCCGTAATTGAAGCTCAATTAACCAATCAAAAAAAGGCAAAAACAACAGTTTTCTACCAAGTCTATCAAAACTAAGTTTCAGATAAATAAATTTAAATCCGTCAAAACGACAACATTAAAACTGATTAAGTTAAAATTATTTTCATGTAAAAATAACTCAATGATTTTAACATTCAATTTAACAATCAATAAAAACATATTAAATTCGTTCGATGATCATCAATGGTATTTTGTTAGGATTTTAATTCTATTTATTTTATTTATTATTTTGATTTATTATTATAGTTGCGAATTAAAATCTGTTTTGTTTATTGTTGACCGACTGACTTTATTGAACAGTCGATTTCTGAATTGATTTATGAGATTTATATGAAGTTGATATTATGTTTGTCTTGATTGGTATTATTAAGTTTAGTCAAAAGTCTTTCTTTACTATTTTGACAATCTGATTTTATCAAACATTGCACAATTTTTAATTTTAAGTATTTCTAAGAACGGCACACTACCATTGCTTTTGTTTATCTCTATTTTATTTTAAAAATGATTCAATGGTTTCTGGCACCTTTAGTGTTAGCAACGCTAAAAAAACATACGTATACAGCAAGCCAAAGAAAACGACATTGTATCCTGTAATTCGCAGTATGGCAATTTCTTTGAAGCAAAATTATTTTATTTTGCTCTCATGGATGTCGAACAAGCTAATTAATATTACAACTGAAGCATTGGAACTTAATGTCTACATGGAAACGTGGATGTATGTGTCCAATGCAGTTTTGAAACAACGTTTGTTCCTCTACAGAAACGCAAATACTAAACTTCTTGATTCGTCATCAGGATCTGGCTAACAGCTTACTTGAAGAACTTACTGTTGTACTATTTTGCTAGTAACTGGCTAAGGATAATATGTCTCGAGTACTCTGTTAAAGCTGAATGAATGAAATGGGCATAAAACTTTCATTAAGTAATAGATCCCTGACCTGACCCCATCATCTTGAATGAGAACAATGTGAACATCCACCCGTACAGTCATGTCAAAATAGATATGCAACCGTATTGGATACTCTTACATCTGAAAAAATTCAAACAAACTTGAAAAGTGAAAGGTTTGGTAAAAGACGTTTCGTCAAAACATTTTGTCTCTCTTAAACTATACCTTAGGGAATATCGTGAAATATTTTTTTATATTAGCAAACTTGGTGGCAAAAAACATTTTAAAATTGATCTTCTCTTCAATCTCCTAATATCTAAATAGTATGGATGTTCAACGTGCTGTTAGTGTAATGTTTAACCAGCATCACAATGCAAGTCGCCTCAGGGTCTACGTGGTCTTGCGCTACACCTGTTTCTTAGATGTGTTGTGGTGCATCAAGCACATATGGTGTGTCAAACAAATGACTCCGATTTGACCAGCATTCTTGCCTTTGATATTCGTAGGGAAAATTACAAAAACAACTACTTAAAATCTTGGAACACAAATAAAACACAGTGGGAGGTTAATGCGAAAAGAAGAAAAGGCATGTCGGGGCGAGGAAAATTACAACGTCGTGGTTCACACCATGTTACAATGCAAGGTTACCCAAAATAGATGTACCAGCATACCTCTACCACCCATAGGCCAGTCAGGAACACTAAACAAAGGACTAAGGATGGGACTTTGTAGAGACGGCACCAGGTGGTACTTAAAGTTGCTCGCAGAGAGGTTGTTTCCAAAAGACTCAAGAAAAAGAGCACAGTTTAGTGCAAAAAGCTGTTGCTAGTTGTTACGAAGCATTTGCTCCTGAAATAATTTGACCAGTGCTTAAACCGTTCGTTATATTCATGCGAAATAATAAATTCAGTTGTTCTTTTTCTCGAATTTTTTTTGTTATCTTCGTTGAGTTTTTGACATGCATTTTTGATTTATGTTTTTTTTATTAATATTCATGGTTAGTGTTGTGATATTCTAAATTTTTTTTAAGGTTATTTATTTCGCTGAATTTTTTCAACTAATAACAAAATGTTTTTAGTACAATTGATAGTAAAATTGTTTTTGTTTATCTAGAAAAAATAAAAAAATTGAATTTGTGGTAGTTAAGTTTATAGTTTAAATTGAATGTTTAGTAAAATTTATTTGTGTAAAGTTAATTTTGTTTTTTTTAATAAAATGTGTTGTGTAGTAGGAATTACAATAATTAGAAAATGTGAAATATACATGTATACGTGTAGAAAATAACTTTATTTACATATGCTGTAAATATCGAAAACAAAAGATGTGCATCCGTATACGAGATACAATTGTTCATGCGGCAGTTTTGAAGGGGATTTAATGATTGAATTTGATTACATTTGTCCTTATATTTAAATATTTTTTAACATCTATTTGAGGAAATAGTTTTGCATTTGTTTTTGTGATTCCTTGATTGAAATTGGTATAACGATATTTTTTGTTGTGTTCTATGATCGCCTCTACAGTCTACATGGGTGCAACTATTAATAATAGATTGATTTACTGTTCATCTTTAGTGATCGCCTGGCTATAGCGCAGCAATTTTTATTATATTGTTATTGATATAATCGTTTGCGACTTTGATAATCGTTTGAGACTTTGGTGCAACTTTTGATCATTGTATTGTATTATTATTCATATTAAACCATCGCCGGGACCATTGGCGCCACTTTCGATTATTGTATTTTATTATTATGCATATTCAAAAATCGTTGAGACCATTGGTGCGTTATATTATATTATCATTATGATTGGCTTAATTACTTAGGCATGAAGAGTTGGATCAAGGGCCAAAAATGGTGGCAGTGAAATATTTTAATTTTTTTATGTTGTAATCATAGTTGAAGTGGTGTGTGTGTGCGATAGTTGTGGTTCCTCCGAGTTTTTAGGTGTTCAAATTTTCGTTTTTTCCGTTTTTTTCCGAAGTATCCGTCTTCTTGTGAAACGTTCTCATGCAATTGAGCATTTGTACTCGGCTGAAGAAAGGAAAATTCGAAACTGGAGCTATTCTGAAATAAAAAATCTCTTGTCTCTGCAATTTCTCTAATGTTCCTATAGTGATACCACTATCAGGAACGCACAGTCTTCATTACATAGTCGAATAAAGGCTGGTAGATAAGCTGACAAAGAGCTGTCACAAAGTTGAGTATCTATGGGGAGAACTTTAGAAACCGCGTACAGCTTGTAACAGTTAGGGGGATTGTTTAACATTATAAGGCGCTGAAAATTAGAGCTAATTATTTCAATCCTTAAAGCATTCAAATTCAGCTTCCAAATTACTACTTTAAAAGTGCAGAATGACGCGGTTAAGCGGTTTGCTATACAATCTGGACCAACCATGTACAACAAAGAGATCAGGCGGGCTAAAAACAAGTTGTTTCTAAACCTTGTGTGGAAACATTTTCAAAATGAAGATGGAAGGTAAATTGCATAAAACGTCAAAATGAAAGAGCGTCGAGATCCAAATTTTACACGAAACGCTGGATCGCATTAGTACCGAGGAGAAACAATTTTTCTTCTAGAAATACATTTTCCAAGAAACACCTATGAAGAAATAAAAAATACGTTTCTTGAGTGATTCCACTATGCAATATCCTTGCTTAGACATAATAAATTCACCACAAACGTTAGAAAAATGGTTACGATGTACTTTACACAACCTTTTCGACATTTTAAAAACAAAAATTTATTTAACTAAATCAAAATCTGCAATTAAAAGTGTACAGAATTTGTCACACTGCCTACGAAGAACCATTTTAAGCGGCTTATAAGTACTTTCTAGCCGTTTAAATCACCCAAGGTAGATGGAATATTCACAGTCTTCCTGGAAATGGAGAGAAGTATTGGTTTCCACTCTTCATGAAAATTTTCTAGTCGAAAAGTGTAGTGTTTAGATATACACGAACCATGGATAACGGCAAATGTGATATTTATTTCAAAAGTGGGAAAAAGAAAGTTACTCAGCCGAAATATCACAGTTTAAAGTTTTCATTTTAAAAACGATGTCCAAAATAATTGAAAATTATACACCCAGTATAATTCAAGATCGCTTTTGCAATATAACCAACAAGGGTACTGAACGAGTATTTCAATAGTTACCGCGGTGTTTAAGTTGAATAGAAAATTATGAAAAGCAGAAGATAATTGAAACCTTCGATAATACCTCACATGATGCCTTCAACATGATATGATCCAAATTGAAAAAAGGTAACAGCACCACAACAAACTGGATGTATGAAATTGAGAGAACTAGAGTAGCGTAAACTAAGACTGGAGACTATAAAACTAGTATTTGTACTTATGTAAAGTCTAGGAAAGGGAATCAAATTCCAATGAGATTTTACCTTGGTGGAAATATGATGTATATGCCATGTAAAACGGTGGTCGCGTTTCCCAAGAGAAAACTCAACATGAACATGAACGGCTTGATAATTTGTATGTGCACAGGAGACAACATACATGAAGCTTCTGTGGTGGAACCATATGAAAATAGTTTTGAGAAAAATCATAAAATCTCTCATGGTATGCTTTTGGGAGTCAGTCAACTATCCCTAAGTGGTTGTTTACCATGATAGTGAGACCAGTTTATAACATCTTGGAACAGTACAGTGCAACCCAGCTTTTTGTTGCAGGAGTTTTTTATGATTTTATTGGACATGCTTAGCACTCTAAATATGAAATATTAAATACTTAGACTGTTTGAATTGCCGCTTCTGCTTGTTTTCTTTCAATAGCTCAAGATTATCATATACCAAACATCTGATATATGTTGATATAGGTATTTGACAGAAATAAACTAAGTGATATTAGATACACTAGGGTGTCAATTCCTTGAGGTGCCATTTTTGTAATCAGATCAGCCCAGAAGAACGTCAAGTGCGGTTTCATTCTCATCACATGAAATACATTTTCCATCGTTTGTTACTCCAAACTTAACATATAATGATAAACTGAACCATAATATCGATTAGAGCCACCGTTTGGTTACGGAAATGATAGGTTGCACTGCTAATGAAATAATATGTATGATTTCCTGTATATGAGATCTTTCAGCATGATCTCCAGCTACTCAGCTTCTCTTGGCGCTGTCTCTGTTTTATTAATTTCCTTTCATTTGTCTAACTTGTATTCCACAGGGATTGAATCCACAATGACCTGAGATGAATTTTTGGATGTGGTATTGCCTCGAATCACCTGGATGAACATGTTCCTTTGGGCAACTGTTAACCATTGAACTTGCTTAACGTTGGTCTTTTTGTGCCAACCAGATGAGCAGTATGTCTGAAATTCAATTCCTCTACAATTCTATATATAAGTACTAACGTGTGTCTGTCAGTACCCCATCGTTCATGTGATAGTTTTGTGAAGCTGATGAGAGAGAATTGGAGCTGTCACAAGTTCGGGTAATATGACTTCACATCCCGAGTCTCTTGTTCAAGTCGACACCATGGTATCTTTTCGTGTTTACCATTTTAATTGAAACTCCGTTGACTTAAATGGTGGGAGGTAGAGCATTCCTGCCGGAAGACACACTGCTTATTGGACAGCCCACCATTTAAATAGATGCATTTTTGTAGCCTGACATTTATAATTTTTTTTGAAAATTTTATCCTTTATGGGAAGTAGCATGATCAATCGGTATGATGTGTGCCAGAAAGATCTTATTAGCCGGACTTTGGAAATATAATAACTCGACCAATGTTCCACTCTTTTGGAAAGACGCCAAATCTGAGACAGCCATTGAAGAGTTTTTAGCAAGTAGGAGTTAAAACCTTCCAGAATTGCTGTACAACTATTACTTTGATTTGATCAGAACCAGTGGCCTTCCCACGTTTCATTTCAAACTCTTCACAGGGTTCTCTAGCTCATATGCTGTAAAATTCGTGACATTTCGAAAGTCATAAGGTAGTTGCGCTATTTTTCATTATATCCAAACTTGTTCTAAAATATGTGAGTGAGCTTAACGAATTTGTTATAGAAAACAAAATAACAGTGTACTATAAACCCGGTCATGCATATATCGCAAGTAATAAAGACTCTAACATACTAGCAAAAATGGATTCAAAAACGCTTTTCATCTTCCTACAGTTTTAAGAACAAAATAAAAATACCAACAGTGATCTTTACACGATAACGTATATGGTGAATAAACCCTAAGAATGATTAAGAAAAAAACACATACGAATGTACATTCTTTTTAAATGGAGAAAAATGGTCATTTGGGGATGTGCTGTGTTGACCAGAATTATTTGCATACATTAAACCCTATCCATATTCGGAAGATTAGAGAGAGCGTTCTTAATAAAAATTCACAAGGGAGCAGATATTAAATGTAAGGTGCAATAAATCATTTAGTTTTCAGCACTGCCATTTACCACCAAAAATTAATCTATTCTAATCAAATGTTTATCCACCGTGTTGAACGTTCTGCTAAAAAAAGAGAGTGTGCTTAAGACCGCACGGCAGAAGTGAAAACTTCATTGACAATCGCAATTAATTGATATCGTATTAGTAGTATTTGGATCGTATTAGTAGAATAAATGAGAAACAAGTCAGAACGATAAACCGCTAACTACACATACTAACCTCACAATGTAAACCAAATAATTGTCAAAATAGCACTCATATGCCAATAGCAGGGACTAAAGTACGCGTGGTTGTCACACCCATAGATCAACAAGTTTAAATTTTACAAATCTTCCTGCGGAAAGTTAAGCAAATTCATTGGTATTAATGCGCATTATTGCCGTTTGCAAATCACTATCGGCTAAGTGCCACCATTTTTAATTATTTTATTTATCATGATTGCCATCCATGTTTAATCATACATAAGCTATGCTTCTTTGTATAGAATTTATGCGATTTCCGTCTCGTAATTGTGAGCTTTAAATCGATATAATCGATTTTATCAAGTATCAAGTTACAAGTATTAAGTGTTCACTGAATTTTAGAAATATGTATTACATACAATTCCAAACCGACAACATATTTGGTGAAGATGATTTGTTCCAAAATTCCAATACATATAATTTTGATATACAAATGTGATTGTTTCAGGTTATTTTTAATTCCATAAAAATTATGTTCAATAAAAAATACATTGATATAAGCAAACTACTGTTTAAAACGATAGTTAAATAAAAAGCAAATTAAGTGTACACAACCACTTCCAAAATTTTCATGATGACTAATGTATTAATGCATAAAGAACAAACAGACATACTTTCAATTTTATATATATTCAATATTTGTTTAGCATGATGACTCGAATGCAAATTGCAAAAGACAGTAGCAATATAACTTTGAAAAACTGCGTTATAGATCAATTTTTTAAAATTCGTTAAAACAAATGTTTATTATTTTTATGAATTCACAAATAAAAAAAAATAATTTTAATGGTATTTAATAAAAATTAAAAAAAAAACAATAAAAAAATATGTACCATACCAGGAGATGAACTCAGTACCTACAGCACATAAGTCGAGCACGCTATCCACAAACCAATTTGAAACGTTAAGATATGATAGCTAGATTTTAATTTAAGCCTTAATAAAGTCTTTCATTTCAGAGCGTCACGGATCAGCCTAACACACTACCTACGGAAAAATCTGTGTGGTGCGCCTATAGAAGTTTTCACTTCAACAAAAAAGTTTTTCGCTTGATTGGAGTATTTTTAAAGAACTAACAGACTACTATTCTACCATCACAACTATAATACTGTACGTTAAAACGCTAACATCTGGCAGATAAGCAGACAAATTAAACCCAGTTTAGATCTGCAGTCCTCAAAAAATATAATATAATTATGGATCATTGGTCTGAATCATCGCAGCTTAATTTAAGGCTAACAATCGGAAATGCATGACTTGTCTGCAGTATTTCACCTACTCTATTTTAGCATGTACTGTACCGTAATCGAAAACGTAGTGTAAATGACACCAACTGATAATTCTTGCGGTTTATATTAACCTCAGAACCAAAGATCTATTTATCATCATTCAAAGCTTCAAATGGTTCGAGATTTAGAACATATTCACACTTTTACTAGCCAAATTGATTGGTGGTGTTGTATGGGTCACAAGAGTGAACACTAACATATCTGATGATTGCTACTTTTAAAATCAAACACCTTGCAGAGTTAAGAATTAATTTAACAAAAATTGATGTTAATATCCCTAAAACTTGCTGGTGTTTGAAGCTGAATGCTGCCACCCCAAAAAATAAAATAACGATAGAAATTTTTATCGCTATAATTTCTTATTTTGCTATTTTATCGATCCTCATGACATTGGGTATACCGCCACTTTAAGCCCATATAAACCAAAAATTCAAGCACATATAAGCCATCGTAAATCCTTTTCACATTTAAAAGCTTACATTCGTTTTTCATTTGAACGATTTACTTAATGAACATTCAAACATACTTCAAAAACTCTAATCCCCATTTACTAATTTCACAGTTATCTGACAAGAATCACAACAATTAAACCTAATCCATCGTCATTTTATTTTTCTTTCAAGATACAATTTAATTTTATCAAATTACAATAATGAAAAGTAATTTCTTAATTAATTAAAAGCAATTATTTTTCTTCCTTTTTCATTCTAATTATTTGCATAAAAATAATAATTACACTGATACGTCAAAATAAACGTTGGTGATTAATTTATCATTTAAGTCAAGAAATGACGGCGGAAAAAGCGTAATAAGTAAAACCGTTATTTTTCTTAGATTAGAAAAAACTTGGTTGTTGTTTTTTGTTGTTTTTGTACTTGGCTTGTTAATTATATTCGCTTATAAATATATGAATTCAATGATTATATAATGATTATTCAATCAAACACAATAATTCAATTACATGATATTTTATCAAAACATTATATTTTATTATTACTAATTTCAAAAATAATCATAATAAAAAATAAAACGGAACAAATCACTCCCACATCTTAAATTTTGACTTTGTCTAAGAAATCTAAAGAATTAATTTAAATGTTCTTAACATTCTTAGAATATTATTTATATTTATTTTAATTAAATTATTATTAATGTATAAACATAAAAAAAAGTTTTTTGTTATTGTATAACAGAAACAAGGATTTTATTTCTTATTTGTTGTTGATTGGTAAGAAATGTATAATAGAAATTATATGTAATTCAAGGTAAGAAATAAAAACCATGATGAGGTAACATTTTCAATTTGTGTTTCTTATATATTCATGAGCTTTTGAATTAGATAAATCCGATGGATATTTTAAAAATAATATATTGTAAGATTCGGAATAGGTATTTTGAACAATTATGAGTTGATTTAAAAAATAGATTGATTGGTTCATGATTATTTTAAAAACTCAACTTTGATCGGTTTAAATTAACAAGAATTATGCTTTGTAATGATTTAGATGAACTTTTTTTGGGTTGTTATTAGTTATTGAAACACACATTGATTACAACTTCCGACATAGTAGAAATATTAAAACTAGTTATGTTTTTTTCCAATTTCGTGTGGTGATTTATTACGTAATTATTATTTGTGGCTTTCGTAATGAACAACAACGGAAATAAATTTAAGGTTTAGAGGTTAAATTGAATTAGAAAAAAAAATTTCATGTTTATCTCAGAATTAATCTCAGAAATAAAAACAAAATCTTAACATTTATGTTTATCTTAATTATAGAAAAACAAATTGACCTTGTTGCAATTGCCGTTATAAATTAAACTTCAAATTTCAATCAAAAAAGTACCAGAGAATGTGAGTTTGCTTGACCAGCATAACGCTTAAAGGAATATATTACAGAGTTAAGCTATATTCCCTGCACCAAGATTCCGTTAATAATCCGGGTTGTGTTTTGTATTTTAATATAACCCTTATTTCTATGTGATATAGTGTCGCTCATAGAGTTCTCCAACTAAATTAAAAGACTAGTGAGTGAAATTGTGGAGTGGTTTTTAAGAATTTTCACGGTTGCATTAACTGAAACGAGCTAAAAAGTGCATAAATGAGTTATTGCAGTCGAACATTGGGCAACTGTTGGTTTTAAGATTATTTGGTTTATAGAAGGTATCAGGATTGATAGCTTACAATTATCATATGAGTTATCAGGATTGATAGCTTACTATTATCATATGAGGGGATTGCATATAAAGCTGTGTAACTTTGTAAAAATGACTAATAAAAACAAATAAAAAATGTGACGTTCATTTTTGTTTTAAGCCGTAAAAATTCTTCGACGTTAACGATATAAATTACCATCATTCTTTGAATTGAAATAGTTATTTAATTCTATTTAAAATAATGTTATAAACAAACTTCCTCTCGCTTTCTAGAATTTACATCCTATTTAGGTAGTTTGTAGTCTGTTCAATCATTCTCCATTCAACTCATCCTTTCGATTTTATGATTCAAGTTTTTCACTTTGACTTTTACGAACACCATCTGATTCAATTTTTCTGAATGAATGCATAACGTCGCCGTTTTAAAAAGATTTGTAACCTGTTACGAAGCATTTGTCTCTGTAATAATTGCACCCGCATTTACAGATTCAATATTATCGATATATTTCCTTATCGATTTGTTTCTCCATGATACACAATCAGTTCAATGGTTGTTTCTTTTTCAATCATTTCCTCGCACTTTTTCGTAGTTTGATATATGCTGGCGTAAAATTGATTAGATGGATTCTTAGCATTATTTTTTCGTAAATAAAAATCTTACAAGTTAATGTAGAGGAATTTAGTGAATAAAATAAAGCAAAAATCTTCATCGATTAGATAATCTCATCAATATATTACAAAATCTTATTCTAATAAAACAAAGATTCACATATTGGTAAGATTTCTTGTTAATTGAGTGGAAATAAATTAAATTAGTTTTCCTAACAAAGCTATGCATCATAATGAAACGAACAAAAATTTTCTAGTGGCTATTATTTTTTCACCTTTTCACTAAGATCACGTCTCTTTGATGTAAAACCACTCCATCAATAGAAATGTTGAGCCTTTGAAAAGTGAAATATCAATTAAAACTTTAAAAAATGATTTCCCTATTACCTTCGATTGCCAGACTCATGGAGTCACTTATCTTACAAACGCTTCAGGAACATTCGGGGCTTCAGGAACATTCCGTAGCAGTTGCTCACCTTCAACCCTTCATATTATCACAAATTCATTATAAAGAAATTTGAATTTGGATCTCTAATCAGCCTTCGATACCTTCAACCAGTGCATACTATCGTTGGACTATTTAACGATCGGCCCTATTTAAATTCTTACTCTTAATTAAGAATCAAAACCATTTAAAATATTACTCCATAAAAACATGTAACTAGGGACTATTTCGAATTTTACTCGATACACAAAAATTATTCCCTTTCATTCGCTTAGTTTCACTATTAGGGATCCTTGACACATGTTTAAGTCACCTTAGTCTAGTTCAAATAACAGATGCATATTTGTAATACTATACGACGCAATTGGTTCCTCGTTATACAAAGGCCCTATTCCCAAACACAACATATAAATGTAAATTTGGAAATTATTGTGAAATTCGTATCATCTAACATGAAACTAACATAAAATTGCTCTATTCCAGGAAACACAATTGTGCTAACAATATTGTGAATATAAACAATATTGTGAAATAAGGCCATTAACTGTAATATGTCTTCCAAAGTTATCAGGGATCGGACTTGGTCAACACATTATTTCCTGTGGTACTCATGGGACCCAAAATGCATATTAGGCCAGTAAAAATAGTATTAGAACAACCAAAAAATTCGTTACAGAAAACTGACTGCGGGATATTGTAGAACACGATATTTTAAAAGAGGGAAAAATAAATCGAACCGACAGCTGCTATCTGGGGGGAATGGGGTGGGTTTTAGGGGTTAAAAAAAGTTTTTCGTGATTTCTGGCTAAACCGTTTATCCTATCAAAAAGAGTTAAATGTAAAAGTTATAAGGAATAAAAAGATCTACAACTTTTGGATGGACCATTTTTACCCTTACCTCAAAAAGAGTTAAATGTAAAAGTTATAAGGAATAAAAAGATCTACAACTTTTGGATGGACCATTTTTACCCTTACCTCAAAATTTTTCGAAAAAAAAGTGCAAAACCGATTTTTTTCTTTTTTCGTTTTTTCTTTGACAAAAAAAATTTTATGAAGCTCAAGTGTTGGAAAAATACCTCTATTTATTGCAAAAAGACAGTAATTTTTTCGGAGGGAAATATTTAGACGTTGTTGTTAAATTTAATTTTTTTTAAAAAACAAAATAAATTTTTAACTACGATGCCTCCTAAAACAACGCCTTCTACAGAGTTCTGTTTTGGCTCACTTACTCGTTGTTACGTCTTCTTTTGATAAAACGTAAAAAAGGTTTACTGCTAAGGAAAAAATGGCGGGAAAATTGAAAAAACCGAAAAAATCGCATTTTTCGTGGTAATTTGCATATTTATCGTTGAATAATAGTTACTAATTAATAAAATCATTTTAATTTTTTTATGATTGCGTAAACGACGATCATTCGGAAATAAATTTATGAATAATTATGTGCTTTCGTTTTCGAACTTGATAAAAATTGTTCGAAGAAATAATCAACAATTAGAATTTTAGTCGTACTAAAAATCTTGAAAATTAATTATATCAAGAACACGAATGCCTCTTTGTTAATTTGAAATATTTTAGAGTAAGGATAGAACTGTTTTTACAAAAAAAAAAATAAATTAAATTCCAATTGATCTTCAACCCAAGCGCCATCTTTAAAAAAGTTTTTTTAATATTTTAATTTTAAAATTAATTACAAAAAGAATTAATTAATTTTTTTTCAAACGATTAACTAAACAATAAATATTAAACAAAAAAAAGTTTGATAAAATTGCTAAAGCCGTTTTTGAGCAATTTGATTTCGAAGGTATATCGAATTGGCAGAATTTTCATTTTTCTAAAATATTTAATATTTATTTTAGTTTATAGTATATGATAATTAATATATGATGTTTTAATTTAGTATGAATTACTTCGGTCTGAAAGACCTAAGTATTGCATTCATGAGCTCAAAGTGAAATTCTTACCACCACTTTTTTGGCATTTATCGACGTTTTAGGACCTACTGATTCTAAAAACGCAAAAAAAATGAATGTCTGTCTGTCGGCCGTCCGTCCGTCCGGCCGTCACAACCTACAAAATCTAGAAAACCGCTGAACGGATTTGAAATTTTTTTTTCTAAAAATAGGTTTACTCAATTGGAAGAGCCGAAAGGACGATGTGTTCGATAGCTGTACCGGAAGTGTGTCAAAAAAATCGTTAAGTGTGTCAAAACAAGGAAATTTGCATTTTTTTTGCTTAAAAAACGTTTATTTTAAGTGATTACGAGTAGGAACATTGAATTTGGAGAAATCTTGTTAAACGAGATTGGTATGTGAGACCAAAATCTAGATTATTGCATTATAAGTTTGTCAAAAAATGTTGTCAAGTGTGTCAAAAGAAAGAGTTTTCTTTATTTTTTTTCCCAATTTTTTGGAAAAAACTTAAATCAAAATTTTGTTTGAAATGAAATTTTATTATTATTATTGAGAATTATGGCATTATAAGTTTGTCAAAAAAATGTTGTCAAGTTTGCCAAAAGAAAGATTTGTATTTATTTTTTTGCCCAATTTTTTTGGAAAACAATAAAATTAATTATTTGTTTCAAATGAAATATTATTATTATTATTGAGAATTATGGCCTTATCAGTTTGTCAAAAAAATGTTATCAAGTGTGTCAAAAAAATGTAGCTGTTTTTATGACGTAAATGTAATTGAAAATGAAATTGGACATGGACATTTTTTAATTTGTTATAGTTTTTGAAATACTTTTGGAATTTTGAAAAATTTTGTATTTTTGATTTTGTAAGAATTTTTGGAATATTTTTAGAAATTTGAAAAATTTTAAATTTTTGATTTTATTATAATTTTTGGAATTTTGGAAAAAGTTTCAATTTTTGATTTTGTAATAATTTTTGGAATATTTTTAGAATTTTGAAAAAAGTTTGATTTTATTTAATTTTTACAACATTTTTGGAGTTTTGAAAGAAATATGAATTTGTGATTTTGTAATATTTTCTCGAAACGCTGAATGGAGAGGTTTTTGAGTAGTTTGCTGAGTGTATCATCTTTTCACTAAATTACGTTAATTTATGATCTGTTATAATTTTCCGGCAACGTATTGATGTTTCGTGTTAGTTTTGTAATACATATCTAAACAGAGATAAAAAAATATTTGTACTTTAACAAAGAGTTATGATTGATATACATCGCTGCCCAAAACTAAAAACCATGTCCTCATAAAAGTTTTTTGCCGAAAACTATATCAAAATCCTTAACCCAGACCGAAGTCTTGATATATTTTAGAGCTGTGAGATTTCAGCCCCTTCATATTTTTTTATTGTAATTGAAAAGAAAATTCACAATCTATTCGATAAATTTCAGCAAAATCTGCAACTGGCATATTTTTGCTAGCAAATATTCGAATGGGTTTTGATCGTCGAACGAAACGTCTGTCTGTAATTTTAGGATGTTTTGCGTAAAAGATTAAACCCAAAAAATCCTTATTTAGTACCTTCTTTAAGCTTCATTTAGTACGTTCTAAAATAAAAAAAGTTTAATAGAATCAGTAAACTTTGTTTTAGTGTATGGCACAAAGTGCAAAAAAAATTAATAGTACATTATGATGCTAGGACGTAAAGCTAATGATTTTGTACAGATGTGGAGTTTGCAAATCGAGGCGCTAGCCGAGATTTGCACCCACATTAAGTCCAAAATAGCTTACGTCCGTGCATCATATACTATCTTTTATTCGCCGCAAGCAAAATATTTTAAGAAAATTGGTTTATTCTAAATTAAAATTATAAATTTTCATAAAGTTTAAAATAAAAATATGTGGAACAAGTAACCTTTGACAAAATAATTTTTATAGTTTTTCCAAATTATTGTATAACCATAACAACAGATGATAACAACTATTTTAATTGGATAATGAAATTTTGAATTTAAGGGTTGCTTTGATAAAAAATTTTATTTTTCATAGAATTTAAACAAATACAAATGCTTTTTACTTTTTTGGACGTAGCTATGACAACAAAATAAATAGTTGAAAAGTGATACTTTAAAGCCGCAAATCACAGTAATAAAGTAACACTTTACTATGTAGGCGAATAAAAAATTATATCCAAATGCCTTTTTCTCAAAAACAAAAAATAACGATTGTACAGTATGTTTTGAGTAAATAACAAATCTGTAAAATATAAAAAACATGAAAGAAAACAAAAAGGTACTTTTTGAGATCACCATGTTTGAAGAATAAAATTTACTTTTTTGTTACTTAAATAAACTAAAAGTAACGAAAGTATATAAATATTCATAAATGCACTTCCAAATGATCGTCGTTTACGTAATCAAAAAAAATTAAATGATTTTATTAATTGATAACGACTATTCAACGATAAATATGCAAATTACCAGGAAAAAAGCGATTTTTTCGGTTTTCTCAAATTTCCTGCCATTTTTTCCTTAGCAGTATACCTTTTTTTACCACTATCAAAAGAAGACGTAACAACGAGTAAGTGAGTCAAAACAGAACTCTGTAGGAGGAGTAGTTTTATGAGGAATCGCAGTTAAAAATGTATTTTTTTTTAAATTTAATTCAACAACGTCAAAATATTTCCCTCCGAAAAAATTACTGCCTCTTGGCAATAAATATAAGTATCTTTTGCCAACGTTTGAGCTTCATAAATTTTTTTTTGTCAAAGAAAAAAAGAAAAAAGAAAAAAATCGGTTTTCCGCATTTTTTTCGAAAAAATTTGAGGTTAAGGTAAAAATGGTCCATCCAAAAGTTGTAGATCATTTTATTCCCTACAACTTTTACTCATAACTCCTTTTGATAGGATGCACAGAAATCACGAAAAACTGTTTTCAACCGCTAAAAACCCACCCTATTCTCCCCTAGATAGCAGCTGTCGGTTCGATTTATGTTTCCCTCTTTCACAATATCGTGTTCTACAATATCCAGCTGTGAGTTTGCTGTAACGAACTTTTTTGTTGTTCAAATACTTTTTTTGCTGGCCTAATATTCATCTTGGGTCACATGAGTACCACCATGAGAAACTTGACCGCAAATAGGGGTTTGTATATTGTTAGTTGTTGGCCTGATTATTGGAGTATTTTATGAAGGATTTTATGCATGAGGTTCTTTATGTATTAGAATTGAAAAAAAATATATGGAAATAAAATTAAGTAGAAAGAAAATCTATTTATTCTGTATTGCGCTAAAGTATCATTTATTGCCTGACAACATCGTTGTGAATCTTCCAAATAAAAACAAATGGAAAATTACAGGTGACTTGACGAATTTGTAACCCTACAGAATCAATGTTTTCTTCTATATTATAGTGTTAATCTCTTTCATAATAGTGATTTAATTTCTCTTCAGGATTTATGGTTTGGTTAGTGTTAATGTTTGAAACTGATTTTAAAAACCAGAATCAGGGTCGTAATGTTATCGGAAACATATTTTCGTAGTTATTAAGTACTTGGATGGCCGTCTGCGTTTCTTCTCCTGACTCTGATTATTGTTATGAAACGCTCATTACTGGGACTACTCGGTTGCCGGAAAACCTCACGGCAAATTATCGACTGAGCGAAGTCGAGAGCGGTTTCCGGATCCACAGTCAGGTAGTCAAATATTTAGCGTTTGCAAGTGCAATCTCTACTCCTATCTGGGGTCTAGCTTGCACTGCTAAACGTTGCAGGTTCATCGATTCTACGCATTCAATAATTCCTATCGTTAAATTCAATAAATTTAGAAAAACTTTTCTAGTGCTAAAATAAAACCAGAAAAGAAAAATTTATTTGTTTTTGTAAATTCGTCTTTATTTAAGATCATTAATTGAAAGTCCAAGATATATATACACACGAAATGTTTTTAGGTAGATTTCATATAAAAATCTACCTATTGCAATGGGCTTCATCTCGGAATTTCGGAAAAATTTTGATACCAAACGACTATTTGTGATAAGCGGAGATGGAAAAACAAAAAAAAAAAATTATATATATATATATATATATATATATATATATATATATATATATATATATATATATATATATATATATATATATATATATATATATATATATATATATATATATACATATATATATATATATATATATATATATATATATATATATATATATATATATATATATATATATATATATATATATATATATATATATATATATATTTTTTTTTTTTTTTTTTTTTTTTTAATAAGAAGTGTTGTGTAGTAGGAATTACAAAATGTGTCACAACAACACATAGATACCTTTTAAGACGTAGGTCCCACAACAACATGCGTCTTGAGGTATAGGTGGACGCTTTTTTTAAATTTTTGTGGATTGAAAGCACTCGAGACTATTGATTCGGGCAAAGCATTCCATGTGTACGATGTACGCACAAAGAAATCTCTTTGCATTCTATTACTATGACAGTGAGTAATCTCGACAGTTCGACCGCCCGCACACACCGATTGACGAGTAAAACGGGGAAAAACATATGTCTGAGGCATTATGGACCCGATTTCATCCGAGCACTGCTGGTGACGATATTTATAAAAAACAACGAGATCAGCAACAGTGCGACGATGTTGCAGGGAATCAAGACCTAATGTTAAATCTCGATCACCAACAATTCGTATAGCTCGCTTTTGAACAGAGTCCAAAAGAGCCAGGATAGTAACAGATGCAGCGCCCCAAACTTGACAACAATACCCAATACAGGGACGAATATAGGACTTATAAATGTGGAGTAATTGATGCGAAGTAAAATATTTTTTACATCTATTGAGGAGGCCGAGTTTTCTTGACGCGCTCTTTGCCATGGCCATTATATGATCGTTCCAGAGTATATATATATATATATATATATATATATATATATATATATATATATATATATATATATATAACGATATGAGGTATAACGGAATTTAGCGGCACTCTCACGGTCGCATTTTTCGACCTACACCAAAATAATTTTCTGTGTATGTTTCGGCAAATAATGTCTTGGACAAGTTCGTGAACTGGCCATATCCGGGTACCGGTTAAGCGGCTAGAGCCTAAAAACTCGAATAATTTAGGGCGCTATAACTTCCGTTTGAATAATAATATTTTAATAAAATTTATAAATATTGAATATTTGAACCTTTTTTTATCATTTTTATCCAGATGACCACTTTGGCGTTTCAGGTTCCTCAAAAATCAGCTGTTTTAAAAATTTACTAAACTTTGCTGCCCTTGATCTAGCTGAAATGGCCAAGCTCATATTTGAAAACTTTTTTTCACGTACTTAAAATATAAATCTTTCCAAAATTTTCAAAAATAATAGTTTAAGTTTAACGGTTGAGACCCTACGGCTGTTGAAATGAAAACAAACGCAAAAGGCAATGCTTTCATCATGTTTCAGTTTATGTTATTTAAATTCATCTTAGCTTTTAAACATACTTTTCAACTATAGGCTCAAAAAATTTCAGCTTTCTAACCCAAAAGGTCCCATTTTTATAAGCATTATAATGCAACCCTTACAAGAAAAATATCAACCCATTTAATACCATAGAAAAATTATCAAAATCTCTTTTGTTTTTATTTTTTTTACTAAGTAACAGTTTGAAAAAAGATTAAATAAGAACAAAAAAACACAACAACAAAAGATGATTTTGAATTAAAATTGTTTGATAATGTTTGATTATAAATTATGTGTGATGGTATAATTGTAGTTGTGACGTAGTTCATTTGATCTTTGGTGGATTTAATATGTTATTAAAAGTAGTTTAAACCAACTTAAATAAAACTGTTCCGAAATTGTATTGATGGAGTTAGTTCGGATAATGTATTTAATTTGGTTCGATAATTTTTTTCAATTATTCTGTTTCTACTTAAATTTTTTATTTAAACTAATCTGACTTATCTAATTTTATTTGGACACAAAACCGTCTGACCCCGAAATCTACCTATTTCTAGCGGATATACCTGCCGCTGGGATTTTTGTAATATCTAATAGAAGGAAAAGTTTTGCATACGTTTAAATAATTTTTATACTGAGTATATGAAAATTGATAAAACGATTCTTGATGAGATAATATTATGATTCATATTCAACAACTACCGGGACCATTGGCGCAACTTTTGATTATTGTATTGTATTATTATTCAATTCGCTGACACCATTTGTGCAATGAATAGTTATTACATCATATTATTTGCAGTTTAGTTATTATAAATGGATAAATTACTCTAACATAAAGAGTTGGACTAGCCGTCAATAATAGGGTGATTGAAACATTTTAACTTTTGATTGTAGTGATCGTAATTGAAGTGGTGTGTATGATGGTTGTGATTCCGCCGACTTTTGGGGTTGTCAGAGTTCCTATTATCTGCTCATTTGAATTCGTATTCTTGTAAATCATTTGCACTGGTTTGAGGAAAGACATTCAAATTCATAGACTGAAGGTAGTCGGAAATTAAAAATCTCATGGCACGGTACTTCTCTAATGTTCCTGATACCGATTTCACTATCAGGAATGCACCGTGTTCATTACAGATGGATTGTGTAGCATCTGTCGTTAAAATAATCTAAAATTAAATTAAAATCTCATTTTAAACAAAGCTAAGATGCCAAAAGATACTATAAGTTCCAGTGGCGTCATTTCACCAAAATCTTGGGGGGGGCGAGAATTTAAATGACATAAAAAGATTTTTTTCGTAAAACATAACATACACATTTTATACACACATATATTTAAAAGCATTTGAATGCATCGACTTAGAAATAAAAATAAAATGCTTTTGAGCTACATTGGTTACTCTGCTAGTCTGCTGGTGTTGTTTCATCGAAGAGAATGCCGCAAAGTTCTGCAAAATCCCTTCATTTGTTAAAAATAATTTCAAATTTAGTATCATCTCTGTATTGTTTAGGCATCAAAAAAGTAGTTTTAATTAAAGCGCTTGTGCTAGAAATTATTATATCTTTGCTTTGTAACTGTTCAGAGAGTGAATTTGTAAACGACAGCAGATCGTGCTGCATAGAATAAAAAGGATGGTTTTTCAATACGATTCTTTAGCTCCCGGACATCCCGGGATTTAAAATTGAGTCATATAGTCCCAGGATCCATAAAACACCACGGGATTGCAATCCCTACGTGACTCCTCTTATGTCGAATCGTTTTTTTGTTTGTTTGTTTGTTTTCCTTTATTTGTCTCAGAGAGAAAGAGTTATGTCTACCCTAAACTGACCAGAGCCAAATCGTTAAAATGTGGGATAAAATGCAAACATTCTTCCAAAAACTAACTAATTAGAATTTCTATTGCGAGAAAGTGGAACGGTGAAAACGTGCTAACTAGATTGTGCATAAATTTACTATTTAATGCTCTCCTTTACTATTTGTTTACTATTTAATTCTTCAAAAATTTTTTTATTTTAATTGGACATTCAACCGTTAGGAAATGTGCTTGCAGTGGTTCGTACATTTTCTAAATTCTTTCTGGTGCTGGCATTACCGCCAGCCAGCGAGTTTTACTGTATCCAATAAGTTGGTTATGTTCGACATTACTTTTGCCGCAGAATTCCTTCATCGTTTTCAGTAAAGACAGTAAAATACCCAAATTTTTTTAACCCTGCCATTTAAATCAGCAGCATTTCTTATTGGATTATTTAGAATATGGGCTGCGAATCCAATACCCAATACACTCTGGTTTAAATTCGAGTTTAGCTTGTTTTTAAATTTTCACCCCTTAACGGACACCACTAAAATTGCTGTTCGTGTTATCAGCGCAAATTGCAACAAAATAACAACAAAACTTGTTTAAGCTACTGGAGCTGGCGGCTTATAGCAACGCTTTTTTATGTTTATCTGTATCTATATGTCTTTTAATATCATAATGTCCACTGTTAATTTGGAAATTCACTCCGACTGGTAATACACTAAACTTTTGCGTCGTTATATTTTGATTTTTTTATAAAAGGATAGTCCAATTCAATATCGTATAAGAATTTACGTAAACGTTTTCTATCCGTCTTGATTTGCAGGAGAACTTTTTAAATATAATTTTAAAAATTAGTATAAATTTACCTTTTATAGTAGCTTAAAACTTTTGTTACACAAGTAAAGACTGCAAAACAATTGAAACAATTTATTTTAATTTTACTAAATATTTAATATCTTTTCTGTATTCTGTAAGTATAAGATATACAGTATACAGTTTACCTCTCGTTCTATCTTTTGCAAATCTATACCATTTATCAAGTTTTTATGCTGTTTACTTTGTTTGTTCTTTATTGAGAAAAAGAATTAGAAATTAGAAAATAATAATATTACTTTTGAGCTACCTAGTTAAAGTGTGTTTTAAACAGAGTTTGAAACGCTACCTATACCACTCCTTTACTTTGTTCTTTCAGAATGCGTAGTTTAAAAAAAATATAACACTCTCGCATACAGGAGTAAAAATAATAAAATATCATTCTTGCTACTAAATTGAAATAAATATTTTCTTTCAAATACTCAAAACATTTATTTTTGCGTCAAATTTGATGCTTTCCAACGTAAAATGCTTCGAATGATTCGTTCAATTATTCATGTATTGTTAGAAAAATGAATATAAAGGATGACGTAGAGTGACTAATTTTCTTCTTTTGCAAATCGAATGAAAGAACAGGAAAATGTAATCTGCTCCAAAGGAATAAAATCGAAAAAACAAAAATTTTACTCTTACGAGTAAGAACGATATTCAAATTATGAAGATTTTAATTTTTGAATATTATTTCAAAGGATTGAAATGAGTGATCGAATAAAGGAAAATTGAAAACTCTGGCTTAAAAATTTAAATTTTTATGAATTTATACGCAAAACTGCATCTTTTTAAGTAACTTATTTTGTATTTTATTTTTCATAATATACTTTCGATATCTCGTCTCATCTCGGGGAGATGTTTCTATAAACAAAGAAACCTTTTCGCTGAGGTAGATCTGTTAGACATTAAAATATATGTAAATTATTGAAGTGAAATAACTGAGTTTAGTATTTCAAAGAAAATTATAGTTAAAACACTATTTTAGTAAAAAAAATATTGCACTGGTTTGTTCTCTCAATATGGTTAAATCAACATATACATAACATTATACAAACTGCAAGAAAAAAATGTGAAGCCATTGCTTTGACTAAGATATTGCGCAAACTGTACGTAGGTAGATATAAGGTTTTTTGATTATTTCGATAATGCGGGCAAAGGTGGTGGAAATATTTGTTTCGTGGTACGCTCGCTTCGTGGGACAGATTTCTCCGTGGGACAACGCAATTAAATGTGTGACATTTTCACGCAGCGTGGGACTTCTGGTCAGTTTACTACCCATAAACGTGCGTAAATTATTCATTTGATTCAAAATTGTACAATTATTGCGAGCTTCTTTTAAATCTATAAGAAAAACCTACCAAAAAAAACAATAGTTTCTCCCTCCCTGTGACTGTATAAAAAAATGAACAAAGGTTGACGTTTAGAATACGTTTTGGATTTTATTCAGCAAGATTTCATAACATACTTTGAAAATATTTACATTACTTTAATATTTGTTCGTGTCGTTAGAAAATATTGCTTGTCTATTATAAAACATTCACCATTATAAAATCACTGGAAATAACCCAATAAATTTAAAGTACTCCCGTAATTATTTTCATTCATTTTATAAAAATTAGCACGACTATCAAGAAAACTTTTGATATGCTATAGGATTTTACATTTTAGAATTGTTTTTAATTTATTGTTTTTAAAAAAGTCTTGTAAAGTTTGTACAATATGATATAGATAAAAAACAAGGCGAAACAGTCAGGGTTCTCCAAATAAGTGGGGTATAATTAGGTTGTGTTCTCCTGCAGGCTGCATGTACTTACTTTTAAGTTTATAAAAATTACCAATAACAATTGAAATTTGAATGTTAAATACTGCACTATAAACTCTCGAGGAACCCTATACTAATGAAATATTTTGTTTCCTCTAGCTCAGACACGAATATCTTATAAACAAAACACAATCGTTCTTCTAAAAGCGGTGATGCCGCGCACCTTCTAGTACGATAGAATTTTGTCAAAATACGCACCCACGCCGTTTTTGGAAGAACGATCGTGTTTTGTTTATAAAACTGATTTCATCAGAAGATTAGAAGCAATACGACCGCCTTTCGTATCGGTGGTGCTCTAGTCCTTGATACAAAGAACGATAACGGTTTGAATATTGCGGTCAACTGTACTTTAGTCGGGCCAAAATAACATGTAACGTAATAATTATATTATCAGATATATTTCAATTAATAGTATGCGATAAAATTGGTATATTAGTTAAGTAAATCTTCTAAAAATAAGACGAATTTACAAAATAACAGTGCATTGAAATTTTTATAGTGTATAATTCTATCACGATTGGATGGTTTTATTGATTCGATGTATTGATAGTATCAGATCCTTGGGGGGGGGGCAATGCCCCCCCCCAGCCCTACCCAATTGACGCCCCTGCTAAGTTCCTAACAACGAAGCTGTTTTCAAAACAGTTTTAAAAATATTTTAACAAAATAAATCTAAACTATTTGAAATAGAGAAAAATTAAATTCAACGAATACAATCATTGATTTTGTTGATGTTTTTTTTATCAAATCAGCTTCAAAACGTATTTGAAACAAATTGTGTATGTACATTTGGAAATTGACTAAATTTTGAGAGACAGGTTTTTTGACAGGTTACAAATCATTCATTCGAGCTTACAAATCATTCATAATTGAGATCCTTCTTCTACAAAACTCAGTTAACACGCTTTCTTTAAATAATATAATCGGAATATTTGTACATGAAAAACAAGAGCAACTGATTATTATGAACAATTAATATTTTTTCACATGATTTTCACTTTTCGTTTCAAGGAAATCGAGATACTCGTATCTAATGCTTAATAGCAATCACATTTTGTCTTGTGTTGGTTGGTTTTTACATTTAATTGTATGAGGTTAACTATAATACCATATTTATTGATTATTATTGAAATGAAGAAAACTTAATTGAATCAATTAAAAGAAATAAATTAGAATGTCTTAATCAGATTTATATTTTCTTAGAGGTAATATGTCATTCAAACCAGAGGTTTTGAGTTCAAATTTCTAATTCCATTTTAAACTCAGTCAGTTGTGTAATTGAAAAACTATTTAAAATTAAATGCATTTTCCGAAAAATAAAAAACAAATATAATATAAGAAATGAAAATTTTCTTTAACCAATTTGATGAAAAATCGAAATGAGATCTCTACAAAGCAAATTTAGCATATTTATGTATTTGTTATAAGTTAAAAACCTAAAATCCATTTTAATTGAATTCGATAAAATAATTAATTATTAATAACGAACTCACAAAATTTATTTTTGTATTCAACGAACAATAAAGAAGTAATAATGATAAAAGGTTTATGTATTTATGTATTAATTGGAGATTTTGCGTTTAGAAAATTAAGGGATGAAAGATAAAATATTGTTGTTTTCTATAATAAAATATATCGTGTTGCAGGGACTGGAGTACGTATAAACCTTAACATTAACCTTACTGTAGTTTGCAGAAAATTGTATTTGTTATGTGAGCACCAAAATAACCGTTTATTAAAAAAAGTCAGACAAGTGCGAATAAAACTCGTTCGCCAAGGGTTTCGTAAATGTAAAAGAATACAATATCACAAAACATTCAACATAAAGTTGTGTTGTAAATTCTTTATATTGCCAGATCATAGACGCATAACAAAATAAATGTTCAATCGTAAATGTCAATCACATCTACATTGATCAAAAATGACACAAAAATGATGCATAGCTGTTTATGATAACTCAAGAAAGATTCAATCACACCAGTTTGTAAATGGTTTAAATTTGATTTATTTTCGGTCAATCAACGTCGAAATTTAGGGGATGCAGGGGCTACATACTAAAAAATTGTAATGTTTCTTAAATTACGTTCTCTTTTATATGACACCCCACTTATTTGGGTCAAACATGGTTTATGAAACCTTGAATGAAACATTGAGGTATTTTCAATTTTTTTTTATAACTTAAAACGAAATATTATGAAAATATTCCATTGTGGAATTGCGCATTGAGTGATAGTCTGGTTATTAAGCCAATTTCAAAAAACACTGTATGTGTCAGTATTAGAGACACCAGAAAGCAACATATATGTACAAACACGTCAGGTTTCTCTGAACCTACTGAGCTTACATAAAATATTTAAAAAAAACGGTAATTTAAGGGTAATTTAAGGCAATCTTTTAAATTGTTACCAGTTTTTTTAGTTCTTAACGAATCAATAAGGATAGTCATTATTACTTGAACTACAGCAATTGAAAAATTACTGCTTTAAAAAAATCTTGTTAGCTCTGTTTATAAAAGACAGAGAACACAGGAAGAATTTCAAAAGCCCCCAATGACAAAAGAGGGCTGGATTGCTATAGCCTACTAATAATGCGAAATTTTACCTAGTTATTATAGATGGAACACAAGATGGATTGTAGGGTCGATCCAAATCTACAGAGACTATTCATCGGATCAAAATAATTTCATATTAACAGAATGTACCAATCACTAACCATTATTTCACTTTATTTGTACTTGAATGAATTTTACTTTATTTCTCACTTGCTCTCGCAGATTAAATTAAAATAATTAAAAAAGCTTGAAAATTCTGAAATATGAAAACCATTTTATGGAAACCATAAATCATTTTGAAGTTATTTTAACTCAATGTGCGATTCATTATTTTGGTCATCATCAGGAGTGACATCTTTCCAACTATATAACTTTTGCACGTTTTAAATGAGTAATTTATTGATATATTTTATGCAAATATGCCCAGTTCTTACCAAAATTACAATCGAATTAAAATAAAACTAAATTTAATTCGATCAAAAAGCTTAAAAGAAAAAAGGATAAATTGCTATTAATATGTTTTCTTCATTCGTTTAGAAATATTTCTGTTCTATACAATGGACAAAACAAAGGAGTTTGTTGTTATTGATTGGAACAAATTTATTTTCGTTTCCTAAATAAGGGGAGAAAAAATGCGCACAATTAGTCACAGTCAATTTGAAAATTTGGATAAGTAATTTTTGATGATGGTTGTTGGAATGAAATAGGCAACCCAACGATCTTTGGTCATATATCATTTTGATTGTTCATGTTTTATTAAGCATCAAAAAGAGTTTGGTGGGTGTTTTATTATAATTTGATTATTTGAGAAATAAAGAATTGACTTCACGTAAAAGAGATTTATGTCTTTCAATAAGCCTTGAACGAGCGATTCTAAATAAAAGGCAAATGACTTAAAAAAGCAATAAAAATAAGTTTGGTTTAAAATTAAATTAAGTTGAATTTCAGATGTTCACTAGAAGCCACTATATCTGACTTTTCAACATCGTTAAGAAATTAAAGAAATTTTGGCACAACAAAAATATCGAGAATTACAAGTCACTAGAAATGAATGTATTCAATTGAATGGAATGAAAAATTGTTTTGAAAAGCAAAAGATCCGTAACAAATTTTTATCTCAATTCCGGTTCGGGAATCAAATTGGCGTTATTCAGATCAGAGTTTATGGTTAACCATTTAACCAACTCGACCAATGACGAAATAAAAAATTTGGTTTTGGACGATCGATTCAGCATCACAACTATTTTAATTCATTTTTAGTGTCAATTTTTGTCTTATTTTTTATTTATTTATTCAAACAAATTCTACCGTTTTTCATACTTCAACCAAGTTGACATTGAATGAAGAACATTATGGATCTACGAATATGGGACACAAATCCCAACTAGTTAAGAATGGCCACTAACCAACTTATACCGCATTCACAGCGACATAGCAAATTAGTAGATAATTTGCATTTTCGCATATTTAATATGAGTTTAAAACGTAGATTGTAATTTGAATCGTAAGTATTTGAATCGTTTGTAATGGTAGTAAGCCTAGATATCAAATTAGTTGCAAGATTTTAAAATAAAAATTGTTTACAGCACAGATATAAATTACATCTACTAATTTGCTATGTCGCTGTGAATGCGGTATTAAATTCAAGATTTTATTAAGATTTTTATTGGTTGGTTAGGTCCATTGGTCCATGGTTAGGTCCATTGATCCACGGCCAAAAATGGGAAGAACGAAACATTCTAATTTTTAAATGTAGTAATCGTAGTTGAAGATGTGTGTGATGTGATGGGCTTGGTGTCTTCGATTTTTGGGGTCGTCAAAGTTCCTATTCGTTGCTCATTTGAATCCATCTTCTATTTAGACTGAGGAAAAGCATTCACAGCCTGATCAAAAGTTTTGGAGAAATCAGTGTAAATTGCATAAATTTGATGTTTTTTTTCTAGGTGATTTCTGATAAACGAAGTTAATTGAACTAGATTGGAAACTGTAGATTGACCAGCTTCAAAAGCATGTTGGTTTTTGTGTATTAAGTCTTTAAGGCTAACTTACATTTTTGAACTACCATTTTTTCACATAGTTTTGGTATGGTAGATAAAATAGCAATTCCTCTGTATTTTGCAATATCACATTTATCGCCACTTTTAAATATTGGAGTGATGAACGATGATTTCTAACAGTCCGGAAAGTCCCTGATTGCAAAGAAAGATTAAAAAGGTAAAGCAGGTGCTTAGAATTGCTATGTGCTGTGTTTTTAAAAAGATTGACGGTCTTACATCAGGACCTGCGCTTTTTTTAACGGCCAACTTATGAATTTCATTCTAAACTTCTTCTACATTGAAGATCACATTTTCTATTTTTAACTCAAGAAAAGGTATATGGGTATGCTTTCCTTGATCAAAAGTACTCGGTGCTTGGTAAACACTTTTAAAATTAGCTCCAAACATATTTGCTATTGAATTTGGATCAGTAGACCACAAGCCTTTGAAAGACATTGAAGATGGGTACCCTTTATCATTGCGTCTATCCTTAATGAAATTCCAAAATTTCTCAGGTTCGTCAATCATTTTTAAAACAGTTTTTTTTCCATGTAGTCTTATAGCAGTTTGTTCATCAATATGGAATTGTACTCTAAGGAAAATAAAAGTATTATAATCACTGTCAGTTTTCGTACGTTTAAATTTTTAAAAAGCCTTATTTCTTTTATTCCTTAAAATAATCAGTGTTTTATCAAAGTGAGCAGGACACTTTAACTTAGAAATAACTTGTTTTGGCACATATTTATCAATTATTAATTTTAGATATTCATGAAAAATGATTAGCTATACATAGAGTAGTTATCACAATTCGAAGTTAGTTCTAATTCTAAATTGCTTAGCATTTAAAATTAGAACTAACATAGTTTGCCTTGTCAAAATCATAAATAATTTTTCTATTTACCACATTAATATTTCTACAATCATTAAAGAAGTAGGTTAGGCAAAGTGTTTGATGATAAATACTTGTTTTAGAAGTAATTGTTAGATGAGCTTTATCAAGTAAAAAGTTAGATGTGACATTAGTGAAAACTACATCTAATACATTATTTTTCACATTCTTAAAATTATTTATTTGAAATAAACCCAAAGATAATGTTTTTATAAGAAAATCATAATGAGTGTCGTTAATTATGATAGCTTCCGTGTTTGATGTTTTTCTGTAGATATATTTTTAACATAGAGTTTGTGTAGTGCAAATGCTGACATTAGTTTGGTTTTGATTTTTACTCCATCAATAAACGCCTAAGTCAGATTGCTCAGCACTTTGGTGCTGGAGTGGTTGGCTTTGGAGTGGTTGTGCAATTATATCTCTCAGTTTGAATATTTGCTTTGTTCGTTCCATTTATTACATTCGGAATAATTGGTTCAATGTATAGAAAGCGTGTCGGATTAGGTAAAACTTTGTGAAAAGGAGTTGTTGGCTTTATTCTTTCTTTGACTATTGATTAAGGCTTAGGACAGGCTTAGTTATTTTGGTTGAATATATTTTCTTTAATTGGCATTGAAATCTGGGATGAATCCTAAACAATTGGGTATATCTAAAATTTAATGAAATTTACTGCAAGATAACAAAATTCGGTTTGGTTAGAGCATGCAAACTCTAATCTAGTTTTAGACTTTTGGTCCACCACAAATGCAGAATTTATTCTGTTTTGGATATTTTTTCCTCTTTAAAAATTTTTAAAAAAATTTAGAAAAAAATTTACACCATCTTGAAATATAAAAATCCATATAAAAAAATTCTAAAAATTTAATCAAAAAACAGTAATCCATTTTTAGCATATGGCAAGTTTCATTGTTTTTGCATATGGCGTCAAACAATTAGACTTCTAATATAGATGTTTTGGTAATTGACAACCAAATCTCATATTAGTTCCAAGATTCTCCACTTTAAATATCAAATTTTTACTGACGCAAAATCGCCCAAGCATCCACAAAATCTGACTTTAGATGTGAACTACAACGATTGAAGAGGACATTCAACATTTAGCCTAATAAAAACTAATTATTGGTATCCTATACAGCAAACATGAAAAAGTTTGGTGGAGCCACCAAAACGTGTAGTATGATTTGTCTGTCTAGTTTTTTTAACCTAAAAATAAATTTTGGATGCAAAACAAGATTCCGATTAAACTGCAGTCTTGCTCTGACATTCGATAGCCTTCGTTTTACACCCAATTAAGATAGCCTTCGTTCATTTGGTACTAAGAAATTTGAAGGCGAATAAACGCCATCGAATATTTTATTTGACAAATAAAAGTATTTCCCGAAATTATTTTATAACGATGGCAATATTGTTTTTGAAACTTTTGTATCATTTTTGTATTCGCCCACATTTTCTGCTCGTTTTAAAATTCGAAAAGAGTTAAAAATTTTTTTGCTTCCTACATATTGAGTATAATATTGATTAAATGTTGTTTATAAATTATTAATAAAAGAAATATTTATGAATTTGCACAATATTTTTTTTCGGCAAACGGCAGTAAAGTTTAACTTTACTGCCGCTGGGGAGTAGCTAAAGTCTTACTTTTTAGCCGGTGGCTGCAAAAGTAGCGCCATTCTTATTTTATCTGCCGACGTCTGTAAAGTAACTTTCATATTTTTACGGCGGCTGTAAAGTAATTTTCATATTTTTACGGCGGCAGTAAAGTAATTTTCATATTTTTACGTCGGCAGTAAAGTAAATAACATTATATTATTAATTTGTTCAAAACAGAATGCATTTCAGTTCATTTAATGAATTAAAATCAATAAAAATTAATTTCAGAAAATTTATTATAGACTGAGAGCTAGTGAACCTTTGGGTAACGGTCGTTCTGTAAGGCTAAAATATTTTTAGTGATAATTCATGAAATATGAAGTACGGAAACCACACCCTGGCAGGCATCAGCCGTGCACGTCATCATCCCCTATATGTTTGAAAGTGTAAAAAAAAATAAAAGAAAAAAATTTCCTCCTGTAAGCTTGAAATTTTTATATGATTTAGAAATTTTTTGACAAACTTATGATGCAATAATCTAGTTTTTAGTATCACATACCACTTCCGACCCTCAAGATTTCTTCAAATTCAATGTTTATATCCGGAATCACTTAAATTGAACGTTTTTTAAGCCAAAAATATGCAAATTTCCTTGTTTTGACACGCTTGACGATTTTTTGACACACTTCCGGTACAGTTATCGAACACTTTGTCCTTTCAGCTTTTCCCATTGAGTAAAATTATTTTTAGTAACAAAAATTTTTGAAATCCGTTCAGCGGTTTTCTAGATTTCGTCGGTTGTTAGGCCGGCCGGCAGGTTGTAACACCTTTCGATTCGCCTGGCAGATACTTGTGCACCTTAAAATCACCTGTCAATCTTTTTTTGTACTCTACAATAAGTGAGCTAAATCATGGAAGTTTTTTTTTAAACTTTTTTTACACTTTCAAACATATAGGGGATGATGACGTGCACGGCTGATGCCTGCCAGGTTGTGGTTTCCGTACTTCACATTTCTTGAATTATCACTAAAATAATTCTAGCCTTACAGAACGACCGTTACCCAAAAGGTGCACTAGCTCTTGGACTATTACCTAAAACATATTTATAAAAAATTTGATGCATTAATTTCATATTTTTAAGCAAATTCAAACGTTTGCCGAAACAATAGTGTATTGAATTCGGAGCTAAAGTGACTTTTTGTGTTTCGTCTATAATTGTCAAAACGACTATAATTTGTCACATTGCCAAACTATAGACTCAACACAAAAAGTACAACTTTAGCTCCTAATTCAATAATATGCTATTGTTAAACAAAAATCAGACGTAAGAAAAACAATGTGACATGTATATGGGATTTTTTGCATTAAATTTCTAGACAATACTTTGTGTGAATTCATAGAATGGGGAACATTTCTATTCTAATTAACATCCTAAGTCACGATTGTATAGTCATTATTGATTGTTTCCAATCAATGTGACATGTGTTTTTTAGATAAAATAGAATTATCTGAAACTTTCAGTTTACCAAAAAAAAAAAAACTGTAAACCGCCACATAAAAAAAAAAAAAGTCCAGCGGCAGGTATATCCGCTAGAAAAAGGTAGATTTCTTGATCAGACAGATATGCATACAAGTAGAATCAATGTATCAAATTAGTTGAAATCAAAAAACTAAATAGAAACGGAATTATCCAACAAATTTCACAAAAGACATTTAATACATTAACCGAAACTACTTTATGCAATTTCGGAACAGTTTTGTTTAATTTGTTTAGAATTAGTCATAACATATTAAATCCACCAAAGATCAAATAAACGTCCAACAAAGATCAAAAGAACTACGTGACAACTACAATTATACCATCACACATAATTTATAATCAAACATTATTAAACAATTTTAATTTAAAATCATCTTTGTGTTGTATTTTTTTGTTCTCATTTAATCTTTTTTCAAATACATAGTTTACTTAGTGAAAAAAAAATAAAAATACAAACAAAAGAGCATATGATAATTTTCCTTTGGTATTAAATGGCTTGAGATTTGTCTGTAATAGGTGCATTATATTGCTTATAAAAATGGAATCTTCTGGGTTAGAAAGCTGAAATTTTGTGAGGCTATAGTTTAAAAATTGTCTTAAAAGTTAAGATGAATTTAAATAACATAAACTAAAACATGATGAAATCATTGACTTTTGCGTTTGTTTTCATTTCAACAGACTTGGGGCCTCAACCTATAGACCTGAACTATTTTTTTTTTTAATTTTGGAAAGATTTATATTGTAACTTTGTGTAAAAAAGTTTTCAAGTGTGAGCTTAGCCATTTTCAGCTAGATCAAGGACAAAAAAGATTGGCAAATTTTTAAAACAGCTCCTGATTTTGCAGGAACCTGGAACGTCAAAGTTGTCATTTGGATAAAAATGATAGAAATATGTTCAAATATGCAATATTTATAAATTTTATTAAAATATTATGATTCAAACGGAAGTTATAGCGCCCTAGATTATTCGACATTTTAGGCTCTAGCTGCTTAACTGGTACCCAGATATGGCCAGTTCACGAACTTGTCCATTATTTGCCGAAATACATACAAAAAATTATTTAGGTGTAGGTCGAAAAATGCGACCGTGAGAGTGCCGCCAAATTCCGTTATATCTCATATCGTTATATATATATATATATATATATATATATATATATATATATATATATATATATATATATATATATATATATATATATATATATATATATATATATATATATATATATATATATATATATATATATATATATATATATATATATATATATATATATATATATATATATATATATATATATATATATATATATATATATATATATATATAAATTTTTTTTTCATTTTGATTTTCCGTCTCCGCTTATCATATATAGTCGTTTGGCACCAAAATTTTTCCGAAATTCCGAGATGAAGCACGTTGCAATAGGTAGATTTTTATATGAAATCTACCTAAGAAGTACTCTAAAAAAAACTAATTTGTTTTTAATAAATTTTAAAACTTTAAATTTAGATGTTCGCCAAAGACTAATTCCTCTTAATAATGCAAAATTTAGATAGATTAGACTAGTTGTAGACAATAATTTGAATTTGTCGAATTTTTGAGTAGTACGAATGCGGACGTTTTATAGGTGATATTTTATATATCACATAAAAAATTTGTATGCATCATTTAGAGGTCATCAACAAATTTGAGAAACTTAACGTTAATCATAAGGAATATGAGTCGGACGAATTTGTTTTTGCGAAAAGCAACCCTGAGTGGATCCAGAACTATCAAGGTGATTGATAACAATTGGTACAATTTGTTAAATGTGGTACATGATTTGATCTTAACGATGTTTTGTGTAGTGGAAGCAAGAAATTACATCGCAAAAGGCAAATTTATTTTCTTCTGGATCAGCTCGCAATATGATCCGAATCCGTTATATGAACTATACAAATTGTGTTGATCAATTGTTTGTGAAAAGGAACTGCCAGATCTGTTCTGACTTAGGGATTTGCTATACTTGCGTACATAGCTAGGATACCATTTACTATATAAGAGTACATATGTCACATATGTCACGGTGCATCCGGTTCGGACCGGTTTCAAGACTTCAAAAAGTGTATCAATTTTCTTATTTTAAAAAAACGTTTTGAAACATTTTGGGAATTTTTGTGAGCAATTGAACTTAAATAGGTAAGGAAACAACTTAAATCATTCAATTCGAAGGTAAAGTTAGATTTTTATCAAAGAAAACTCCATTTCTTTTTTACTCATTTCGGATGGATTTAAACCTCCCTCATCGGTACTATGTTCGAATCCCTTGGAAGCTATGCTATCAATTACGCTACCGAGGCGATCACAATTTCGAAGTTGAAACTTCATCATCAATTTTTTACTTAAGTTGAATTTCTTTACTATCAATCAGAAAAATGGCAGTCTTTTTGTATGGAATAAATTCCATTTAAAGCGAACTATGATAAACACAACACAAAATTTATTTTTTCTTTACCAATAAAGACTGTGGCACGGCTATCAAATAATGAAATACACCGAATAACACCGAAATACACCGAAATCATTACGGAAATCAACAACATTTAAGCAACAATTTGATTCATCTTTTCTTTCAAATCGTTCTCGTTTCTTAATAAGTTCAACCATATTTTTTCGCAATAGATTTAAATTTTGTGCTCATAGGAGTACGCAGTTGTAAAATTTGAAGTTCCTATGGTCCACTATGTAAAAAGAACTTATAAGGTTAAGTTTTCTATATAAACGATACAAGAAATAAAATCCAACCAAATAAAAGTTTAATTCTATTAAAAATCCACTGTGCTACTACATTAACTCGCGTTTGTGTTTTTTCCGATTTTTATAAAATTTAAAAAAAAAAATTTGAAAATCAGAATTAAATTTATGAACTTTCTTTTATTTTTTATTATTTTAATCCTTTTAAATGATTTTTTTTAATTTTAGAACAATATTATTAATTCATGTCAGAACAACCAAGTCAGAATGAAATTAATGGAGTAACAAAAAACTACATAATTTCTGAAAATTGTTGAACTATTAAAAAAATAAAGAAACGTGACTGAATTTTTAGATTCAAAATTTAATAATTTTTTTTTTATAAACGAAATTAAATATTTAATTATATTTTGGTAATTAAATCAAAAAACGAAAATCTTGATTATCACGAAAATTGCTAAATATGGTTTGTAATTTGATTGTAAATTTTTGAATCGTAAAAGCTGTGCATAAATTAGGCATTTTGCAAAGATGAGACAAAAACAGTTCAAAAATCGCCAACGAAAAACGTTAAACTTTCATTTTCATTACAACATTTTTGTAAATTGTTTTAAAAAATCCAAATTTGGTTTTATAACAAAATTTATTATACAATTCAACGGCATAACAGAAATAAAATTAATTATTTCATTAAAGTTCATCATCAAAAACATAACCAAAAGAAAATGTTTATTAATTTTAATGTAACATTTACGACCAACTGACCTTCAATTCGTTTTTAATGTTAACACAGTTGGATATATTTGTATTTATTTCAAATATTAAAAAAAGTACAAAGATCACCACTGAAACAAAATGTTAAGACACTAACTATAGTCTCAAATCAGCAGAAATTATTTTTTAATTAATTAACAGAGATCTACTTAAAGTATTTGTTTTTGACCAGACCTGAGGAAGTTATTAAGTTAAATATACGTTTTAACATAACCTTTGAATTTAAAACACATTCCAATAAGCTTAAAGCTCTTAAAAAATTAAATTATATTTTTTAATTACATAAAAAATAATTAAGTCTGAAAAAAAGTTAAAGTTTGGTTTAATTTTTGATTTTGCCTTACAGCAGTTGGTGGTTTTTATTGCGTCCTTGGATCGTGATTTTATTTTAATCTAGTTAGTAATATATATGTCAAATTGTTTGTGTTTGTTAAATTTTAAGGTTAATTAGTAATTATATATAAGCCAATTAATGTTTAATTATAAGCCAATTAAATTAACTTTTATATAAAGTTTTTTATAAAGTGCCTTATTGTACAAATGTACTATGCCCTATAACCTCCATCGCTTGGTTTAAGTGTTCAAAGGTGATACCTGTGGTAAACTAAGAATATAAGTTTAATTTAGTTGACAGTGACTTCAAACATTTATGGTATTACTCATTACAGTTCCAATTCGGTCAAGGATGAAAGCATCATTAGGGCACTCTATTATTTGTTTATTGGTAAAATGTCAGTGAGTCAGTGTTAAAAAAATATATACTCTTTTATTTACACATACAGATCATTCCGGGTTCTGCGCTATCATTTGGTATAACTAAACTCAATTTTTACTAACTGTGAGCAATACATAAGCAGAATTTTACAGAATCGTATATACCAGCTTTAACTCCATAAAAAGCCAGTAAGTAGGTATACATGGAGTCCGTAAATTTTGCAAAATTCTTCTTATCGATAAATGTGCATTACTGTTGCCTCGGTAATGGGGGACACCACAATTCTATGTTCCAAATAGTTGTTTATCATAAGAACTGATTTTGACTACCTAATGTGTAAAACGGTCTTGCATAATGTGTTGTAGCACGATTCCTCTGCACTTTAATGCACTGAATTGATTTAATTATATAGGCTTGTTTGTCGGATCGCAATTTGTTTATTATCGTGACCATTGAACGTCAACCTGTATCTACGAATTTTAATCTATCTATTAATTGATTGGTATAGTTATCGAAAATACTTATTTTATAAAAACAAGAAAATAGTCCTTAGAAAATTTATGTAAAGTTGAGATTTTTTAAACAAATGACTAAATTATTTAGTTGGCGTTTGTGACAGTGTTTGAAAAATAAACTGTCAACTAATTACATTTAAGAGAAAATCTAGATAAAAAACTGTACATGTTGAAAAAAAAAATAAATAAATTGTTGCTTCTAGATAAAATGCAAGCAGGACCTTTATTGAGGATCCATTCCGGCAGATCAGTACAAAACGGAGCCACGAGTGTATATGGAACCTTCAAATGTAAATTGTTTTACCAGGCTATATACAGTTCTTACATAGAGGCTTGATATTTTCCATTTTACTTAAGAAATTGAAAATCGTTATAACAATTAAATATTTTAAGAATGCAAGAATTCGCAACCAACGAGACTCACCTTTAACCCATCATCATGAGCAAATTCAGCTAGAACAATACCACAAAGTGAAGAGAAAATAAACCGAATCCATAAACCTCAGTAGCATAGATTATACTGAGTAAAAGAAGAAGACTAACCGTCTGTGTTGACGGTAGAAAAAAATCCACGTGCTGTTTAAATAAATCTTTACCTGGCATTAGCACGTGGTGATAAACGATGATCAAAAAATAACTAAAACAAACGCTGAAAAAGTACCTATGAGTTTTCATTTTTTTAGCCTGGTACTTTGTGGTGCCAGGTGACATTCACTACAAAGGAGTTATGGTTTCGGTCTATAAGGAGAAATAGAGCAGATTTTACCAACGGTAGAATACGGATTGATGAAGATTGGCAATTCAGAGAGCAGCATCCTACTATTGAGCTCATGACGATACATATAGTAGCACGGACAGTTGCAGCAATACGGACAGTAAGGACGCAAGAATGGAAGTGCCGTTTCAATATTTAGTAAAAAAAGTTTCTGATAACAAGCTTATTTGAAAATATTACCAAACTTTACAATTCTAATTGAAAACCCACTGTGTCACTCTTGTGCGGATAAGTAATATTTCAGCGATACAAGGTAGCGCAGTAGTAGAATGTTTTGCAAAAAACGATAACTTAAAGACAGGAGGAGTTTACTGCATTAATCGAGAAAATAATCGATTTCCGCAAATAGTCAAAAGTCGTTGATCGGACAACAAACGATACCTTGCTGATTACAAAGAATGCTGATTACATTGAATGCAAATGCTCAAACTGAGAATCCAAAACATAACCACCATCTACAACAGTTTTCAGATATTATGACGCAGAAACATCTTGTTTAGACGAGAAAACTCTCTCTCTACGACAAGACATTGCTTCAAATTAAATCGATAGATCAAGCACAAAGCAAAACTTAGAATAATAATTTTAACGTTAATGGTTCCTCATATCAACTTCAGTCATTCTCGTTTATAATGAACTTGTATGATAGCATGGATATTAAAAAAGTTATCAATGTCAAAAAAGATCGATGAAACCGATTTATCAATAAATACCGATAAATATTGCTATATCGATAAGTATCGATATGTTTCGATAAATATCGACATGCCGATATATTGGGGGCTAATATCGACATACCGATACTTACCGGTGTAATTCGATACATATCGATATATATCGTATTTTTTTAAATCGATTCCTCTATTTATGGGCGAAAAGAATGACATTTTTAGAGAAAAGCGCATCCCCCTACTTTATTGTGGTTCGTTTCTTTTGCTGTTTTGCTTAAAAAATTTAAAGAAAATATCGATTGACAGCATTGATTTATCGATAAGTATTGATATGTCGATATGTATCGATAAATTTTGATTTGTACCGATATATCGTTATTTTATTTGTACCGATATATCGTGATTTAATAATCGATCATTTTTTGTCGTCACTATTCACAAGAGGTCACAACACAACTTTATTGACGTCACAAGTTAAGAACAGAACTCTATTTGGCCGTTTTGAAATTAACGAATCATCCTTTCATTAACAAAATTGTTTAAGATTAAGAATTTGTATTTGTTTATATCTTAGTGAAATTAAAAAATGTGAAACAACACAAACTTCATCTAAAATAATTGTTCCAAATCCTTAGTGAGTTTGACATTCATGTAAAAGTTCAAAATGCATATTTTGCGTAAACACTTTTGATGGTCTCACCCACACGATAATTTCCATTGCAGGTTTTCAAGTACCAACGTCAACATCAATCTTCCGTATGAGAAAGTACAACCACTGATAAATATCGAAACTATCGAAACACTTACCATAATTCAATCAGACAAATATTACTTAAATTAAGAAATGGTTGCTTGCAACTACAAAGCTTCCAACTATATCGGGCGAGACAACGTTGTTAGTGCGTTCACTTAACGACTCGGTATTTGGTTTGAAAAACCTAAGTATTACATTCTCCAAAAGTGAAATTCTTACCCCCACCTTTTTTTGCATTTCTCGACGTGTGAGTCTGTCTATCGATGTCGATGAATGTCCGTCTCCCGGCCATCCAGCAGTCACAACCACGTCACACATTACAGAGAAAATCTGGAGCGATTTCAAAAATTGTTTTTAAAAATGGGTTACTTTGATGGGACGAACTGAAAGGACGATGCGTTCGACAGCTGTACCGAAAGTGGGTCAAAAAATCGTTATGTGTGTCAAAACAAGAAAATTTGCATATTTTTCGCTTTAAAAACGTTTCATTTTCAGTGATAACGTGATTTTGGTATTGCGAAAAAAGTTTCAAGTTTTTAATTGTGTTATAATTTTTGTAATGTGTTTGGAATTTTGAAAAAGTTTAAATTTTTGATTTTATTATAATTTTAAAATATTTTTGGAATTTCGAAAAAAGTTTCATTTGTAATAAATTTTAAAAACAATTTCAGAAAGAGTTTTGAAGATATTTTGAAAAAACTTTAAATTGTTGATTTTATTATAATTTTTAGAATATTTATGGAATTTTGAAAAAAGTTTAAATTGTCTTGATTTTTTTTTGGAATTTTGAAATTTTTGATTTAATTACATTTTTTGGAATCTTCGAAAAAGTTTGAATTTTTGATTTTGTTATAATTTTTTGAAATCAATTCAATTTAGCCCTTTTTTTTTATGAAAATTTCTTTCTCGTGTGCTCTCCTGGACCATGTGGGCTCCCAGATCTTGTGATTTTAGTTGTTTTTTGTAAGTTTCCTTTACAAGGAAACTGATCTCGAATAATCGAGAAACAAATAAAAATTATATGGAATGTGATTATGTTAAGTGAAATTTATTGTAAAGGAAACGCTGTAACGTGAACATACAACCGTGGACAAGTTTTACTTTGGAGCTTTTCATGTACTCTCATTATTCGAAGGTGAAACTAAGATCTTAAGATATAACACAATTGATTTTTCAAAGGATTATTTTAAATCAAAGGTCTATGCAAACAAGCCCACAAGCTGTGTATTGAGGAATGAGTTTTAACGCTGCATCAAAGAAATTTAGCAATATTTATGCAAAGCCATACGAAACAAATACGTAATAGTTCTTTAAAACTATAATAATTTAATGTATATTTATTTATTTAGGTTTAATCAATAGTAATAAAAAAAAGAGAGTGTGCTTAAGACCGCGCGGCAGAAGTAAAAGCTTCATTGGCAATCGCAATCAATTGATATCGTATTAGTAGTATTTGGGTCGTATTAGTAGAATAAATGAGAAACAAGTCAGAACGATAAACCGCTAACTACACATACTAACCTCACAATGTTAACAAAATAATTGTCAAAATAGCACTCATATGCCAATAGCAGGGACTAAAGTACGCGTGGTTGTCACACCCATAGATCAACAAGTTTAAATTTTACGAATCTTGCTGCGGAAAGCTAAGCAAATTCATTGGTATTAATGCGCATTGGTGCCGTTTGCAAATCACTATCGGCTAAGTGCCACCATTTTTAATTATTTTATTTATCATGATTGCCATTAGTGTTTCCAATTATCCGTGATTTTAACTATCCGGACATCGAATAGTATGTAAAGTAATTATCCGGATATCCGGATAATAATCCGGATAGTGGATTTAAATAAAAACAATATGTAGTTTTAAAAAATAAAAATTAGTTTATAATTTATTTTCATCTGAAAAATAATATTTTAAAAATACAAGAGCGTTTAACATTGGAAACTGCAACCGATTTCTAGTTTTCGTTAAAAAGACACTAGCAACCGAAAAGACTCTTTCACTTTCGTTCGAAGTAGGTTAAATGGTCTTCAAAACATCAAATAGCTTTTCTAGGTAAGGAGCGAGTGCTTTATTTATGCTTTTATAAATTAAATTCCTTGTCCAGTGAAGAATAATTATTTAACGATTAACTTTACTATGTATTTTCGATTGGTGAAATCGTATTTTTCGTAAATTCCATGACTAAAGTACATTCGGTAAGTTCGGTCGGAGTTGGAGAATTTTCTTTTTCCTTAACTTCTTGTTCCACCATTTTTAACTTAACGTTTTCGGTTGTTTTGGTATCAGGAAACAAATTTTTTATTAACGTTTTTGCATAACTGATAGCTTATGATTTAGAAATATAACTAAAATCGTCAAAATTATTATTTTGAAATTGTGTTGAATTTTGCACCAACATCATTAATGAAACTAGCCCAACATTCCTCGTTTTGTTAATAGACTGCCTTAATGTGATTAACTTTAAATATTTTCAAATTACAAAAAATTGAACCGTAAATTATGACACGGCAAAATACTGTTTTTTATTTGTAAATAAATTACACTTCTAAAAATTCAAATTCAAAACAATTGCTGGAATGATAATTTTTAGATCAACCAAACGAAATCGTCTAAATGGAAAATAGTATATTTTCCTACAAGAGATGAAAACATTGTTTTTTCGCAAGCAAACATTTGATGACGAGACGCGCTAGCGTCGAGTGAGATATGTTTACGAATGCCATTTTTTCTATGATAGTATATATACTATCGATATTTACTTTAAATTATAAAATAAGTTTTTGACAACATCTCATTAAAAATTCATATTATATTTTTTCATGGTTGCTTTGTTCAAAAATTTTGTAAAATTATATGAAAAACCATAGCTACTACAATTTGTTATTCTTTTTACACTGTAGTTGAAAAAGAACCCATTTTCACAAGAAATTAAGCGTGATGAAAATAGAATTTCTATATGCTATCATAGAAAAAGTAAGTTTTAGATTGACTAAACGAAAACGTCTATTATGAAAAATCAGCTACTACTAGCTGATTAAAATTTTTAAAAAGGTAAATAGCGCAAACAATTTTTTTTGCTTTAATTTAGTTATCCGGATTTTTTTTGTGAATTAACCGGATATCGGATAGCAAAATTTTTACGAATTATCCGGATAATTCCAATCCGTCTTAACCCGGATTGGAAACACTAATTGCCATCCATGTTTAATCATACATTAGCTATGCTTCTTTGTATAGAATTTATGCGATTTCCGTCTCGTAACTTTGTATGCTTTAAATCGATATAATCGATTTTATCAAGTATCAAGTTACAAGTATTAAGTCTGCACTTAATTTTAGAAACATGTATTACATACAATTCTAAGCCGACAACATATTTAGTGAAGATGATAAAATTCCAATACATATAATTTTGATATACAAATATAATTGTTTCAGCTTTTAGGTTATACTATCTTTCTTACGTTATTTTTAATTTCTAAAACTTATGTTCAACAAAAAACATTGATCAAAGCAAACTACCGTTTAAAAGTTAAAGATAGTTAAATAAAAAGCAAAAATTAAGCGTACACAACAACTTCATAATTGTCATGATGATTAATGTATTAATGCATAAAGGATAAACAGCCATACATACTTTCAATTTTATATATATTCAATATATATTTAGCATGATGACTCAAATGCAAATTGCAAAAGACAGTAGCAATATAACTCTAAGTAACTGCGTTATAGATCAATTTTTTAAAATTCGTAAAAAGAAATTTTTATTATTTTTATGAATTCATAAATAAAAAAAAAGTTATTTTAATGGCATTTAATAAAAATTAAAAAAAAAAAACAATAAAAAAATATGTACCATACCAGGAGTTGACCTCACAACCTACAGCACATCAGTCAGCACGATATCCACAACGCAATTTGAAACGTTAAGAAATATCAGATTGATAAATTGATAAATGACAGAAATGCTGACGAATCAGTTTAATTTACTACCTACGGAAAAATCTGTGTGTGGTGCGCCTAAAGAAGTTTTCACTTCAAAAATTTCTTTTTACAATTTGAAGAAACTTTGCATTACAAACAACTTTACAAAAATAATGACAACATCCCCTCATACATCATAAAATGAATCTCTGAACAAATTCCCTATTTTTCAATTTTGTTAACACAAGACATTGGTAATATCGGAAGTGTATATATTGCTAACGGAAACAGTTCTTACAGAATCACTTAATTTATCAATACATAACAGAAACATTATTTTCAACTTACAAAATTGTATCACATTTGAAATACAACTCATACCTGAAGAAAAACTAATTTTGCAATACTTCTAGAATGATACTAAGTAGTATTTAAGCAGTTGAATTTGCAGGACGAAAAACACCGAACGACCTCAAACACATATGCATACAAAACGATATGAAGTATATATCAAATATAAACCAAGAAAAACCTTTATATCCAACCCAGCAACTAAAAAATTGTTTCCCTTAAAACAAATAAAAAAACATCTTACCTTTTATATTTGTCTGAATACTATTATTCAAACCTTCACCAAATCCATCCCTTGCATCTTCCTTTGTATACTTAATTTTAATTTTTGTTTCATTATCTAATTCATCCTCATTACTTTCGATTGTTATTTCCTCATCATTATCACAATCGCTTTTTACAGCTTTCGTATTAGATAACGTTAAGTTCGTTGATGCGGCTGAAGATGTGGGTAATGGTATCTGTGACACTAATGTAAATACATTATCATCTTCATCATCATCAACATCATCATCACGAATCATATCATTTTCAACTAAAAATTGAACTTTTTTTCTTGGAAGCGGTAAATAGAAATGTGATCCTGAATTTCGTATTTCAGGCGATTGAGATTGTGATTTATCACGAGACATTTTTTTATTACTTTTCATTATATTCATTTGATTATTTATATTCGAAATTTGATGAAACTTATTTTTATCGATTGGCTTTGATTCAATTTTTAAAATAATATTATCACAGTCATCATTGGTTTCGTTATACGAGGATCTTTTCAAAATTGATTTGATTGAACTATTACTGGAGGTGCTGGTGTTGTGAGAAAGAGTTGAATTATTTGGAAGTTCGGTTGAAATATCTGATAAAGTTGTAGTCAAAGAAACGTTATAATTAACAACTAGACTAGATTCAGAACTAAGTGTTTGTCTTGGATTAATATGTTCGTAGATAAAATCCGCTTTTTCTTCATATATTGAAGATTGTCTTGAGCCGAGACTCCCTATTCTAATACGTTGACCTGATATAGAAGTAGTTGTTCCATTTGATGATGTTAACTTCTTTAATAACTGTGAACTACTACCAGAACTACTAACACTACTACTGCTACTCGTTTTTTTATTATTAATACCACTGTTTTGATTGTTTTGTTTACTTAATGAAGGATTTAAAATATTTTCATACTTTCTTGAATGCAATGCAAGATCATAATCAAAACTATCATCAGTCACCGGTGAAAATTCACTTGTTGAATTTCCATTTCTTTTTGAGATCAAATCATAGGGATTAACGTCATATTGTAAAATTGAACGTCTTCCCCCAGGATCGGGTTCTGATTTGTCTAACCAACATTCTTGATATGTAGAGTTTATTTTATTCAAACGAGATGCACTGCGAGATCGACTATCATGACTCATCATCTTTTCACTGGGTGATGGGCTCCGTTTTGTACGAGTACGATTTCGACTACGGGACGGACTTATTGATTTAGCACGGTTCCGTACAGTGGTCTTATCTTTAATTGACCCTGAGGATGGTTTTAATTCTGGAGATAATAATCGTGATCGTCTCATAACATCATACGGATCGTTTTGAGGATCCAATATTGTTGGTCTTGATTTTTTAGTCATTGAAGACGCAGATAATGTTTGAGGTAGTCGCATTGTCCCTCCACTACCTCTATGATGGTGTTGATGTATCACACCAGAAGATGATCTTATTCTCACCGTTCCACCAATTGTTGCTAAGGGTAAACGTGATCCTTTACATTTTTTACAAATACTTGCTTTCTTTACTTCTCGTTTTGTTCCATTTAAATATTCTTTACACGAACATATAACAACCGCTACTTCATGTGGATACGGGGAGTAAATTCCATGACCATTGTGTACGGATGGTGCCGGAATTCCACGTACCGTTCCATATAACCATGGTTCGGCGTATTTCATTGATTTCGATAACCCACTTGTTGTGGCGAAATTATTTAAGTTATATTCTAATTCTTGTGGTTCATTTATTTCTTGATCATTATTTTTGGTAATTTTTAATCGTTGACTCCATGTTTTTTTGTTACATTTCTCTGGTGCGATGGTCACCTGAAAATAAAAAATTGAAATTTGAATTAATAAAAATTAAAAGTTTACGTTTCCGATGCCAAAATAGAATATGACACTTAAAAAAGTTTTGATTTCATAAAATTAGGGCAAAACATTAGAATATTTTTTGGACCAGAAAACTCAAATTTCAAATCAAAAAAAAGTGTGATAAAGGAAACAAGATGCTTTATACCACAAAGCCTGAAACTTATATTTCTTAATTTAATTTTGTAATAGTCATCGACTTACACCCATTGGTTACTAGTGTATGCATAGGAACCAAAATGTTTGTCTCACATCACAAAATCTACCAAAATTACTCTGTCCTGCGAACTTACTGTTATGCTTACTGTTTATTTGGATAAAATGCTAGATAAGTTTAGGAAATAAAATCCATAGCTATGTAGCATCTACAATAAAAGAAGACAGGTAGTCAAGTAGTCTATATCCCCTTAAATGAAATAAAAGAGAGTATTTTTGTTTTTTGGTTGTTCATCAAAAGCGGATCAATACAAACTAAGACGCTTTCGGTAAATATAACAGTAACAGAAATCTCTCTCTCTCGCTCCATAATTATAGAACCTCACCACTCGGGACAAAACCTTTGTAACTTAGAAAATACTGAAATTGGTTGGATATGAGTTCACAAACAATTTTGGCAAAATGTGGTTTTGGTGATAAGATCAGCGGGTACATTTCTCTTAACTAATGCATTTCTCTTAACTTATATGTACATCGAAAAAATAAACAATGAAAGAAACAAAATATTTATTTTTGTAATCCGAGGATGAGTGTTTACACTCGAAACGCTTAATAAAATATATACAAATATATAAGATTGTTTTGTTTATTATATCAAAAATAATTTATTTATATAAAAATAAATAAATTTTTAGTAAACGAATGTGCCAGAGATGTGCAGATTCGGTACTTTGAGTAATCATGAGTACTCGTTACTTTTCAAGCAAATACTCGTTACTTTTTATTCGTTACAAAGTAATCATATCTGAAATCCGAATACAGTACATATTTAAAATGATATGATTACTTTTGTATGATTACTATCAGTACTCAATACTCATTAGATTTCATAATAAGATACAACGACGTATGTAAAATATATTTTAAAATTAATTAAATTGACTAAAATAAAGGCTTTTTTATTTTTATTTTAAATATATTTTAAGTTTTTACAAAATAATATTGAATTTTTCTGATAGAAAAATGAATATTCCAATCCAACTAAAATCGCAAAATCTAATTTATTAACTAAATTAGGTTTTGGAAATCTAACAAACTTAAATATTTATTTTAAAATTTAAATTAATCAAAAAAAAGCTGAAAAAGATATTTCCAAATATCAGCTGTTTGCATCTCGAATAAAAATATGTAACTTTTTAAGGTTATTTTAAACATATATCGTTGCTTTTCTTGCTTATAAAAATAGCAAGTGCAAATAAAGTATTTGTTTCACACCCAAACACAAAAGAAAAAACAAAAAATGTATTTGGTACAGTGATGATATTTGCGAAATCAAAATTGTACTGAACTCCTCAAGTAAATAGTACTGAATTTGAAACAATTGTACTGAATTTTTTTTAAACCATTTTTAAATTGTGTTCATCTAAACATAATTCATTTTAAATTTCAAAACTATCACAAATGAAACAAATGATGTTTAATGATGATCACAAATGAAAAACGATAATTTTGTCACAAACTCTCATTGAAAATTGAGCTCTAAGATAAAGAAATATCGCATTTTTGTGTTGCATCATGATGATTGTATATTTCAAACATGGCCAAATTGCGGCTCGCGAGCGTAGAAGAGGGCGGCTCTCGAAAAGAAATGAAAATTTGTAAAAATTTGTCAATATTTTTACAAATTTTCACAAATTTTTATAAAGTTTTACAAATTTTTTACAAATTTATACAAATTTTTGTAAAAATATATAAAATTCATTTACGACAGTTTACCTCTGAGGTTCAGTTATTATATTTAGGTATGATTTGTGCTCTTAATCCAAAATATCGAAAAATGAAATAACTTTCGTCAATTAAAACAAACAAAATATTAACTACTTCCCCACCTATCAGCAATTTTTTCAAAGAAAAACACTATCCGGAATTAAGGGATGATCAATGAATTAATGTGTTCTTAACCGATATAATGAAGCATCTGCTGTTCCCAATTCCTAGCATTACAAGGAAAAGATAAAGTTGTTACTGATCTTATTCAAACGATTCTGAGTTTTATTAAAAAAATTTTGCTTTTTAACGCGATTTAACTACAAAAATGTTAAACCACTTCCTCGTCTGAAAAATAAACTCTCTAAAATTGATGATCAAAAACTGAGTGAATACAACAGTAAAATATGAAGGGGATGACATCTCAAATCTCCGAAATAAAAAAACTTTGGTCTGGGTTAAGTATTTTTTATAGTTTTCGGCAAAAGGCTTTTAAGAGCACTTGTTTTAGTTGTGGGCAGCGATGTATATTCAACATAAAATTAATGTTTAATATACATCGCTTAGAAATTTATTGCAGAACCAACACGAAACATCAATACGATGCCGGAAAATTATAACAGATTACATATTGACATAGTTTAGTGAAAAGATGATACACTCAGCAAACTACTCAAAAACCTTTCCATTTAGCGTTCAGCAATTTCAACTTTTCAAATACAAATAAGCCATTATCAAACAATTTCATGTGCAATTGCATTTCATGTCATACAAATAATTAATTTAATTTTTTTTTTCAAATAAAAGGGGTTCAATTGAATTGATTTCAAAAGAGAGAATATTACAAAATAAAAAATTCAAAATTCCAAAAGTATTCTAAAAATTATAACAAAATTAAAAATTTAAACTTCTTTTGAAAATTCTATATAATGAATATTGAATATTGTAATAATTATTACAAAATCAAGGATTGAAACTTTTTTCAAAATTCTAAAAATATTGCAAAAATTAATTCAAAACCAAAGATTGAAACTTCTTTCAAAATATTGCAAAAACTATAACATAATCAAAAATTCAAATTTTTTCCAAGATCATTCAATCAATTAAGATTAAATCTAGCAAGATGATATGTTAACTGTTAAATTGATTCGATTCTAATCGAAAATGTTTCCTATTTAATGTTTCTCAAAAAAATTGGGTAAAAAAATAAATGAAAATTATTCTTTTTACACACTTGTCGGTATTTTTTTGACATATTTATAGTATAATAATCAAGCTCTTGTTCTCACATACCAATCCCGACCATCAACATTTCTCATTATCACTTAAAATGGACGATTTTAAGCCAAAAGTGTGAATTTTTTTTTGTTTTGACACGCTTAATGATTTTTTTACTGCCGGTACAGTTATCAAACACATCGACCTTTCTTCTCTTACAATTAAGTCGTACTATTTTTAGAAGCAAAGCTTATTATTAACGATGGATTATCGATTCCTTATTTTATTTTGAATGAAAGTTCCACAGGAGAAATGGAATTATTAGAAACTAAGGCGCACATTCTTCAAATGCACCACAAATCAACACAATCTGTAGTTTTGGAAATGACTGTCCTCATTAAAGTACCCCAATTTGAAAAAAGCTGCTTGCAGATTACTGTCCATATTCGGCACATCATATTGTTTTGAATCACATTTCCAACAATGAAAATTATAACATCAAAGCAACGTTCACAACTTACAAATAACACCGTTCACCACTTACAAGCGTCGTACCGCGCGAACGAACTATGAACCCGATTTCAGATAAGTTACAAACACACATGCCATCTACCAGTAATCAATAGCATGCCAGTGCCATGTTACAAAATTTAAACACATTTATGTATTCATAATTAAAGTATTTGCTTGAAGACGGTGAATGCAACTTGCAAGGAAATAAAAATTCCGTAACAACTTTGATATTTTATTTTTATGTTGGCTCTCGTAACGAGAATTTATTGAAATCCGGCTCCACGTGGTACTAAGTTTGACCATCTCTGGTATATTTGTTTATATATATTTTTAGGAATTTTAAGGACTTTAGTAAAAGCGATGTATTGTACTGAATTTGTCTAAATTGTACTAGCGTACTTTTTGAATGTCCATTGTACTGAAAAAAGTACAATTGTACTGAAAAAATCATCCCTGATTTGGTATAAAATAAAATACCAAAAAAAGTAACGAATACTTTATTTTTCGATTCTTTCTTTCATTCTTTTTGTATAAAGAAAAAACAAATCGTATTTGTATTGTATCTAATAGGTACTTTTACAGGCTGATTCTGACATACCCTCACAGATGGAAAAATAGTCATAGGAAAGACTTTTCTCTTAGCTAAGACTAAAACCTCTTAAATGCGATTCTGTATGTAGCAGGGTTGTGCCGTAGACAAAATAGATTACTTTACATGTATAGATTACGCATAGATTACGTGTAAATTACGCGAGATATTTTCGTGTAATCTATAATGTAAACTATTATGTAATCTATTTAATTGATATGTGCATTCTAAACTTTTTTAGCAATTAAATTAACTTTTTTCAAGATCGCAAGATCTTGTTTTTGACAATATTATTGATCATGTCTTTTGCGAAAAAATCGAAAAAAAAATTTTCAGTAGCGATAATACAATAATTCCACATATTTCTTCTTAAATCAAAATTAATAGATTACACCAAATTTACATAGATGACATAGATTACATGTAATGTAATCTATTTTAGATTACGCATAAAGGAACAACCCTGGTATGTAGTCACAACTGTGAGATGTCAAAAAAAAACCTCTTAACGTAAGACCATCAAACATGGTCATCTTAAGCATCATAACTTAAAGTTTCATATTTTTTATTTGAAATCTTGTATGAAAAATTATATTAATAAAGGATAAAATATTAATTATGAATTATTTATGTAATTATTATAAAATTTATAATAATTATCTATATTTTATTTTAGTTTGAATCAAAAATATAAAACAAACAAAAAAACATTGATATATATTGATTTTAAATAAAATGGCGATTAAAAATTTCATATTTGCAATATCAAACAATTTTGCAAATTTTATATAAACTTTAAGGAAAAACAATAATTCTTTTCTAACAAATTTATTGCAAAATAATTAATATATGGTATAATTTTATATTAATTGTATATAAATTATTATAAAATAAAATACACTTTTGATTATTGAAAATGGCGTTTGGTATTTTCACAAACAAAAATTATTGATACCTTAAAAAATTTTATAAAACATAAACTTGATTTTTATAAAAAATTATTATATAATATACCATAATTCTTATACCAAATTCTAATAATAATTTATATGGTATTTTAATTTGTATTTAAATTATTTAAAAAGAAAATATTACATTTTATAATAATTTTGTTTATAAAAATAGCCGTTTGAAAGATCTCCAAAATATATTTGTAGAGTTATTATGAGGTTTTTTATGACAACGTTCACAGAATCGCAATTAAGATATTCCTCTTAAAAAAATTGTCATAACAAAAATAATCATAGCTAAGACCTCTTAACTCAGAATCAGCCTGTTGGTAACGAATACTTTATTTTATGAGTAATCGGTATTTTCGGGTAGTCAGAGTAACGAGTAAAAAGTACCGAATAGTTACTACCCGCTCATCACTAGAATGTGCATCAGAGTGAAATATTTTCGTCTTTCGCAATATTTTCTAACGACATGAAAAAACTATTTAAACTACGTAATTAGTTTATGAAAATATGCTGGCAAACTTTTTTCATTGTTGGCAAATTTATTTTTCACTGATAATATTTCAAAAAACTTTGTTTTGTTGTAACAAAATCCAAAATGTCATATTTTCTTTTTTTTCACAACCGCAGGGAGGGAGAGATGTTATTTTTTATGATAGGGTTTTTTTTCTTGTAGATTTAAAAAATAATCGTAATAATTGTACAATTTTAAATCAAATGAAAAAGTAATATACGTCTGTGGGATGAAATTTCAGTTTCTCAGACAGCAAAACAAAAAATAAAAATCCGACTTGACAGCTGTGCATATACACGCTAAAAATTGGTTATGGTGATTGATTAAGGTAATTGAAACAATCATAGTTTCTAAAATATATTTTTTTTTCTGATGATAATTCGATATAATTTTTTGCAAAAATTTCGAATTTAAGTGGATTGCAAATATTTCAAATCAGTAGCCAAATTGGGCTGTTATTAATGTCAATGGCTTGAGTAATTTTCCAAAAAATTATGAGAATTTTAAAAAAACCTTTTGCCAACTTAACTAAAACTTAACCTAACTTAAATAACTGAAACAGTAATCTTTTAACTAAAAATTCTAAAACATTTATTGATTTGTAATTATTTTTATTCATATTTCTACAAAAAAATAAAATATCTGTTAAATTGGCCTAAGGGAAATTATCAGTTGCAATTTCCCAAGGGCGGTGATAAAAATTTCGAAAGCAAGTATATTTTGGCTTTTATCAATGCCACTTGCTTGAGGAATTTTCCAAAACATTATGAGAATTTATCAACGAACGAGGGGAATTCGTTTAGAAAAATTTTTGCCATTTTTCATTTCTTTATATATTTTTTATGAATTATACGTTGGCCTACTGTGATATCAGTTAATTATTTCAAAATTAGACTGAAATTTGTTTGCCTTTGTTTTATTTTAATTTAAGCCAATGAAATTCTCTAAAATGTAATGACATCATTCAATTTCACCAATAACATTTGAATTATACTAATAACAAATATTTATACGTCTGGCCTACTGGGATATTAAAAATTATCGGTTGTAATACCATGAGTCATTGAAATTTTTTCGAAAATTTTTTGATTTTACGAATTTAATTATTTAGCAACACTGCGAATCAAAGCGCACAATAAGCCACGAGTCCGAAGGACGAGTGGTTTAAGTAGTGGTTTGATTGAGCAGTGTTGCTTAAAAATAATTTAATGAGTAAAATTGAAAGATTTTAGACAAAAATTTCAATGAACAGTGGCATTTAATGAGATAATTTTTTTTAAATTACAATTTTGTTTGAAAGATAATAATTATTAGTTTCTAAATAAAGTTTTTTCTACAAATTATTCAGCTTATAAAAAATTATGTAAAATTGCAAATAATAAAAATGTCCGTTTTCATTCATAAATGATAGCATGTTTATGTTTATTTGTCAAAAATAAATTACAAATTTATAACATTTATGCGCCTACTAAGATAAAATTATATTTAATTTTGTTAGAAGAAAAAATGACAACAAAGAATTTTCATAACGACAGAGCAAAATTATCGACGACAAGAAGAATTGCCGACAGTAAAAACAAAGCCTACTGTTTAAATATCATAGTTTGTAATAAATGAATAAAAAATAAAATTTCTGGAAGCAAAAAAAATTATCAGTCTAATTTTGAAATAATTACATAACTGATATCACAGTAGGCCAACGTATAATTCGTAAAAGATATATAAAGAAATGAAAAATGGCAAAAAATTTTCTAAACTAATTCCCCTCGTTTGTTGATAAATTCTCATAATTTTTTGGAAAATTCCTCAAAGCAAGTGGTATAGATAATTGCCCTCGACCTCGTGCTTTTATCAATATAGTTGCTTTCGAAATTTTCAGCAAAAAATTATTTCGAATTATCACCGCCCTTGGAAAATTACAACTGATAATTTTTAATATCCCAGTAGGCCAGACGCATAAATATTTGTTATTAGTATAATTCAAATGTTATTGGTGAAATTGAATGATGTCATTACATTTTAGAGAATTTCATTGGTTTAAATTAAAATAAAACTAAGGCAAAAAATTTTCAGTTGTAATTTCCCAAGGGCGGTGATAATTCGAAATAATTTTTTGCCAAAAATTTCCAAAGCAAGTATATTGATAAAAGCACGAGGCCGTAATATATATATATATATATGAGCAATTTCACGCAAGTTCAGCAAATTTTTGGGAAATTTTGACTTGACCCCTTTTAATTTTGATTATTTTTTGTTTATAGATAGTCTTTCATAAATAAAAAATACAAGTTCTCTTAGAATTTTTTTTTTCGACCAGGGGTCTTCACAGGGTGCCCCTCAATTTTTTGTTATTTTGTGATGTGAGTGCATTTTGACGAGCGATTGTAGAAAAACTACTGAATCGATTTTCATAAATGATATGTCGTTGAATAGGTATTAAAACAAAGTTTTTAAAAATGTACACTGTTAATTTTTTGAAATAATTTTTAACGGTGTAACATAAGAAAAAAACGGTGTAATTGAAAAAAAGATGGCATAGCCTCTTTTTTTTTTTTTTTTTTTAAACAAAATTGAAGCTTATTTTATATCTAACAACTTGTGAAAGTTTAGGACTAGCATCATTTTGTTGTTTTAGAAATAAATTTCGTTGTGCATATGACTGTCGGGAATCAGTTTTTTTTGTTCTGAAGGAAAATTATAAAAATGGCGATTTTTAGATTCAGATTTTTTTTTATGTTAAATATCAAATATTTTATTATTAAATGAACTTTTTAAAAAGCAATTTCAGTCAAGTTCAGCAAAATTTTGCGACATTTTGACTCGACCATTTTTAATTTGGTTTATTTTTAGTTTATAGATAGCCATTGATAAATGAAAACTACGGCTTCAAGTAGAATTTTTTTTAAATATAATAATATAAATTATTATATTTTTAAATATAATAATATAATTATAATAACAATATAATTATAATAACAAACAACAGTAATGCTACGCGTCATTTGGTTGAAAAAAGTAAAACTCTACATGAAAATTATTTTCAGCATTCATCTGCAACGGATAAAAGAGGTGTATCCACAACAGATATAAATGTTGTGGAACAGTTCTATAAGAGTGATGAAATCAGTAGATTATTGCCAGGCAAACGAGATGCAATATCTTTTAAAAAAGGAGAGGAGCGCATAAAAACACAAAAGCGCTTATTGCTATGTACATTAAATGAAGCTTATGTGGAGTTTAAAAATAAGTTTCCTGATGTGAAAATAGGATTTACTAAATTCACGTCCCTTCGACCACAAGAATATATAAAATTATCCCAAGGAGTTCATAATGTGTGCGTGTGTACCATACATCAAAATATGAAACTAATGATTCAACACTCTAAGATGTCTTGGATTACTGATGCTGCTTTCCAAAATTATAAAACATTAATTGAATTTGTTTCATGTGGTAAATTAACAGAAGATTGTCATAATTTGAAGTGCAATGAATGTTCAAAACAACTCCAACAACTGAAAGAAAAATTACTAAATGATTTTGACGTTAAAGGAATCCTTCAAGTCAAATATCAACAATGGAATACCACTGATCGATGCAATTTGGATACTTTAATAGAAACTGTAGAAGAATTTATGAAAAAATTTATTTACCGTTTATAAATTTTGATACCACACAACTTTATAGCAAAACAACAATCTACATTCATTGAGGAAAAAAAAAAATTTAGAAGCAGGAGAGTGCTTCGTTCAAGGGGATTTTTCTGAAAACTACGGCTTCATAATTCAGAATGCGGTTCAAGGCTTTTATTATAATAATTCACAAGCTACTATTCATCCATTTGTCATTTATTTTAAAAGTGCCACAAGTGAATATATACAGCAACGAAGTTTTATACTCATTTCGGATATAAACGATCACAACAGTACTACAGTCCATCTTTTCATTACAAAACTTATTGAATTCATCAAAACGCATATAAATTCTAATATTACAAAAATAATTTATAACACTGACGGTGCACCTTCTCAATACAAAAATAAACATAATTAACTTATGCCACCATAAAGAAGCCTTTAAGGTTGACGCTGAATGGCATTTTCATGCTACCAGCCATGGAAAGGGACCTTGTGATGGAATTGGTGGTACACTGAAGCGTGCTGCACACCGTTATAGTATGGCGAGCGAAGATAATATTATTGATACACCAAAAAAATTTTTCGAATGGTCTTTAAAATGGGAATCTACCATGAACTTTGGATACGCCGATAAAAATGAATATCAATTAACAAAAGAAAAATTACAAAATCGATATAAAAATGCGATTACTATAAGTGGAACTCAAAAATTTCATTCTTTTGTACCAGTAGATACTAAGACAATAAATGCAAAAATGTTTTCCAACTCAAAAGAAACTTTTGAATGTAAAATAAGTAAATAATTTTTAATAACTATATTTATTTTCACATATATAATTTGTATGATATTTTAAAAAGTTTATTCAATAATAAAATATTTGTAATTTAATGTTGAAAAACAATCTTTTACTTTATCATTCCATAATAACATAATACGAACATAATACTTCTCCAGTCAAAAGTTCCCAAATAGATTTAGTTGTTTATACGGCTTTTTTGTTTGCAGTCAAGACTGTCAAATTATTTTTTATAAGAGTGACAAGTGATTACTAAAAGTGATAAATAAACATTTCATTTTTTATGCCATCTAATACAAAGAAAATAATTGCAGAAGTGCTTTCCTATTCAAAAGAAACTTCTGTTTTTAAAATAAGTAAATCATTTTTAACAATTGTATTTATTTTATTTATTGTACTACATATATAATTTTTATAATATTTTAAAAAGTTCATCTAATAATAAAATATTTGATATTTAACATAAAAAAAAAATCTCTTAGTTTATAACGCCATTTTTATAATTTTCCTTCAGAACAAAAAAAACTGATTCCCGACAGTCATATGCACAACGAATTTTATCTTTAAAACAAAAAATGATGCTAGTCCTAAACTTTCACAAGTTGTTAGATATAAAATAAGCTTCAACTTTGTTTAAAAAAAAAAAAAAAGAGGCTATGCCATCTTTTTTTCAATTACACCGTTTTTTTCTTATGTTACAATGTTACACCGTTAAAAATTATTTCAAAAAATTAACAGTGTACATTTTTAAAAACTTTGTTCTAATACCTATTCAACGACATATCATTTATGAAAATCGATTCAGTAGTTTTTCTACAATCGCTCGTCAAAATGCACTCACATCACAAAATAACAAAAAATTGAGGGGTACCCTTTGAAGACCCCTGGTTGAAAAAAAAAATTCTAAGAGAACTTGTATTTTTTATTTATCCAAGACTATCCATAAACAAAAAATAATCAAAATTAAAAGGGGTCAAGTCAAAACGATGTTGAATCTTCGTGAAATTGCTCACATATATATATATATATATATATATATATATATATATATATATATATATATATATATATATATATATATATATATATATATATATATATATATATATATATATATATATATATATATATATATATATATATTATATATATATATATATATATATATATATATATATATATATATATATATATATATATATATATATATATATATATATATATATATATATATATATATATATATATATATATATATATATATATATATATATATATATATATATATATATATATATATATATATATATATATATATATATATATATATATATATATATATATATATATATATATATAATATATATATATATATATATATATATATATATATATATATATATATATATATATATATATATATATATATATA
>OY856186.1:202444399-202492279 GCA_963693315.1 Diogma glabrata
ACATTTTTGGTTATTATATTTTATACCAATATTAAATATTTTATCTAAGCTGCAGGTATGAAAAGGTACAGGTATGCAGGTATGAAAAGGTATGGTATGAAATGATGATTTTTTGATGATGTTTCCTCTAAGATTGTGTGCGAAAAATTTTTTTATTAGAAGCAATGAAAACAAACGCATAAAACAAAAAGGCATTTTAAATAATGAATTTTAGTGATTTAAAAAAAATATTATATACATATTTCAATATTTTTGTTTCCCTTATTTCATATCAGTTTACTGATATTTAAATTTAGTTTTCCTCAATAATAAAAAAGAAAACAAATAATAAAAATTAATATTTTTTCTATATATTAGTCAAATATTTAAATTTTTTATTTTTTCTTCATTTAAATTGAAACTTAAAAAATGGTCAAAATGAACGCATTATGTACAAATACATACACATTTATCTACAAAAAAGTCAATAAAAAATGCGTCAAAAGATCCTAGTCATAAAATTAGCAAATTATGACCTTTGTGATTAAGTCTTTTTCGATACAAATAAATTACTTTTAGTATTAGAAAGTTTAGCAAATTCGGTTTTTCACCAATTGGCAATTAGTGAACTCAGATTAAATACAGCTAATAAAAAAACAAATCAAATGCTAATCTGATGTGTGAATTTAATTTAGAAAAAGGTTTTGCTCAAAGAGTCAGTTTGTTTCCAACGAAAGTGTGTTAAATGTTTTTTACCAAGTCATTTGATCGTGAACCAGAAATTTTTGTTCAAAATCTAAATAAAACAATTCCGCCCATCTTAACGGCGGAACGCTGTAACAAACAAAATTCAATTTCCACTCAAAACAATAAAAAAAATCGCGAACGATTCCATTCATAAAACTTAAAGATACATAGTTCAATATACTTAAAGACAACAAAGTCTCATAGTTGCTTATATTACGAAATTAATTTTTACCATCTTATTTATCTTTTCACCGTGTTTTGAATATTAATAAATTTAATTTAATATTAATATGTACTAAAACCAATAAAAGTAAAATAATCATAAATAGTTTAAAATATTTGTTTTTCTTCTTCTACCATCGCTTACGTCTGTAAGAAATTCGTGAGCAAATAAATATTTTGAGGTAAAACGGTTTAATGAGAAAAAATAGGAATTTTGTGTTTTTGTTTTGTTTGCGTCTTAAATGCTTCTTTAAGTGAACTTCATGAGATCTATTAAAAATATGTTGGTGCGTGTGGTTTTTAAAAGTCATATTTATTATTTAGTTAGACATGTTGAAATTGTTTTGTCGATTTTTTTATGTCGTAAAATTTTCTTTTAATCTTGTTTTCAACAATATACCTGCAACAGATGATATTTAGGTGAAAAGTTTCTTTTCAAATTGGAACGAGAGATAAATAAGTTTGTGGTATGTACTTATCTGTATATATGCTTTTAACTTTTATAAGTTTAATGGATTTGTTTTTTATTTAGAACAATTAAAGTAACAAGTTATTTTTTAAAAATGTTTTGTTTTGGTATTTAAGTTAAGTGAATAATTAATATGAGATTGAGGTGGAGCAGGAATTGGTTGAAAGAAGTAAGTGGAACATTGGCCGAATAGTGAACCTCAAAGTCAATTATAAGAACATCATCGTTTGAATATTGATACATATGCACAAACTTCTATGTCACGCAACATGAACGTAGTGGTTGAATTGTAATTGTATTTTATTTGTAAATCATTGACTTATAATTGAATATATGCAGCAGTGTTATCTTTGTTGGACGACAGATGAGTACCTTTGTTTATAGAAAACAGAGAATTTAACAGAAAATTTTAATTTTTAGACGCAAACATATAAAGCCACATTTTGTATTAGTTAAGGTCCAAAGTCTGACAATAGAAAAACACAATGCCATATTTATATTTTCCTCCGGCTTTAATTAACAAGTCAGGCGTAAAGATAAGGTTAATAATCGATTCTTCAAAAACGCAAATGACGTTAATATCACAAGTAGCTAAATGGTGAAAAAAGCTGTTTACGTGGTTATTTACAGCGATGAAGCAACAAATTACAGAAAGATATATCAACAATTTATCATACAAAAAACTATTGTAGTAACGTAATAAGAATTGGCTTAAAAAATTATTGATTGAATTAATTTTTTTAAGTCTATTTTTTTAAATGAGTAATGAGAGCGGCTGCAATGCCCAAACAGCAGTACTTATTAAATAATCGCTACATTAGCTACAAAGCATCGTTTCTTTTTTATAAGGGGAAAGAAAGACTAAACAAGATGGAGTTGAACAACAGTAAAACGGTCTAAACAATATATAAATCATTATAATGAAACATTAACCATTTAAATCCTTAATCCTTAAACCACACTTAAAATCATCGTTATATTGTTCGTAAAACAAAACAGCGGCAATTACTAACAAACAAAAAAATTAGATTTAGAATAATTTATTTAAAATAAATTTAATATTTTCCATTAACAACTTAATTTATAATATATGTTACGCGTTTCGAACATATATGTTCATTTAAAACGTTTCAAAATATTATCAAAAAAAAATTAGTTCTGAGTAGTTTTAAAATATGCTTAAAAGCATATATTGCGTATGCGGATATAATGGTCTTGACATTAATAAAAAATGTTAAATCATTTCCAAACTTAAAAGACAGTTTAATACGGAATGCGATAATATTTGCAGCGATAAAATTTCATTATAACCCACATGCTGTATAGTGTAAATAAAACATAAGTGAACTTTAATTCTGAATAAAAGTTTTAAGTCTTAACAAATGGAGATATTCTGTGTATTACTTTTGGCAGTGCGTTATACTGGAAACTAGAAATTAAATTCAGAATTTGTTTGCTATTGGGCTATTATTTTGAAAACGTACATTTTTTTGTTGATTTTTAAATTTTTGATTTTTAAAAAATCTGAAATTTTGATATATTGTTGGCATTGACGAAAGGAAAAAAGTGATTTCTGCTTTTATTTTTTGAGTACTCTGAATCGGAGTTATGCGCGGTTGAATTTTGAGGCTTTTTCACGTAGTTTTGGTAATGGTGTCAATGTTTTGTGAATAGGTGCCACAAATTTCATCCGACTTAAGTATATTTTTGCAAGTAAAAAGGAAAATAATTGAATAGTTGAAATAAGTAATGTAGAGATACTACTACGTCTACCTATCCAAATCAAAACACATATAATAAGTTATAAAGGAATTCCCGTGACGTAATTTCTTTTTATCAAAACAAAATAATAATAATTTAGTAAACAACATTTCATATGTTTACAATTATAAGTAAGCGAAATTTTATGAACTTTATGAATTATACATTACTCAAAGTGTGTCATCATATATCATGTTTCAAAACATTGAAACTAATTTTAAATAATTTTAAATAAAAACAAAAGGTAAATAATTATGATGATACAGATTTTATTAAGGGGAAAATAATAAGTAATTAAATTGACATATATATTATATGTACATTTTGCTAGAATTGCATTTTCTACATAATTAATTTGAAATAAATATATTGATTGATTTAAGTGGGGATTAGGAAAATGAAAATGCGAGTCCAAAAAATTGTATAAAAGAAAGTTTTCGAACAAATAAAAATCAGAATCAGTTTGAATTTAAATAGTGTTTTACTTTCTCTGATCCTCCCGACGACCTCAGTTGACGCACGTCAAACGGGTCTAACGGTTCTTTCCTTGGTGCAAAGTTGTTTCGGCAAACTGTATCATTGAAAAGCCGGACAGATTTTGACTTACGGACATATAGACGGCAGTGTTAAAGTTAGTCAACAAAAGTTTAAAGTATAATAAGTAATAAATACGCAGTCAGATCAAAGTAGTGTACAAATGTCGTTTACTCATGATATAGAGAACGATCATATGATATACACCCACTACATGGCGACCTTGCCATTCACGAACTAAAACTGGAATCTTGCCCAAAGAATCGCAACAATAGATGACAATTATTGAAGTTATAATTTGATGAAGAAGTAAATACCGATTATTAAAATTATTTTGAATTGAATCAAGTACGAACAATCAACTATACAAATTAGAATTGACAATAACAGAAGGAGTGAAATTATACAAATTTAGATCAACACATTCAACACATTACTTGAAAAATGGGAAACTCAGCCCAAAAGACGAAGGAAGAAGAAGTGTTCATTACAAATGGACCTAATTCGTCAACGAACATATCAGAGAATACGTCACCAATAAACAAATATGAAATTATCATATTTGTAACGATAGTAGTCTTGATAATTATATATATAATCTTTAGATTAAAGGGTTATTTTCAAAAAACCGTACGTAAAGAAATAACCAAAGCGACAATTTCAACAGTTTAAACAAAAAAAAAATTTTTTTAATATTATACTTTTGTAATACTTTTAAGATGAATTAATAAAGAAAACTTTAATTTTTATTAAGACAATATATATAAGATATTTTTAATAAATGAATTAATAAATTTTAAATAATAATAAATGAAATTTCTAGAATCATAACTAATTATGAATGGATAATTTAAAAAAAAATAATATATAAAAAAAAAAAATTTCAGTTTAAATGAACAAATTACATTTAAGTTAATTTTTCTCTTTTTATATAATAAATTAATAAAATTTCTTTTTAAATAAAATGAAAATGAAAATTAACATATGATATTTTTTTAATAATAAAGAATGGTAAACAAAAAATTTTTTTATGATAATAAGAATTTAAACAAAAAATTTCCGTTTGACTAAAACTTTTTTTAATTATTATAAAATTTTAAAAAGTCAAATTATCTAAATAAAAATGGAATTAATAATTTTTATAAAAACCATTATAATGGTACGCTCAAAAATAATGAATGGAATTGTAGCCATAGCTACAATAATTATAATAATAATAATAATTGTAATGATAATAATAATACAAATAATAGAAATTTTAATGGTTACCGAAATAGAAATAATTATAATAATGTAAAAAGAAATTTCCAGAATGGAATTTTCTTTTGGTTAATATTGTACAATCGGAAAACAGGGAAGGGGTCTCCGAAAACCAGTTGTCGAGAGATTCCCTAACTTTAGAAACCCAATAAAAATATTTTATGTAAATCCTAGCACACAAACAAATTATATTAGAATTCGCACGAACATAACAGAAGATTTGAGAACGTTTTTAATAGATACGGGAGCAGATATCTCACTGCTCAAAATAAATAAAGTTGCAAAAGAAGTAGATGTAAAAGATGATAGGTGTAAAATTACAGGTGTTACTAATGACGAAACATATTCGTTAGGTATGATAGGAGCAATTTTGAATCTAGAAGAAGGAAATATAGGACAAGAATTTCATTTAGTAAAAGAAGATTTTCCAATAAATACAGATGGTATTTTAGGCAGAGATTTCCTGCATAATAATTATTGTAAGATAGACTATGAAACTTACACAATTTCACTATTGATAAACCATGAAGAAATCACATTACCAATGTATACAGAAGTACAACAGAGCGGAGTTACGATACCAGCACGATCGCAGGTTATTAGAGCTGTTAACATCAATTTAAAAGAATACAGCGTTGTATTAAATCAAGAAATACAGGAAGGCGTATATATAGCAAACACAATAGTTCCAGCTAAGGGGATTGCACATATTCAGATATTAAATACAAAAGAATATGATGTCACGTTAAGAAAAATTTCTCCAAAAACTGAACCATTATGCAACTATCATGTACTGAAAGTGGACAGAGAAGATAAGAAGATTACAGTGGAACAACGTTTTAGCAAAATATTGAAAGAATTAGAGTTAGACTCATTGGAAGAACATGCTAGAAGTTCAATTATAGATATTTGTAGACACTATGCAGATATATTTTACGTAGAGGATGAGCAGCTATCAGCCAACAATTTTTATAAGCAATCAATACAAACCGTGGATAAAAATCCAGTATATATCAAAAATTACAGATTGCCACAAACCCACATGGAAGAAATTGATAGACAGGTAGAAAAACTGATCAAAGAAGACGTCATTGAACCATCAGTCAGTTCGTTTAATTCGCCACTGTTATTAGTGCCAAAGGGAGAGAATAAGGATAAGTGGAGGCTTGTCGTGGACTTCAAACAGCTTAATAAAAAAATTATGGATGACAAATTCCCTCTAACAAGATTAGATGACATCCTGGATAATCTTGGAAGAGCGAAGTATTTCTCAACATTAGATTTAACGAGTTCATTCCACCAAATTGAACTAGAAGAGGAATCAAGACCACTAACATCATTCTCAACCAGTAAAGGTCATTATCATTTCAAAAGATTACCGTTCGGGTTGAAGATATCCACCAACAGTTTTCAACGTATGCTATCGATAGCTCTAGCTGGCCTAGAAGCAGAAGCGTTTCTATACGTTGACGATATTATAATATTTGGATGTAGTTTAAGTCATCACAACACAAATTTGGTAAAAACTTTTGATAGATTACGGAAATATAATTTAAAATTGAATCCCAAAAAGTGTAATTTTTTAAAAACTGAAGTCACATACCTAGGACATTTCATTACAAACGAAGGTATAAAAACTGATCCGCGAAAATACGATGTAATAAGAAACTATCCAACACCAATAAATGCTGAAGAAACAAAAAGATTTACAGCGTTCTGTAATTACTACAGACGATTTATACAAAATTTTGCAGAAATTGCCAAACCTTTAAATAATCTTTCGAAGAAAAACGTTACATTTGATTGGACCGATGAATGTAAGAAAGCATTCGCTACACTTAAGGAAAAACTTATCAATCCACCAATACTCAAATATCCTAATTTTGAAGAGAAATTTATCGTAACAACGGATGCGTCGAACTACGCACTCGGAGCCGTACTTTCACAAGGTGAAATCGGGAGAGATCTACCAATATCATACGCGAGTAGATCTCTGAACAAACATGAAGTAAACAAACCAGTTATAGAAAAAGAGCTACTAGCAATACACTGGGCTATTAACTTCTTTAGACCATATGTGTATGGTAGAAAGTTTACTGTAGTCACTGACCATCGACCTTTAGTAAGTTTGTTCACTCATAAGAACCCATCGTCTAAATTAACGAGGATGAGGTTAGATTTATGCGATTACGATTTCGATATAACATATAAGCAAGGAAAAATGAATACTAATGCTGATGCATTGTCTAGAATCAAAATTGACTCAGATGTTTTAAAAGCGATGATACCTACATCTACTGTTAGCATTGTCACGAGAGCTATGAAACGAAAAGAAGAGATAGAAAAGATTGAGACGAATGATACTACAGAATTGGATAAGGCTGGCCAACCTTATGCATGGCTCTGTACATCGATCTCAGAAATAAAAAATTTAAGAAAGTTAAAGTTTAAAAATAACAAAAGTTTGCAAAATGAGGAAGAAGTTTTGATGACATCCAGCGATAATCCGCCTATGAACTTAGGTTTTAAGCAGGAGAAACTGAGATGGAAAACAGACGATAGGATAATTAAAAGTTCAGCGCATAAGAATAAATATAATATTGATATCAATGACGAAGAAGTCGTAGTAGAAATCAGCGATAATCCACATATGAACTTAGGTTTTATGCTGGAGAAACTGGTATGGGTAATGAAAAATGAGAATATTGAAAAGTTAGCGCTTGAAATTAACGATATAATATTTACACGTGTTAAGATAAATGAATTTAAGAAAATATTCACCGAACTGCAGTCGGGATTAAATAAAGATATTAAGCAAACTAATCTAAAAATAATAATTTATGAAGCTCCATTATGAATAATTGACAATGATAGAATGTTAGAAATAATTAAACAATTTCATGATAGTCCACACTCTGGAGGACACTCAGGTGTGAGAAGGACAGCTAACAAAATTAAGCAACGTTACATCTTCAAAAATTTAAGTAAACTGGTAAAAAGTTATGTAAGTAAGTGTGAATTGTGCGCTAGGAATAAGCAGAATAAACATGTAAAAGATCGAAATAAGCATGTAAATAGAATTGATTTTAATATAAGTAAAAATAATTTAATCAATGAAGCACATAATAATATATTAAAAAGATATGTTCCCAAAGAGAAACAAAATTTCAAAATTCGTTAAATATTATAGATATGGTTAAAAGCAGGTGATCGTAAAAAATTAGATCCACCTTATACAGGACCCTATGAGGTCATAGGTATAAATAAAACAAATGTTAGAATAAGAAACGGTAACTTAATTAAGGAAGTACATAAAAATAGACTAAAAAATTATGTTCCCAAATAAAATCCCAATAAAAATTTGCTAAATATTAAATGTTATGGATACTAAATATTTTTAAAATCGAAATTTATTTCATAAATTACGCAAAAATTTGTTTTCTTACCTTTAAAAACAAATTTTTGTTAAAAAAGGAAGGGAAGTGTAGAGATACTACTACGTCTACCTATCCAAATCAAAACACATATAATAAGTTATAAAGGAATTCCCGTGACGTAATTTCTTTTTATCAAAACAAAATAATAATAATTTAGTAAACAACATTTCATATGTTTACAATTATAAGTAAGCGAAATTTTATGAACTTTATGAATTATACATTACTCAAAGTGTGTCATCATATATCATGTTTCAAAACATTGAAACTAATTTTAAATAATTTTAAATAAAAACAAAAGGTAAATAATTATGATGATACAGATTTTATTAAGGGGAAAATAATAAGTAATTAAATTGACATATATATTATATGTACATTTTGCTAGAATTGCATTTTCTACATAATTAATTTGAAATAAATATATTGATTGATTTAAGTGGGGATTAGGAAAATGAAAATGCAAATCCAAAAAATTGTATAAAAGAAAGTTTTCGAACAAATAAAAATCAGAATCAGTTTGAATTTAAATAGTGTTTTACTTTCTCTGATCCTCCCGACGACCTCAGTTGACGCACGTCAAACGGGTCTAACGGTTCTTTCCTTGGTGCAAAGTTGTTTCGGCAAACTGTATCATTGAAAAGCCGGACAGATTTTGACTTACGGACATATAGACGGCAGTGTTAAAGTTAGTCAACAAAAGTTTAAAGTATAATAAGTAATAAATACGCAGTCAGATCAAGGTAGTGTACAAATGTCGTTTACTCATGATATAGAGAACGATCATATGATATACACCCACTACAGTAAGTTTAAAATTAATAACTTTTCTCTTTTCCGCTAGGCGGCGCGTAAAACCGTGGTTTACTTAAAAGCTCATACCTCAAAAAGTCAGATTTTTTTTTTGTTTTTCACAAATTTTTAAGTAAACATATGCAACTTAAAATTGAGAAATAAAAAGTCAGCAATTCAACATGGATTTTTTCTTACGATTTTTTAAAGTTTGGTATATGAAAAATTCACATGTGTTTTTTTATTAAGTTAATAATCCTGTACTAAATGTGGATCTAATAAATTAAACATTTCATATTTTAACACCTGCAATAAATTTGAACCATTTTCTGTGCGGTTAAATGGTTAAAAACTTATTAAAAATTAATTTAAGTTAAGTGGTAAAATAAAGGAATTTAAATTATTAAAAGGGTGTGTAAAATGTCTATTCATTTTAAAAAATGTCTATTCAGCCCCTTTTTACTAATTAAAATCTCATTAGAGACTTATAATTTTAACATTTAAAATTTCTAATGACGCCCACAAACGGTTTTTGACCAAATCATACTTGCATCCAATCAAAATATATTAAATTGTACCTACCTAATTTTACCTGATTCTACCTATGTCAAAACTATTTCAAGGGTATATATATATATATATATATATATATATATATATTTATATATATATATATATATATATATATATATATATATATATATATATATATATATATATATATATATATATATATATATATATATATATATATATATATATATATATATATATATATATATATATATATATATATATATATATATATATATATATATATATATATATATATATATATATATATTGATTGGGTTGCCTTATAATCAATTATATTCCAAAATATTTAGAAGACATAACGTTTAGGAAAGATAATAATAGAAATGCCTCTCAAATTGTGCTGTAACTTGTACGGTCTCAAAAATCATCAGCGGACATCAAAAAATGTGAAACTGGTCACACCAACTGTTATTCAAAAAGCTGCGACCCTAAATTTTACTTTGCGTGATGACCAGTTTATATGTGAAACATGTCGCACTTATATCTATAAAAATAAGGTAAATTTAATTATTTTATTAAAATGAATAAAAATTCATATGCAACTAATATTTTCTATACAGCAGCTTTCATGTTCGGAAACTATCGATAGTGAAATTATTTCTATAAATCAGGATGTTGAAAATGTTCCAACGAACGAAAATATTCAAATACCTCCAGCATCTTTAGATCCATCACCAGTTTCGGTTGATACTATATCTCCACCAGTTCCTGAACTACTTAATGACATTTTAGAAGATATTACCAATGTTCTTGGAAGGTTAGCCGAATCTCCTATCAAACAAAAACATATTACAACAGGAAGTTATAAAAAAATTGCAAGTGTCACATCGGCAATAAGTCAAAGAATATTTCAAGTAGATTCAGTTAAAGTGTTATCACCAAAGGAGGAATGTGAATATACATCATGGCTTATGAACCTTAAAAAAGAATTCAAAGATGCCAGCTCTAAATCAAAACAAGTGTTTTTGTTGACAACTCTACCACGTAAATTTTGGTCAAATCAACGTATCCAGGATGAATTTAATGCATCAAGACGACTGGTAGAATTCGCCATGGATCTGTTGGAAACAGTAGGTCCTTACAGTTGGCCTCAAAGCAAACAAGTGCACAGTTTGTCACAAAATATAGTACAACAAATTCAAACATACTTCTTATCAGAGGAAATTAGTAGAACAATGCCTGGCCTTAAAGATGTTGTTACTATTACAGAAGGATCAACAAAAATTAGGAAATCAAAGCGGTTGGTGTTATGGACCCTCACCGACATCTACGAAATGTTCTTGAAAGAAAACAAAGATGTCAAAATCAGCTTCTCAAAGTTCACTACGTTGCGACCGAAGGAATGTATTTTAGCCGGACCTACTGGAACACACAATGTCTGTATATGCATGATACATGAAAATGTACGTTTAATGTGTAAGCCGATCTTAAATTTAGTAAAAAATGAAAAAGATCTGCTTAAGAAACTGAGTTGTTCTTATGATACAGTGGATTGTGCAACAAATATATGCTATGATTGTAAAAATATCGCGGAAGCTTACACAGAAACAATTTTGGAATCTCTTGAATTTTACGAAGAAATACATTATGAGAAATGGTTAATGCAAGATAGATATTCGTTAGAACGCACGGAAAAAAATAAGGAGGAATTTGTAGAAGAATTAGTACATACATCGGTAAACAAATTAAAAATTCATGATTTCATCGCAAGGCAGCAATCAAAGTTTCTTAAGGATACGAAACGAAACTTACGTCACGGCGAATACGTATTTATTATGGATTTTTCAGAAAACTATTCAATGATAACGCAGAATGAGATACAAGCTGCACATTTCAATAAAGTTCAAGCCACAAGCCACCCAATCGTAGTTTACTACAAATCATGTAATGATAAACTAGAGGTCTTATCTTTTGTCATTATATCTGATCATTTAATGCATAACACAGTTGCAGTTCATAAATACCAGGAAAGGTGTATTGAATTCATTGAAAAACAGCAAGAAATATATCCAAGTATCAAAAAAATTTTATATTTTACTGATGGTTCAGCAGCTCAATATAAAAATAAGAAGAATTTTATAAATCTCTGCAAACATATTGATGATTTTAAAATACCTGCAGAATGGTATTTCTTTGCAACTGCCCACGGAAAGGGTCCATCCGATGGGATTGGAGGAACACTTAAAAGAGAAGCCCGGAGAGCTTCGCTTAGAGGAGAAAAAATATCAACAGCAAGGGAATTGTTTGAATGGGCGGAAATTTGGTCGAAAAAAAAACCACGTTATGAAGTTTTCATATGTGTCTTCAGAAGATATCGAACTACAGGAACAATTTCTTTCGGGTTTAAAACGGTTTTCGGACATTAAAACCATAAGTGGAACACAAGGATTCCACTGTTTTTTTACCGGATAACACTACACCCGATAAAATAATTGCCAAAATGTTTTCTTTTTCTGATGATCATAAATATTTCAATTTAAAGGCAAAAAAAAATATATAAATTAATTTTTCAATGTATTTATTTATAATATTGATTAAATTATAATGTTTATAGAAAAAATATATTTTTAATTTCTTTGGTATTTTTTGTATTAAATTTCTAGATATTACGATGTGTGAATTCATAGGATGAGAGAATATTTCGTCAACATCTAAGTCAACATTCTAATCAACATCCTAAGTCACGAGTGTAAAGTCATTATTGATTGTTGCCAATCAATGCGAAACTTAATATCTGACGTAAAGTCAATATGTTGTTATATTTTTTGGTTAGGAAATATAGACAACATTAGGGGAGTTTTTAATCTCGGATTGGTTTTTGTGAACAATTAAGCTTAAGTACATATTGGAAATCACTTGAATTTTGCAATTCGAAATAACTTTTCATTTTCTCTAAAATTCCTTTAGAAAAAATTTTGTTGTGTTTCGTGTCAGAATTCGATGAATGTAGTTCGAATTCTGACACGAAACACAACAAAATTTTTTCTAAAGGAATTTTAGAGAAAATGAAAAGTTATTTCGAATTGCAAAATTCAAGTGATTTCCAATATGTACTTAAGCTTAATTGTTCACAAAAACCAATCCGATATTTTTAATGTTTTTTTCTAATGTTAGTGTTGGTGATGTTGAAATTATAACCAAATCTTCGATCATTGGGATCTCCAATTCTTATTCTGAATAAAAACCTGTTTCTCAATCAGAAATACACAGAAAATGGTTCAAATTTATTGCAGGTGTTAAAATATGAAATGTTTAATTTATTAGATCCACATTTAGTACAGGATTATTAACTTAATAAAAAAACACATGTGAATTTTTCATATACCAAACTTTAAAAATCGTAAGAAAAAATCCATATTGAATTGCTGACTTTTTATTTCTCAATTTCATAGCTGCATATGTTTACTTTAAAATTTGTGAAAAACAAAAAAAAAAAGCCTACTTTTTGAGATATGAGCTTTGAAGTAAACCAAGGTTTTACGCGCCGCCTAGCGGAAAAGAGAAAAGTTATTAATTTTAAACTTACTTATTTCAATTATTCAATTATTTTCCTTTTTACTTGCAAAAATATACTTAAGTCGGATGAAATTTGTGGCACCTATTCACAAAACATTGACACCATTACCAAAACTACGTGAAAAAGCCTCAAAATTCAACCGCGCATAACTCCGATTCAGAGTACACAAAAAATAAAAGCAGAAATCACTTTTTTCCTTTCGTCAATACCAACAAAATATCAAAATTTCAGATATTTAAAAAATAGTTGTTTTTTTTTCGATGTACGTTTTCAAAATAATAGCCCTTATATTAATTATGTAAACTATTGGTTTATTGCTTTCAATTCAAAATACTAAATTTTGAAATTGGATATATTTTGCAAAATTTTGACAGATAACAGTTTTCTGCAAGCAGATTATCAAGACGTGTTTTAATGATTCGTGTTTAATTAGTATTTAAATAATTAAATTGTTGTTATTAAAATTATCCAAATTAAAAGCTAGTAAGTATCAATTTGTATAAACTTTAACAAATTCAACTATTAACGTTAAATATTTTTTAAAAGAAAATGTGGGTTGACTCTATTGAAAAACTAATCAATCATTTGCGATACATACATTAAATGAGGTCCGAAAATTCTAAATCGTTAAAATGTGATCAAAACGGATGTGGTCGAGGCTTATATATTTGAAGAGGAAGGAAAACAGAAGGTGCCATATATATGTGTACAACAATTACATCAAACACCAGAGGTCAATATTTAATTGAATAATATCATAAATTAATTTTAAAAATAAATTTATTTTTAATTTTTCCAATAGATGCTTTAATTCGTGCTTTATTCACTATGATAAACGCTGCTCATGTTCCAACTGCTGAAAAAACTAACAATTATAAACAAATTTTGGAAGACAACTATCTCTACTGATGCTCAAGATTCATTTATGAAGCCTGTTAAAAAGTCATCGGACATAAATCATATCAAAATATAGCAAACAAAAATATTTAGCGCATGGTATGTCTACGCAACCTATAATGTTCATATCAAATTCAAATAATACTAACACTGGCTTCCAATTAGCTGCTAAATTATACTAAACTGCTAAATATAAATTTGATCTAACAAAATCGCCCAATTTTATTTTAAATCTATGTAATTAAGTGGTCTGATATTGATAAAAACAGCAATTTCTGTATATAATCATTTAGAAACAAAATATTGATTTAGTCAAATAAAAAGTTGACTAAATTGAATTAGCACTTTTAGTACAATTTAGCATGAATTGGAACGCAGTCTAACCTATACTACTTATTTATTAATGATATTATATTATTCTTATTAAGTAATATTTTGCCTTGTATTGATTGTTATCAAGTAATAAATAATTCAAAATATGCTATATATAAAATTAAGGTTTTACAATATATACCCCCCACCCCCCTTCCAAATAAAATCAAAAAAGCTTCTATTTTGAAATAAAATTTAATTATTTTGATTTAAAACAAACCGATTTAAAAACAAAACAGGCATAGTTGATTTTCAAAATATTAAAATTTTAAATCAAGTTATATGGATTTTGAATCAAAATTTTAATTGTTTGAACCAAAATTTCAAATTTCAATTCAAAGCTTATAGGCTGGGGCCGTTACCTTTTTGAGATGAAAAAATTAGTAGCAGGTAACCGCCGGCTGGAATATATAGTTGAGGTCATAAACAATGAAAAAAAAACTTTCGAACTTGAGATGAAGGGAAGTAGTGAAATGGGGTGATGTGTAAGGGGAGAAAACTGTTTTCCGTTATTTGTAACGAAACGTGGCCTCCTAGAGAAAAGTGTTTCATACAAAAGTTGTAGATAATAAAAAAATCTAAAACTTTAGTGAACACATTTTTCGACATAACCTCAAAATTTGCGATAAAATGTTGTAAAACCGATTTTTCTGTTTTTTATTTTTTTTCGCGTGAAAATTATTTAATTTTAATGAAACTTTGTCGAAGTACGTAATTATTTGCGCATAATAAGCATGAATTTTTTCAATTATGGAAAATAAATATTTTTTGAGATTTTACTATTTTTCCGAAAAAACACCCCTATCTCCGGCGAACAACTTTATTGATGTTTTTTTGGATTTTGATGTTGTTCTAGTGCTTATTTTTTTTGTCAAGATGTCTACTCTCAAATAGTATATCGATTTTAATGATTTATTGTTATTTAGCAGCTTAAAATTGATAAAAACCGAAAAAAAAATTTTTCGAATCTCGAACTTGTCGATTTTTTTAATTTTTTTCAATTTTTTAGCATATTTATGTTAATAGTTCATAATATTTTAAAGAAAAAACTTTCTTTGGTATAAAATAAATAAAGTTGAATGAATTTACTTATTGGAAACAACGCTTAAATTGAATAAAGTAAAAATAAAAAAATAAAAAAATGCTGTTACGTATTCAAACAGAAAAAAATTTACAAAGTTTAAAATTTAACAGCATACTATAGGGTTGCCACGTGTCCTACTTTCGGTAGGACAGTCCTACTTTGGAGCAAGAATTTCCTACGTCCTCCTTTACTATAAAAATGTCCTACTTTAGGCAAACTGTAATACAATATCTTACACTGAAAAAAATAGATTTTTTTTCTACCTATTTCTCTCAATAAACGCGCTAGCAAAATAAGTAATTGTATTTGCACCTTTACTTATATTAAAATTGTAACTGATTATTTAACTTTATGTCGAAAGGTTAGTAACAATAGCAAATAATTTACATTGCTGACATATGTGAATATCTATGATTTATTGCACGATTTATTCAGGTGGTAAACCACCATTGTTTAAATTTTGAAATAAACCCACCGTTAAACCTCTGTTTTTTTAAATAACTTTTGTTACAAAGTACCTGTTCTTAGAATTATTAATAAAATAAAATGACTGAACCGAATTTTGTTATAAAGTAAAACCTTTGGCTACAGAAAGCTAACGATTTTGAAGGAATATGTAAATACACAAAACTACTACACACACTAGGACACACTACCCCAAATCTCTCAAAACTAAAAAACTCGTTGGATTTGTGCCACATCAATTTTCAGTTAAAAATAAATTTTTTTAAAAAAAGTTTGAGATTCGAAAAATTTTTTTTTCGGTTTTTATCAATTTTAAGCTGCTAAATAACAATAAATCATTAAAATCAATATACTATTTGAGAGTAGACATCTTGACAAAAAAAATAAGCACTAGAACAACATCAAAATCCAAAAAAACATCAATAAAGTTGTTCGCCGGAGATAGGGGTGTTTTTTCGGAAAAATGGTAAAATCTCAAAAAATATTTATTTTCCATAATTGAAAAAATTCATGCTTATTATGCGCAAATAATTACGTACTTTCACAAAGTTTCATTAAAATTAAATAATTTTCACGCGAAAAAAAAATAAAAAACAGAAAAATCGGTTTTACAACATTTTCTCACAAACTTTGAGGTTATGTCGAAAAATGTGTTCACTATAGTTTTAGATTTTTTTATTATCTACAACTTTTGTATGAAACACTTTTCTCTAGGAGGCCACGTTTCGTTACAAATAACGAAAAACTGTTTTTTCCCCTTACACATCACCCCATTTCACTACTTCCCTTCATCTCAAGTTCGAAAGTTTTTTTTTTCATTGTTTATGACCTCAACTATATATTCCAGCCGGCGGTTACCTGCTACTAATATTTTTTATTTCAGCTATAAAAATCCATAACGGCCCCAGCCTATTTTATGATTTAAATCAAAATAGAGATATTTGTTTAGATTTTGAATGAAATCAAAATTATTTAAAATCAAGACAAAAAGTTTTCAAACAAGATAATGTTTTACACACTGATTTTAAATACGTAATCTTGAATTGGTAGCTAAGAAAACACGGGCGAGTATTTGTACATTAAAAATTCTTGACTCAATGCAAATAATTTTAATAGAAGAAAATATTTTTTTCCGTGTATATTTTAGTTATCGCTTCTCGGCTGAAAGACTATAATAATAGTAATTAAGGTGGTATGTATGTTTTAATTTTTTCCATAGTAATTTCTTTTATTTTAATTTGATTAATTTATGTTTATAATTAATAAATATATATCAGGGTCTGGTCCGGATATCCTAATCAGGGCCTGATCCGTTTATCCCAATTAGGGTCGAATCCGGTAATCCCAATCAGGACCTGATAGGGCAAAAGCGTTACGCTCATGATCAGGGCCCAATAAGGCAGCCCTACCAATGCCTAATCCGGGTTAGAGCAAACCTGATCAGGGCCTTACTTGAGCCCTGCCAAATTTCTGCTCGGGATTCCACTGAAATAAATAAACAATATTTTCCCTATGAAATAAACTACGCTGAAAGATAAAACTCGGTTACTACAACCGTTTTCATACCAACCGAATATTGTTCATTCCAACCAGTTAGAATAACCGCAAATTCAGTTGTTGTTTCTTCAAATTTGGTTTTTAAAGAAAAGACAACCGAATTTAAGGTTGTTGTGGTAAAAAACATTCGGCTGGCACAAAAGAGGTTGTACACTCAGAGAATTTTGTCATTAAAAATTATAAAAATAGCCATTAGATTAACAATTTGGTGATTATTATACAGCTAATCACAACTTGTGATTATTTTCACTGATCTTGGAATAACAGTTATTATTAAACTAATAATTTTCGTTCGTAAGATTTACTAACAAAAAAAAAAATAAAACGTTTAATCTAAAAACGATAGCTTTTATATTTAATAAGAATTTGTTTAAATTAATAACAGAATAGTTTAGGTTCATATCAGGTATGCATTGGATAAATAGCATAAATTATTAGAATAATAAGAAGTTGTCATTAGAATAACAACATTTTTATCAGATTAATAATATAATGTTATTAAATTAATAATAGGTTGTTATTAAATTAATAGTAAGTTATTATTAAATTGATATGGAACTTGTATTTTTTAGTTTTTAAATAAAAAAAAGGTAAAATTTTGTTTACAGTTTTATTTATTTCAATTAATTTTATTTAAGTTTTTATTAATTTAAGACAGTATAATTATTACATTTTTATTTTTATCTTTCTTAAAAATTGGCTTCAATTATATACTATTTTATTGTTACAAATTTTTTCCCAATATTTCGATCTTGCAAACAACCATCAGCAGTTTTAGTTAGTTATATTTGATAATACTTATAAATCAATTATTTAAAAAATAACACCAAAAAGTTAACATATAAATCTTACATAAAACAAATTTTTTAAAATTTAACAAATAATTGGAATAATTAAAAAAAAACAAATTACAAACATAAAATGTTTAAAAGGAAAAAATTGCAAAATCTATAAAATAAAATTTTAATACGATTATTATTATAAAGTTATAAGATATTAAGATATTTGTTAAAGATATAAGATATTTATTTATTTATTTAGGTAAAAGATATTTTATTTGAATTTATAATAATAATTCTATTAAAATTTTTTGTAAGATTTTATGTGCAATCTATTCCTTTTTAACATCTTTTGTTTTTATCTGTTTTTTTAAATTATTTCAATTATTTGTTAAATTTTGTGAAAATTGGTTTATTGTAAGTTTTGTACGTTATTTGGTGATACTTTTTAAATAATTGTTTTATAGGCAATATTAAATATAACTAAATAAAACCCCTGATGATGACCCGCATGGTCAAAATATTGAAGTAAAAATTGTAACAATAAAATGGTCAATAATTAAAGAAGATTTTTAAGAAAGAAAAAAAAATTTTGACTAAAAATATTTAATAATTACATTTTATTTGAATAATTTTTATTTTTAAAATATTCAAGCTTTTATTTTGGTTTGAAGTCTGTTATATTTAAGTATTTTTTATAATATATACGACCCCTTTAATTATAAATTTTGTATAAAATGTTTCATTCTTAATTATTTACTTAAAATATAGATATTTTGTGTAAAGTATTTTAAATTTTAATGAGTAAACAAATTTTGATAAATATTACTGATCAAATTTTGTAATTTACTACTAAAACCCGTGACTTTTTGAAACATTGCGTTCAAATTTTGAAAATTCTGAAAATTACCCTGTAAATAGTAAAATTAGCTCTCTTTTATTTTTCATTATTGACTTTGAATAAATTTTTGCTTTTTTTATCCTGATTTAAAAGAATTTGGTCAAAATTTATTTATTCAATATATAAGATTAGGTTCTCCTTTCTTATTATGTAATTTAATCTGTTTTTTAATTTTTAATGTTATAATACTATATATTTTTTTTTGTTTTGATTTGATTCGTGATTTAATTTACTAACATGTAGTTGGACTTTTGTCTGTATATTAGTTAATAGTGATTGAATTAAATAAATAAAATCAATGTCAATCTGAAAATTTTAAAATAAATATATTAATTAAAATTTTATTCGAATAAACTATTATACAATTTTAAATACCAGTTTATAACCAAGCGGTGATCTATATTTTTTTTCATTTATTACAAATTTCCGATGTAAGTTCTACTATTTCATTGAGTCTAAGTTGTTTGGTTCAGTCCCAACTATTCTGTTCATTAAATGTTCAAGTTTAACTATTAATTTTTATTTAATTTCACAACATTTTTATTTTTTTTATAAAAGCAACCCACTTTTTCAATATTTCACTTAAAAATTATTTATTAACTTTAAATTATTTAACAAAATACAAATATTTTTTAATGTTTTGTAGTCAGCGTCTGGATATAAACTGTGATTCTTCTTAAGATTTTCTTAATTCACATTTAAAATAATAACCAAAGAATATATTAATGTATGCTTTTATTAATCTAATAGCCTAAGTTTCAAAAATAAGAACTTTGGTAATTAATCTTATAAAATGGTTAGTAAATTTAACTACAAAAATAATAATTTATGTTTTTATTTTAATAGCTCTGCTTTAGTAAAAAGATTTTTTATTTTGCCTTCTGAAATCAATTTTTTAATAAGAATTGGTTATTAATTTAATCGACAGTTCTGATTATTTTAATAATATGGACCATATTTTTAATTTAATAAAGAGTTTTATTAAAATAATTACAAGAAATATTAATCTAATTACTGTGACAATAACTTTAACAAAAATCGTAATTAGATTAATAAAATAACTTATTACGCCTTTTTAAAACGGGCGGTTATTAAATTTACTAACAAAATTTTCTGAGTGTAGTGACCGAATTTTTTCTTTCAGTGTATGGATGAGAAGAAGAATTCCAACTCTGATCCCTGAAGATCCCTTTATAATTATTGATCTTAACCAGGGTTGTACCGTAGACAAAATAGATTACTTTACATGTATAGATTACGCATAGATTGTAATCTATAATGTAAACTATAATGTAATCTATTTAATTGATATGTGAAGTCTAAACTTTTTTAGCAATAAATTAACTTTTTTCAAGATCGCAAGATCTTGTTTTTGACAATATTATTGATCACGTCTTTTGCGAAAAAATTTTCAGTAGGGATAAATACAATATTTCCACATATTTCTTCTTAAAGCAAAATTAATAGATTACGCCAAATCTACATAGATGACATTGATTACATTACATAGATTACATGTAATGTAATCTATTTTAGATTACGCGTAAAGGAACAACCCTGATCTTAACTAATATAGCACAACATTAAAAGATTTGTTTGCCATGGAAACGTTTCCATAAAAAATCGACCCGCTGTAAATAATTTTTTCCGACTTCTATCCGGTTTTATTTAAGTTATTTTTAAAATTCTACTGCCGTTTAGGGTTTGCAATACCGGTTAACCGGTTAATCGGTCAATCACACAAAAACACATTATCAAAAAACCGGTAAATTTCTAATTTTTTACCGGTTTCGGTAAAAATTAAACAAACTTATATTTATGCTTATTTAAATGAAAAAGTTAATAATCATAATATTCTGAAGAACATTAATTAATTTTTAATAAAAAAGCAGAAACTGGACCTAACCAAACAAATTTTAAGACATGAAAAAATCCAAGGAAGAAATTCCTCAAAAGATACGGTGAAATATTCCTACTTAGTATTCTAACAGTTTGCCGCAAGTAAAGATACCTGATGCTCTTTTGTTCATGGCAAATGCTGCTTTTGAAATCTGGTTCTTGCCATCTGATAAATGTTTAACGCTGTTGACCAACATGTTCAAATGTTCAAACTTAATAGAACATTGATTCAATTACGACTGATAATTCTGCCGTTAGGAAAAAAGTAGAATCTTTGATTAATCCTTATCGTCAATTGGGTTTATTTCCTTCAGCTAACGATTATAATTATATTTTATAAAAGAAGCATCAGCAATATTCATTTAGGCGAAATAAATATTTTGAAGAAACAGACCCTTCGTAGACGAAGAAAATTTTGCAGTATTAGTTGCCGACTGCCGTACCATCTTAGGTTGTTGATGTTCAGCATGACGAAATAAGTTTCGTAGTAGCAAAAATTAGAAAAGTTGTGATGTTTCGCAAATTACCAATAATAAAAGAAAGACAATCTACGGAATCTACATGGTAAAGTGGTGAAAAAAACAACTATCCTTGATTCTAGATTTAAGATCGAGCAGTCTTTTTGCAATACTAGAAAGTTGAATCGCGATTAAAACTGATTTAAACTTTTCGGACAGTGAAATCATTTAACTTATAGTCATAAGGCCCTGAACCCAATATTATGTTTCTGATATAATAATAACATTTATGTTTTTTTTTTTTTTTTTTTTTTTTTTTTTTTTTCTTTATTCAACAAATTTTTTTTTTTTTTTTTTTCAATATTAAATAACATAGTTCCTTATTAAATAAATAAAAATAATTATTATTACTCATAATTATGAGTTCTTAATACTAATTAATATTGATTTATTTAATTTTATATTGATTTATTTAATTCAACTCATTTAATATATATTAATTAATTTCTTTTTTATACCGTTACGTAGACTGAGACGTCTTTTGCAACTAATGTGTATGATAAAAATAAAATTTATACAATTTGAAGTTAAAGATAAAAAATTGACTGATAGAATTAAAGAATAATAAACAATACGATCAAATTTATGAGTTATTAATTAACAATTAAAATTGATCAATTTAATTTTTAATATTGATTTATTTAATCTATAATATTGATTTATTTAATTCAATTCATTTAACATTTATATAATTACTGATACAGTTAAAGAATATATATACAATACGATCAAATTTATGGGTTATGCAGATATAACATTTTTCTTTCACTTTAGGATAAATTATTATAATTATAACTAAGCGCATACAAACATGCTAGGTTAGAGCTTGTGATTGAGGAACATAGTTGACGCAGCGATTCGGAATTAAAAAAAAAAAAAAAAAAAAAAAAAACGTATATGTTAATATTGGTAAAATTCCTTGAGTGCTACCTTGAATTTAAATAAAGATGGTTCATTCTTAATATGTTTAGGTAATTTATTGAACTCGTTGAGTCCCTTAAAAAGAATATTATGCGAGCTCATGCTGGTTCTAAAATGGTTCACAAGAAAATGCGAACGTCTTCTGGTATCATGTTCATGTCGGTCTAAGATACGTTCCAAAACAAACGAGTTCTTTATTTTATTGTGAACAACCTTATGAATCAAGACAACGAGTTCACATGCTATTATTTCTGGAAACGCAGAGAAATCTTTATGATTGCTAAACAAAGTGCGAGTTGAGAATCTACGAGGCAACAGTAAAATATGTTTAATAGCGCGTTTTTGTAAGACGAAAAGTTCATTAATCTTGTATTGGGAACAACCACTCCATATTGGGTTTAAGTAGGTTAAATGGGAGAGAATGTAGGAATTATAAATTAGTTTTAAAATTTTGCGCGGTATAAAATGTTTTATTCTGCTTAAAGTAAATATGTAAGGCAAAATACATTTTTTAATTTTGTTGATATGTTCATCCCACTTCAATCTAAAATCAATCAAGAGTCCTAGGTATCTTGCACTATTTACAAATTCTAGTCTCACATTCTTGTATGTGATACTAAGGAGAGGATCAGTACTATTATTTAACAATTCTGAGCTGGTATTATATAAAATTATTTTAGACTTTCTAGCATTTAAGGATAGAAGATTTATATCAAACCAAGTCTCTATTTGCTTAATATCACTCTGCAAATGTGAAAAGATGACATCCTTCGACACATGAGCATACTTCAGTACTGCGTCATCTGCATACAATTGCACAGCTCCATGTAGAGGTAGGCAACACAGGTCATTAATAAACACGTTGAACAAGATTGGACCCAGAATAGAACCTTGAGGAACACCTTTGTCAACGGAAAGAAAAGAGCTTAAGGTTTGGTCAATTTGTACAGCTTGTGTTCTACCAGTCAAGTAGTCTTTAAATAATTTCAATTGTAGCTGTGTGAAACCCAAGCGTGCTAGTTTTCTTAGCAAACGTTCATGGTTAACCGTGTCGAAAGCCTTTTGAATGTCAAGGAACAGATTGGCTACAAGGTTTTTTTTGTCAAGGTTTTCAGAGATATAGTTAGTAAGTTCCATACAGGCCGCTGTGGTATTAGCATCACATGTAAAACCAAATTGATGTGCAGAAATAATTTTATTCTCAACTAAAAATACAATTAGACGACTAAGCAAAACTTTTTCAAAAATCTTTGAGATTGATGGCAAGATAGAGATAGGGCGATAATTAGTTGGAAGTAGTTTATTACCGTCTTTATAAACTGGGGTGACTTTTGATTCTTTTAGGCAATCTGGAAACTCACCATCAGCTAATGAATTATTGATTAATTTAGAGATTACTGGCGATAATCTTGCATTAAAATGTTTCAAGAATTTCGTAGAAATACCATCCAATCCAGTAGCAGCGCCAGCATTAAGACTTTCAATGATGCAAGTGACTTCTTCAGGACTCGTGTTGGTTAAGCTAAAAGGATGCTGAATATTGTAATTCAAATTGACGCATGAAGGGTCGGATTGAGTATCATTGCTCCGGATTGAAGGTATATCTCCAACTGATATAAAATGTTCATTAAAAGTACTGGCAATAGTAATTGGATCAGAGATTAGTTGGCCGTTAGATTGCAAGGTTATTTGTTGTTTATTTTTTTTTGATTTGTGGAAAACGACTTCTCTAATAACTTCCCAATATCTTTTCGGATTAGTAACCGAATCTTTAAATTTTTTTCCGTAGTAATTCAGTTTGAGATTCCGACGTAATTTATTAACCATATTTGTGTATTCGTGATATTTGAATAAAACATAAGAATTACTGGGATATTTTTGCTTTAAGCGAAAAAATTTTTTTCTTTGTTTAAAAATAGATTGTAGCTCTTCCGTTATCCACGGCTGGTTGGAAGTTACTTTATGTCTTAATGGAATTTTTTTTTTGTTTTTGGCAATTTCAACTTTAAGTTTTTGAACTAAGTCATTAAAACCTGAGGAATTATCAAGATCTACCCAGAATCCATTATTTCTATCTATGGCTTCATAGTCAAGAATCTCATAATGAGAAGGGTTTTCAATATTCGAAAATGATCGATTAAAATTAAAATTGAGCGCAACCAGACAATGATCACCGCAGTTTCGCCCCTGAATATCCTCAACTGAAAAGTTGAAATTCAGGTTTAAAACATCTGTAATAATATGGTCTATGATTGTAGATATAGTATTAGAGATTCTTGTTGGGAAGCTTACATCGACCTTATTGAGTATAGAGAAACCATTAGCAGTTATCAATTCATGATAAGCCTGTATTGTACGATCATTTTCATTTAATAAATTAAGGTTGAAATCTCCAATGATGAAACAGTTTTTCATTTTTGGTATAAGTATATCAAGAAAAGTTAAAAAATTATTGTCGCTCAATTGAGTGGAACGATACATACCAATAATGTTCAAGTTTAGTTGAACAACTTTGACTATTACCAGTTGTATAGAATTGTCAAACTTCGATTTCAATTCAGCATTGAAGTCATCACCAAAATCCAAATTAATTTGGGTTGATGATAGCTTATTACTAATATAAACACTGACACCTCCTCCTCTACCAAGAGTACACAAATTTGACCTATTTGCATGATACACGTTATAACCCTCAATATTAAAGAACTTGTTCTCATCCTCATACAGCCACGTTTCTGCCAAAACTACTATATGTATTGTTGCTCCAAGTGAATTTAATAAATTAACAACTTCGTCATATTTATTACGAATACTTCGCACATTCAAGTAAGCAACATTAACGGCATTACTGTTGTTTGCGTAAAATGTTCTAGTGTGATATTCAATTGAAATTTGGTCATCCATACTAAATAAATTTTAATTCCGTACTCTCAGAAGACAACTAATAGACTAAAATAGATAGATATTACGACAGCTGATCGATAAAACAAAAAAAAAAAAAAATTTTCACGTTTGTTACAATCACAAGCTCAAAAAGCAAAACGGACAATTATATGTATAGATGATAGGTATGTATATATAAATATATGTGTATATATTATACCAACAATTTAAATTTCCAGAGATCGAAAGGTGAAAAAATGTGTTATATTATTTAACTGCTTGGCACTCCTAATTGAGATTAACTAAAGTAAATTAAAATTAGATATAAATTAAATCAAATTAAATGGTTAGTAATTATCAATAAGATAAATTAAATTTCTCACAGTTCTTCAATTTCAGTTCTTCAAAAAAAATTAGATAGCGTGGCGTAGTTTGAGGTCTATGACTATAGTTATTATTTTTCCTTATCATTTCCATCGTATGCAATACCATCTTGCACATAGATTGTTTTGTTTTTTAAAAATAAGTCGTGATCTTTTATTCTGCGATCTATATCAGCTTGTGAATTGATTATTATTGGCGGTAACTGTTTCTGTGTATTTTTAGAAGTAAGTCGAATATACAGATTGTTGTTTGAGAACCAGGTAGCACAGATGATGTTTTGATTTTTTAGTTTTCGACAGTAGGTATACAGGTCAGCATAATACTTCAATAGTCTATGTCCAATAAATAGTTTTTTTTGTTCATTTTCAAATTCGGGAATAACTTGCTTGACGAAAATTGGACCAATGTCTCGAACCAGTTGCATAAATCTTGTTTTAAGCATAGTTGATTTAAATTTAACAATAATTTGAACATGTTTCACCTCTTCTCCATCGTTTTGAACAGCAATAGATTTGGAATAACTTTTATCTACACTTGAGATATCATACTTTAGAAGATTGCAGATGCTGTGCATAAATTCATTGGCACTAATATTTTTTGGTGCTCCCAGTATTACAATATCATCACTTAGATCGTTCTGCTGTAATTTGAAAACTTGCAGTTGAAGATTGAATATTTCCAGATCATGTTTAAGTGAAATTTCACAAAGGTTTTCTACTTTGGCTTTTGTTTTCTTGTGGTCCTCAAAAAGATTGACCAATTTCACATCAAGATTATCAATTTTCTGATTGACATTCATAACTTGCTCATTGACCGCAATTAGTGAGGTTAGAATATCTTTTAGATCTATATCTTTTTTTTTTAAAAGTTCTTTCATAGTGTCACACGCACTGGTAGATTTACTTCTGGTGTTTGTAGGTGACATAATTTCCGATTACAATATCAATAATTATTAAAAAGATGAAACTAAACCACAAAATTTATTCAACAGTAATTGACACGATGGTCTATGAAATTGACACTTGAAAGTTAATTTTATACTGTATTTATTATTTATTCACATATGATAGTATATAATAAATTAATTCAACAAATTTACCGCGTTCACAATAGTAAATATTAAAAGAAAATTAAAAAAACAAGACTAATAAAGCATACGATTTTTGGTATGATCCTACTCAGTCGCCATCTTTATTTTCGAAAATGTTTCGAAAATGTTAGATTAAATAAGTGCACAAAAAGCATTCATAAGTAAGGAACTTAAGAGAGTTCTCGTTATTTATACGTATCAAAGAAGGGAAATTATATTTTTATTTTGCACCATCTTCATGATTTAAATGCCATTAGAGTAAGCAACGTATTCTCTGAAATATTTAATAAAACGAAAAAGTCATGGATACAAAAAGTTGTTGAATTAGTTAAACGTTTTGCTTTAAATGATTGATCCGAAACCGGAAGCTCAAATTCAGAAGTATACACTTCCAGTGATCGACCAACTGCGTCCATATTAGGATTGTCAGAACTCAGAATTAACAAAAAAAGAAAGGCTGCAAAGTACAAATGAACAGAAAATTAATAAACATTTTGTGAAAAGTAGTAAGGGATTCACAAATATTATTAAAAGTTAAATTGACTTTTTTAAGAACAAAACATTGGTGGTAAATATTTAGAGAACGCTTTTAATAAATTAGTATGAGTATACGAACAACAAGTGTCGAATTCAAGCGTGCGTTTGCAGCAACTAGTCTGATTTGCACTAAACTCAGGTCGAACTTTTAATGATAAATACTTTAGAGACAACGTGTTTCTTACGCCAATATTTTAATAACCAAAACCTTAAAAAATTTCAACATTTAAATTATTTTTAAATTTTCTTCTTCAAATATTATTATTTATTATTATATCCCGGGTAAGAAAAAACTAAGGGGCCAAGGCTGGGCCAAGACCGCACCATAGCTTTTGGGGGTTGGGCCAAGCTTAACGTTTTCAAACGGCCCAAGCTTGGGCCAAGCTTGGACTGATGTCTTGTGGCCAATTCTGGCAAACCAGACTTGGGCCAAGTCTGGCAATAAGACTTGGGCCAGGTCTACCAAACCAATTTTTTTTCCAGACCTCATTTAATGGTGTGGAAAGAGGTTGTGCAAAGAATAACATATATGAAAATAAAGATAAACATAACATGGCCTGCGATTGTTTACAATGCATTAGACTGGTTAATAACGCGTAATATTGGAGAAATAAAACCTTAGTTCAGTCTAGGCATTTACAACTGGCCCAGACCTGGCCCAAAGCTAACAAGCCAAGGATTGGCTCACCAATACTGGGCCAAGATTGGTCTGATGTTTGACATTGGCAGCTCCTACCCGGGATACTATTACACGCCAATTTAAGTTATAAATAGTTTGCTTAAACTAATAATTGAAGATAGTTGATCAAAGTTTATTATTTCGGTAAATTAGCCAGTAAATTACCGGTTAACCGTTTTATAAAAGTTTTTACCGTATTACCGGTAATTAAAAATGTCGGCAAATGATATTTCATCGCTTCGTATTATAAAATATTCCTCTATCGTTTTATTTTACTAATTATAATTTCGTTTGGCATTCAATTAGTTCATATATGAAAAACTTGAGTTTAATTACCATACGTATGGTAATTAAAGCTATTGAATTATAATCCATATTGAATGGTTATTAAAGCTATTGAATTATGGTCATCATCATCATCAAAAATAAAAATTTACAAAAACAAAATTCTTAATTTTGTTAATTCAAGCTTCCTTCAAAACATTTCATAATTTATAACCTTTAAGACATAAAATGCAAGATCTTAGCAATTTCCTCTCTTTATTTACAGTTGATAAATTTGGTCAACCTAATTTTTCATGTTTGGTCGCATGTCTTGTAACAATTCATCGTAATAGCAAAAAAAATTTTTTCGTATTCTAAAAAATTATTTTTTAGTTTAATTAATTGTTTTTTGATTATTTTGTGCTTACACTGAAAGAAAAGATTACTCAATTCAAGCATAATATGTATAAGATTATGCATAATAGTTGCTTAAATGTGTGCTAAGCATAACTATTCTCAAATTATTCTTATTTGGAGAATAAGACGTTAATAATTTGTTAATTTTTAGAATTCTAGGATTGAGAATTTACAACATAATTCAAGTAAATACAGTTGCTTGTTTAGAGTATTTTAGTCTTGATATGATAAATCTATGATTGACAAAATCATAAACTGTTTTCAAAACTATACTCCATTTGAGAATATATTTATTATTTTTAAGAATATTTGATTCAATGTGAACTAAAAACTGTTAATCTGTTTTTAGTTTAATCTCATTTTGAGCCAAATTATACTAAATAAAAGAATATCTTTGGTTGAAATTTCTCTAACTTCTCATTTTGAGAAAATCTTAACTACTTTCAATCACAAAATATTCTTAAAACAAGTAGAATAATTCTCAAGTTGAACCATAAGTTTATGAGCTGACGCATGATTTAAGTAAAAAAAGCATTAGTTGAGAAAACGTGCAACGATCTTTGAATATGAATTGATACCATAGTTCTTGAATTGAGACAATGCTTGCTCAAAAAGTTGTTCTTATGTTGTTGTATTATTAATACAATTTATATATTTTGGAGGATGTAGTTCTTATATTAAGAATATTATTTTTAAATGTAAAAATTTCAAATAAGAAGACAAAACACATAATTTATTTAATAATAATTTAATATATATTGTTCTCATTATACAAAAAAGTAACATTTATTAGTACAGCATTTTCACATTTTTTCACATTTTTTTACACATTTAAAAGTTTTTTACATATTTATATATTTATAAATACACAGAGCAACGAATATTTCGTTTAAATAATTTAACAAGTAAAACTAACCAATTAAATTTTAAGCAAAATAACTTTAATGTTTATTAATTGATGCTTTGATTCAAAACTAAATAATTTAAAATGCAACACTGACATTTGAATTATTCTTTTTTTGAATAATAGAATTAAGTTTTAGTAAAATTAAAACAATTTCAAAATTTAAGGAATTAAGATTATTAAATTGAAATTAAGCACTAGTTTAGTTAAAATTCAACCTTAATTTAATTTTACATTAACATTTATAAAGAAAATTACTCCAAACAGTTTTGATTTGCTACAAAAAGCTAATTTAAATTAAAAATATCATTTACCATATTTCAAATTGTTCTTGTTAATTTTATTTTGTTTTGATGCAATTAAACATTGACTGCTAATTTCTTAGATACATTATGAAAGAAATCGGTTTTTGTCAGTCGTTTCCAAATTATAATTTTCACGCTCAACCTCTGTAGCTGTAAATGGCAGTGTTAGTGCGTTGTGCAATAATTTAAGTACTTGTACGTTAATTAATCTAGAAAATAAGAAAATGTTTTATTATTGAAATAATGTTACTTATATTAAGTCAATATTCAGACCTTATCAATTTAGCCGGTGTTTTGAATGATTTTTGTAGCAATTAAATCTTGAACAGGATTTTATAGAACTTGATTGCTACGCTCCAATTGAACTGTGACGCTAAAAATCATATTATTCAATGTGCTTAGAGATGCTGGAAATCTATCTCAAAATCAACCTATAATAAAAATAAATTTGTATAAAAACTCAACAAAACTCAACAAACTTAAACTATAAAACAACAGCAACAGTTATTAAAACAACAAATTTTCTTGTATAAAGGTACTAAAATCATAACATCGAAATCGAAAAAATAAATTTAAATACATATATCAATATCAATCATTATTAACCACAGTGCTCGAGCCGGATATTCTTGTCCATGTTGTATCCGAAACAGGGAACCTAGGTGAAAACCGAATCCAAATTCACTAAATTCAAAGTTTTAACCGCTTTTGAATTTTGGCTTGGAAGAAAATGCCGTTTTTAAAAAAACATCATTTTTTTATAGATAGTATATTAAGAAACTAGTTAAATAGTATATTAAGAAACTAGTTTCATAATCGACGATTTTATCGCACGCAATCTGTTTAGAAAACGACCCGCGCAGCGGGGAGTTTTCTAAAGGATAAGTGCGATAAAACGTCTTATGAAACGAGTTTTTTATACTAGTTTTTCTATTTTGCATTTTTTGTCTTGAAATTTAAAAAAATGTGTATTTTATTAAAAAATAGTCAATTTGAAATTTTGTTATTATTACTAATTATTTTAATTAATTAAAATATTTAACACTAATTTAGATATTCTGATTAATTTTATTTACATAATTATTCGTTTTAATGTTCACTGACGTTTGTATGACCAATGTGACCAACCTTGAAAGACAAAACTTTTGCGTATCGTAATGAAAGCCATTTTGATACGCATTTGGGTATCGAAATGACTTTATTTTAGACGCAAAATAGAAAAAAAATTTTTCAATTTTCTTTCACTAATTTGCGTACTTGAATTAAGTTTTCTTCTAAGGGATCGTTTCACGAAATTTACAACTAACACTGATTAGTAAATATAACAATATGTGTAAAAATGATTTTCAAATACAATAACAATCACAATAAGACAATATTTACATACCGCAAATTAAACGTATATAATCTTCCATAAGTTTTTTATTTTTCACTATAAATTTCACTATTATTTCACTATGTGGCACTATAATTTTCAGCACACACTTTGGATCATGTCTTAATATCTTAAAATTTAAACTCAAACTAATTCAGAATAATGTTAACAGAACTACTTTCAATAGCATTTAAAACTAAATTTGTTTATGGACCTATTACTCCTATTGACAATATTATTCTCAATATAAGCAAAAAAAATCGTATCAAATAAGTATTATTTTCTCAATTTAAGTAAATCTGTCAAAAAGGTGAATGAATCATAAATCTTATTCTCATATTGATCTTAATATCCACAAATCAAGAAGCATTTTACACAATGAATTTTTTAAATGAAGAAAAAATATTCAGGAAGTATGAATTTCTCTTTTTACGGAATATGGTTCCTGAAAAACAATGTTTTTAAAAAACAGCTGTTTGCTGTTTGAAATTTAAAAAAAAACAGCTGTTTTTCTTGTTTTATGAAAGATTAAGGTTAAATTTTAATATAAATTTTATTTTTTATAATAATATGTTCAAAGTACAAGCGCTGATAATGACGTAGTATACTAGAAAGGCGTTAATTTTTGTTTGTACAGAAGTTGGCATACACTAAAAATACTCTATCCACATCCACAGAATCAAAAAATATTCAAAGAATCAAAAATTTTCTATAAATTTTCTCAATGTGGGCTGTAGGTTAGAGATAGAAATTAGAGAAAAATTAGCCTTTATTTCAATGAAATTGTCTTATCTAGGAGAGTCTTAGTAATTCATTTTTCTGAAGCAATACATTAAGTTCTCTTTGTACAGTTAAAATTTAGTTGTATGAATTATCAGTAATTTTTTCAATAATTACTACATCATTTAAGCCAAAAAGAGATGTCCATTGCCCACCATACCTGCAAAAACTATTGTAGTTCTGGATAGCGTAATCATAGAGTTTTTATAGGGTTGTGTAATAAAATATTGACCTTTGCAACGTTCATCAATTTAAATCTTCAAATTATCTATCAACTTCTTATAAATTTCACCATTCATTAAATAGAATGGATTTTAATATTGTGTCAGCGCTCATTAGTTTTGAATCTTATCTGCTAAGATTCTCAACAGCTAGTTTTAAGCTTCTAGTAGACAGCTTCTGTAGTAAATCTTTTCAAGCATCTACAGCAGCATCTCGATCAAATCTAAATCTGTCTTAAACTTCAATAAAGTTTTTTCTTTATCAATCGCCTTTTATTAGGATTGGGTTCCAGCGAGTCTTTGAATGAAAAACATGATTTCGAATAGTTGACAGTTTCATGTACATATTTGATGAGCTTGTATGCGTTCTTTTGTAAATCATGGTGGTCGATGTTATCTTCGTTCTCACTAACGATTTCCTCAACATCTCTTCCTTTCCAGGTGCCTCTTAAATCTTCAGTATCAGATTTTATTTTACTGAGTGTGTAACACACTCCAAGACGTAGGCCATGATTTAGGTAAAATATGAACAATCGCTTCGATTTATCAATATACTTTTTAGCGGAAGCGCCATCTTGTGTAGACGCAACCAAATCATTTTTAATCCTTATTCCAATATACAGCTAAGCTGTTGTTTTATTATTTCAATTGTATCAAGAGTACTCATAAACCGAAAATTCGAATGAATCTCGTTTTATACGTGATATTTTCAGTTTGATCATTAATGTTAACTCCAAAATATCGACTTATTCGATAGTAAACTGGTAAACTTTGCAACTTTCAATTTAATTGTGCTCATAATTTTTTTTCATTTTCATGAAAATCGTCGTGCAAAAGTTTAATTATAGAGCTTTCATTAGCGGGCAGTTTAAATCCATCCAATTTCTGAAAATGGTTGATGTTTTACTTCTTGATATTATTGTTTTTTTTTCTTTAACGGAGATGACAAAGAGAACAAATATAAAACTGTAGCGTTTTGTTTAATATAAAATTGCTTGATTAAAACGCACTTTCAAATAAATTTTAACTGTTTAGACGAATGCATGGAATGAGATTTTAAATTTTTTTCGCGTAAAATTCAAATTTAAATTTAAAAGTACAGTAAAACAGTAAAAAGAGTATTTCCAAAACAGCTGTTTTACTGTTACTGTTAAACAGTAACCAGAAACCCTATTAGGAAATTCATAAATTCATAATAATAAGTTTGTCTAAATTTGAGAAAAAAATTCTGTCAAAACAAACGAAATTTATCAATATCGGTTCAAGAAATCAGTTTTCTGCATTTGATACTAAATTTTTTACTCGGATTGAGAATAAATATATTACAATTTCATCGATCTTTTGTGAGTAGAATTTGAGAATAAAATTCTACAAATAATTAGAATAATGCATAAACGTAGGATAATTGATTTAAATGTTGTAACTTATAAATCCACGAATTTGAAATTATTAGTCTTATTTTGTGAAATTGTTAAATTGCTAAAACTGATCTATTTGATCTTAATTTAAGAATCAAATTCTTTATTTAAGTTGTTAAGTCTTGAATTTTCATCAATTTTGATTTTCTGTAATCAAGAATTGGTTTTACTCAATATTAGAATACGATTTCTCTCAGTGTACAATGAATTAAAACAAATATATTTATTTACTATGTACTTACTTTAACCGATTATCGAGATAAAAGTTGTTTGACGCTTTTTAAAATTATCAAGCATCACAGCTTGTCAAATTTTGTCATTTACTTTTTGATTTCAATCTTGCGAATAAATAATTAAAAACAAAAAAAGAGAAAAATGAAAATTTCTAACCACAATTGACTAACAAGGTTTCGAAACAAACCAATTTCATTTCGAGAGACTAAAACTCAATTTTGCCAAATAAAGAAACCGAAAAAATGATCATTGCTTTCAACTTGATTAATCTCCATTAAAAAAAAATTTCAACTACTCCATGATCAATATGTCAAAAATGACCAACAAGGGATCGAAAATTTAAACATAAAATATAGAATGTTGTGCTTTTGTTCGTTATTCAAATTATTCTCTAAACTTAAAAGTGAAGGTGAATCGTTAATTAGGGTCTATTTACTCTTGTTTTTTTTTGTCTTTATTGTTATTATTTTTAATTTTATATGTAATTGCTTATTTATTTATGTCTGTTTCATTTTGTTTAACCAGAAGTTTTAAAAAGAACTGACATTGTTTTGGCAAAGAAAATGAATTGCAAATAATTTGCTTGTTATAACTTTTATTTTTTTTAATTTGTTGTTTTATGTCGCGGAAATGGAATTCACTTTCAACTAAAATTTTTTTTTAATTTGATTGTTTTGGTATAGTAATTGAAAGTTAAAATTGATCTTGATTTGCAATTGGTTAGTGGGTTGTACACGAAGGAATATTTACAAAGAATTTTGAATGATATTCTAGTGTTGAAAGAAAGATGAACTCAGATGTCAAATTAAAACAAAAAATTAAAGTAACTAATAGAATAAGGGTTTATTACACTATTATTTAAGCCCGATGAAAGTTTAAATAATATGTACCGGTTTAAAATAATATATACCGGCAATGGCGGACTCGGCCACCGGAACACTGGCAAAGTTCATAATATTTAAAAAGTTAATAATATTCTATAATAATAGCCGGTTAATAATATTTAAAAAGGAAAAAAAATATACATTTTACTTAATTCTCATACTAAACAAGAGCATAAATCTATTTATTATAATGCACATTAACATAACGTATAACATTAAACATTCAACAACATATTAACCCAAAACATTGCTGAAAGAGATCAGTGCTCAGTTGTTGTGTGAAACGAAAAAGACGAAATTTATAAACGTGTAATGGAAGTGTTCAACTTCCATTATACAACTCGCCTACCGAACATGGGATGTACAATCTCATTTGTGATTTTTTCAAACATAGCGGTTTGGATATTAAAAATTGTATTGGCAATTCAACATATCGAGCTGCCAACATGCGGGGCTGTACAATGGATTCGCGTCGTGGTTCAGTTGAGAAACGCCAGGACAGATACATGTATTGTTTTATGAAATAACCTTTCGTAACAGTAAAGTTCACATCACCTAATCCAATCAGAGCCAACCCTCGTTGTGTTTGATGATATATAAAAACGCTGATTGGGAGGGGCTACGAGTCTTGGTTTACACGGAATGTTGATGAGGCGGTGAAAAATAAACGCACAGCTATTCAAGCCTATAATTTAAATAAAAATCCTGAAACTCTTAGTGCCTATGTAATGACTGACTAATTCGAATATTTCTTCAAAAGTAAGAATATCCATATATAAAGAAATTCGCTAATAATTTGCCAATTTATTTCAATTCGGGCCATTAAAACTTAAAACTTATATATATCACGCATTCCGTGTTGCGTATGAGTACATTTTTTGGTTTTTGGAATTATGTTCTGGTATACTAAATCACTAAATTAATTTATTCAGTATATTTATTTGCGTGGTTTATATAGTATATATAATATATAATATAGTAAATATTTTTGTATCATTATATTGCTTTATAGTTTTAAAATGTATTCTAAATCTTAACTTTGTAATCAAGTATTTTGTTGGGTTGCGTACGGATGGACATAAATTTCCCCTCATTTATGGCTCTATTTGAAAATATATATTAGAACCTGCGAAATAAATTGAACTCTCGGCGAAATTTTTTTTATTATAAACTCATGAATAGTAGTTACATAAAACACATATTTTATTTTAGTTCAAAATTTGCGACAAAAAATATAAAATTCAAATTTAGGTTGCGTACGTTGTTCTTTGTGGTTGCGTATTTGGACATTTGCAGAAGCCAATATTTGTTATATAGTATTTTATTATAGTATTATTTCTCTAGTGGTCTTAGAGCCTTTAGTGAGCGATGATACTAAAAGTCCTTCACTTGACACTTGGTGTTGGTTTTGAAATGATGCTGGTTTTGAAGATTGGGGACTTTATTTTACATTTTTATGAATAATTTTCCCTTATATTTCCTTGACTTTTTTGCGTTTAAATTTCGTTAAGTCAAAACTAGAACTTGAATTTAACTATTAACTGTACAACAGCTTATAACACTTATTTGCGTAGACTATAAAATTGTCATTTTGTTTGATACATTTCTTCGTAAAATTTTTATACCTGACGATAGAGTTGTCTCCGAAACGTCGTATAATACAGATATATTAACAAAACGAATGATCGAAAGACAGAAAAACAAACAGTACATGCAAAATTTGTAATTAGCTTAGATCTAATCTAATCTAATATAAAATAAATGCATCAAAGTCTTAAATAGATTATTGCAATGAAAAAAAGTATTTTAAAAGTTCACAGAAAAAAATGATTGCTAATATTAAACGAAACTTGCTTAATTCAATCATTTTTGTACATTGATTTTCAACCTACTAAGCATGTTTCTTGAATTAAAATTCTGCTGGAATAATACCAGAAATAAATATTTTCTTTATTTAAGAAATGTAGTTTAAAAACCCAAAAGGTTGAGATGTATTAAAACAAGCAACTTATATTCAATTTGAGTGGAAAAAGTTACTAAAATTAAGTAATCGGCTGGCTTGAATTAAGCACAAATTCTATAAATATTATACAACTTTAAATTGAGAAACTGTTTTTCTTAAATTTAGCAATGTTTTCGCTTGAAATAAGAGTTTATTTCTTAAGAAGAAATGGTATTCAAAGAAATGGTTTCCTCATTATAGCATGTTTTAGTCATAGCAGTCATAAATTTTGTGGTGGAACACAGGCAGAAATAAGCTGGCTTACATTAAGAAATGCATTTCTCAGTACAAGAATTGCCTTGTTTAAAGGAAAATCAATCAATTCATTGATTTTTCTTTGAACTTAAAAAAGTTTATCATTTTCATCAGGGCTACCCGATTAGATAAACTATCCAAAAATCTTAACGGTTATAAACCAAAATAGGTCTACAGTTTTAGCGAAGTATAAGAAACCAAAAAATTTACATAAACATATTATTTAGATAAATTTTCTTAATTTAAGTAAACGCCGACTTAAATAAAAAAAAATTTTAAAATTACACTAATGCTATTGCTATGCTTGATTTGATTATTGAAATCTTAATTTAAGAAATGTAATAATAATTTATATGAAAAAAAGCTTGCTTAATTCGATGATTCAATTTATTGTTTCAAGCAAAAACTGCTTTAAATTTAGTATTTAAGCAATTCTTGTATTGAGAAATGCATTTCTTAATGTAAGCCAGGTTATTTCTTTCTGTGTTCGTTTTATCTTTTTCAAGATATATGTCTTTGGCTTCTAGTTTATTAAGGTTTATGAGCGTGAAATTTGGATTAAAGCTTCAAATAAAGAACCTTGTATGACAAAATTTTAAAAAATCATTACTTGAGAACGAGAAATATCCCGATTTTTATACTTGAAAACTAAAAAGCTAATATTTGAAAGTTTTTTTTTTTTTTTAATGGGCAAAATTTCAGTTCGAGCTATATTAAATGACGATTTTTTTGACTATTTTTCAATTTTCTCATAGATGTTCTATGAAAATATGCTAAGATAAAAATTTTCCCTGAAAGCACTATGTTTCTGCTTCTGCTCCTACTGCCGTCAAAATCGGTTCAGCCGTTCAGAAATGATGGCATTTTCAAGATACAAGTGTAGGCACAAATCGTGATTTTAGGCCATACCAGCACAGGATGACCAAGAGTTTGTTGGACCATAAAAACTTTTTTCCCTAACCATTTTCAATACTCTACCGAATGAACATAGTTTTAGGCAAAAAAAATTTTGATTGACAACAGGTGATCCCTGAGGGATGGAATTTCTCTATATATCAATAATATTTCAGTATTTTTTTTTAATTGCACTCAATACTAATTAATAATGCTTGTTTGTGTCTGCATAGAGGTTTTTGCTATGTAGGCTTATTCATAGTATTACATGTGAATGTAATAAGCTGTTCAAATTTATTGAGTTTTAGAAAAGTTGTTTGATCGGATGATATATAGAAGTTTAAATGTATGATTTTTCTACGATGAAAGAAACAATAGAAAAGAAACAAAAAACTGAAAAATTTTACTTATATTCTCGATCATTTCGATCCAAAAATTATTATGTACATTTTAATTAGACAATAAAGTATTGCATGGTGTCACAAATTTAACGTAAATTTTTGTAATAAATTTTAAACTAAATTTGTAAAATTAATTTATTTTTATATTAACGTTTTTTTTTGATAACAATAAATAAAAGCCAATCAATAAAAATAAAAAAAAATTACAACTTTTTGTGAATATTATAAATATCAATTTTTTTATATTTTCAAATGCGAGTATGTTCGTTGTTTTACCATTCCGGTACTGAAAAAAATTAAATCGATAGTGGCTGAAAGAAATGCAACGGAAGAATATAAATTGGATGACCGAAATTGTGTTCGAAAAGGTGAAAATAACTTGTAAAAAGGGCTTCGCATAAAAGTGAATGAGAAGTGGCATACAAATAATATATTTAGCTTAATTTGTAAGTTAGCGCAGACAAATTTAGCTCGTCATCAATATTTGAACATGATAGATGTATTTCAACGCGAAACATATATATGTACAAAGTAGTATTTGAGGAATTTTTTTTGCCTTTCATAATGCTACAGTAACCCTTTAAATGATATCACAGTATTTTATTGGGACATCAAGTGATGATTTAGAAGAGCAGGTGCTAATGAATGAATTAATTGCAAATAATTGTATGATTGTCATGCTGGTTCATCCTTTGATTTTGTTCATCTTTGTCGTGATTAACATGGTGTATTGCATTCTACAGAGCATCTATTTATGTCGCTCCAGATTTTTTAGGTAAGTGGTTTTTGAAATGCAATTTGTGAAAGCCTACAAACAACATATGTTCCACAGGACTGCTTTTGGAAAAAGATAACTAAATTAATGTAAGCTTATATATTTTAATTTATATAATTTTTATTAATTTATTTTTCTTCTGTTAAGTTATTTTCATCATATATTCAGTACCTAGTTTTTTTTTATATATAAAATTTCTGTGATAAAATAGGAGATTCCCCAGGCAGGATTCAGTGTATTTTTATAAAAGTCCAATTCATTTCACCTATAAAAAAATCAGGCAAGTGCGAATATAATTCGCTCGCTGAGGGTTCCGTGTATATAATATTTGAGAAAACAACTGTTTTTGTTTGAAAAGTTTCATGTTGGGTTGCATTTTACCCAAAACTGTTTATGGTGGCTAAAGAAAGCTTCAATAACGCCAGCTTATAAATTATTTATATTGGAAAATATATTATCAACTGTTGTTGGTTCATGAATTTTTCTTTACAAATTTTTTTGTAGAAAATATTTTGAGAGCTACTTTTGAGGATTTTTATGAAACCAACGGAAAAATAAAGAGGAAAAAGTGTCATCAAATTATTTCTAACGAGTGCATTGTTAAAACAGTCGAGTGATTTGTCTACTGAGCATTGGAGAGATCGGTATAGTATACCAACAGGATTTGAACTTCAGCTAGTTGAGCATTCACAATGACTGCCAACAGAGCTAAAATCGAAGTGATGGTGGCTAGTATTTTTCTGCACTGGTGGTACTGTATCAGACCTAACGAAAAGAACAGATCCCCATACCTCGATTTACTTGACTGTAACAATTTTCTAGTTCAAAAGCAGTTCAATAGTTCAAAAATTTCAAAAATGTTTGTAATTAGTGATCAACTTCACAGAGAACATTTGCAACGCAGCCATATTAAATGATTTTTAGCCTAACGCATTTCGCCTGAAGTTGAGTTCATCTGGCTTGTTAAACTGTTTTGATCTAATCTGATCTTGTTTGTTCATTTCTATACTTCGTTTCATTCAATATTTTACTATAATATACATTTCCTACAACGTAGCAAAATTTATCCTCTTCTACGATTATTTTGCGTGAATAGTCCTTAACAAAAACACAATTTTAGAATTTTAATCATATGAATCAAAAACGGTGTTTTCGAAAACTACAAAAAAAATTGTTTTGGACTAGACAACACTTTTTAAAATTACACAAAAAATTTTTTAGACTAGAAAAAAATCAACCCTTCATATGACACCCCACTCGACAAGGTCAAAAACAATTTTTTTTTCAAAATTTCCACCCTCAACCCTCTCAAAATAACATTTGAAATGATGAGCCGACCGCTATAGTTTTCATTCAATTTTTACAACATTGTCCATAACCATGAATTTTTTCAAATATTTTCTTTTGTAATGTTCGAAGTTAGGGAGGACAGGAAATTTTTTTCACATTTTTTAACATAACTCAAAAACAGCACTTTTCAAAATTACACAAAAAACTTTTGGACTAGAAAAAAATCAACCTTTCATATGACAACTCGACAAGGTCAAAAATAATTTTTTTTAAAATTTCCACGATCAACCCCCTCAAAATTACATTTGGAATGATGATTGGACCGCAATAGTTTTCATTCAATCTCTACAACATTGCCCATAACCATGAATTTTTCAAAATTTTTTCTTTTATAATGTTCGAAGTTAAGGGGGAGGGACAGGAAATTTTTTTCACATTTTTTAACATAACTCAAAAACTGCGCTTTTGAAAATTACAAAAAAAATGGTTTTTGACTAAAAAAAAATCACCTTTCATATGACTCCCCATTAAACAAGGTCAAAAATAATTTTTTTCAAAATTTCCACTCTCAACCCCCTCAGAATCACATTTGAAATGATGAGCCGACTGCTATAGTTTTCGTTCAATCTTTACAATATTGCCCATAACCATGAATTTTTTCAAATTTTTTCGTGTGTAATGTTCGAAGTTAAGGGGGTGTTGGGGGGTCAAGAAACACAACACACGTTTTTGGCAATATCAAAAAAACTAAGCAGTCGAAAAATCATTGAAATTTTTTTTTTAAATATTTTGATTTTTTTCGATTTTTCTAACCCAAACTCAATTCCTTACATAAAACTTTTGTTCTACTATTTCCTTATCTATGTTCATAAAATATAGATAAAAACGAAAATTTAAAATTTTTTTGTTATCAGCAGGCGTGGAAAAACACATATAATAACTGTAGAAAATTTCAACTTGATAGCACTTATAGATTGTGAGTAAATCGAATATGTAGAAATTCGGACGGACACCGAAGTCTCACCAATAGGGTACCGTTTTTACTTTTTTAAAGTACGGAACCCTAAGAAACAAGTAATTTTCAGTAAATTCAAAATAGATTCAGACAAAGACGCGTTTATCAAAGGCAAAGAAAACAAATTCGCTGAGTACCCATCTGACCCTCGTAATTTATTTCTTTCAGCTAAATTATTCCAGAGCACTTTTACTCGATCATCTATTCCAACCTAAGTATTAAAACACATTCCCGTGAGTGATTCAAAGGAAAAGGCGGAACTTTTGGGTCAAATATTCGTAAAAAACTGTAACATAGCTGAACCCCTTCATTCTCCTATAATCATTCCCCCAGCTGAAACCAAAATGCAGTCGATTATTTTTCGTATGGTTATATTGTACGGAAAATATTTTTATCTCTCAATATCAATCAATCTCTCAATATCAATCTTTTTCAAATATCTTTTACTTTTATCTCTCAATATCCGTTGGCCCCAATGGTATTCCACCAATTATTCTGAAAATCATTGCTAAACAACTAGCTCAAATTTTAACTAAAATTGTCTATTTATCTTACAAAACCGGAATACTCCGTGAGTCTTGAAAGTTGAATAGTGTTCAAAACATATCAAAAAAGGCAGAAAGATTGACCCCAAGAATTTTTTTTTTCAAATGATTATCCCTAATGCAGTCTACAATTACCGTTCGATTTTCATGAAACATTGTAAAAAACTTTCAAGTAACATGAGAAAGATTTTATTAGCTTTTGGAGTACATTGGATTAAGGGTTGGGGGGTCCGCCATGCAACAGGTGGTTTTTTCACCACGTTTTTATGTTTGTTGGGAGCAACCACATTCGTTCGTTAATAAATTTTGATGACACTTTGGAAAAAGATGCAAATTCGTATGGCAAGGAACTGATTAGTTTTTGAGCGATAGCGAACAAAGTGGTTGGGGGTCCCCCGAGCACCTGATTTTTTGAAAGCTCAATAACATCTGTACCTGAAAATTGAATTGGATGAAACTTGGTACATAAGCATTTAGTACGCTTCACAACATTTCCGCATCCCAACTTTCGGTTTTCCACTTCCGGTGAAAAAATTTTTTTGAAATTTTTTGAAGTTTTTTCAGTGTGTTTATGCACACTACAGTCTACAATAATGAAGTGATTATGATTAAACTTATGAAAAAGGTTTCAATTAGCTTGAGAAGATAATTATCATCTTTTGGAACACATTGATCAAAGTAGCGAAGGGTCTACCATACAACTGCTGACTTCACACTTTGTTTTAAAGTTTGTTGGGAGCATATATAGACTTCATTCATCAATCAATTTTAATGACATTTTGAAAAAAGATGGAGACTTAAATGACACAGAACTGATTAGTTTTTGGACAATATTGGGATAAGTGGTAGGGGGCCTCCCAAACACCTGTTTATTGTGTCATCATTTTTTCAATGTTTGTTGGGAGCATACCACATTCGCCGTAAATGAATTTTGATGACACTTTGAGAAAAAGATACAAATATGTATGACAAAGAGCTGATTAGGCTTTGAGCGATAGTGAACAAAGTGGTGGGGGGTTCCCGAGCACCTGTTTTTTGAACTTCATTCATCAATCGATTTTAATGACACTTTTGAAAAAGATGGAGACTTAAATAACAAAGAACTGATTAGTTTTTGGACGATATTGGCACAAGTGGTGAGTGGCCTTCCAAACACCTGTTCATTGTGTCATAAGTTTTTCAATGTTTGTTGGGAGCATACTATATTCGTTCATGAATGAATTTTGATGACACTTTGGAAGAAGACACAAATATGTATGGCAAAAAACTAATTAGTTTTTGAGCGATAGTGAACAAAGTGGTTGGGGATTCCCTGAGCACCTGTTTTTTTGAAAGCGTTATTGAGCTTTCCAAAAAACAGGTGCTGTACAGGATCTGTACCTGATAATCGAATTGGATGAAACTTTGTACATAAACATTTAGTACAGCTCACAACAGTTCTGTATCCTAAATTCCGGGTTTTCACTTCCGGTAAAAAAATTTTTGTGCAATTTTTTGATTTTTTTTCAGTGTGCTTGGGCACACTACAGTCTACAATAATGAAGTGATTGTGATGAAACTTATGAAAAAGGTTTCAATTAGCTTGAGAAGATAATTATCATCTTTTGGATCACATTGATCAAAGTGGCAGGGGGTCTATCATACAACTGCTGACTTTTCACACTTTGTTTTTAAAGTTTGTTGGGAGCATATAGACTTCATTCATTAATCAATTTTAATGACATTTTGAAAAAAGATGGAGACTAAATGACAAAGAACTGATTAGTTTTTGGACAATATTGGGATAAGTGGTAGGGGGCCTCTTAAGCACCTGTTTATTGTGTCATCATTTTTTCAATGTTTGTTGGGAGCATACCACATTCGTCCGTAAATGAATTTTGATGACACTTTGAGAAAAAGATACAAATATGTATGACAAAGAGCTGATTAGACTTTGAGCGATAGTGAATATAGTGGGGGGGGGGGTTCCCTAGCACCTGTTTTTTGAAATCTCAATAGCAATTTGCACTAGTACCTGATAATCGAATTGGATTAAACTTGGTACATAAGCATTTAGTACGGTTCAAAACAGTTCTGCATCCCATTTTCCGGTTTGTCACTTCCGGTAAAAATTTTTTTTACTTTTTTCGTACAACAGAATTTATGTTTGTGGGGATCCTGCTGCTTTTTGTAATATTTTTATTATTAGAACTACGCGAAATCTATAACATTGGTTTACCTTTAATTAAATTATTTGATGGATATTAGCTCACTATATATCCAGAACACTATGTTTCCAGAGCTGTGGTAAAGTCAGCCTATGCATCAGCGTCGCAATATTTATTTATGAGGCCGGTCCAGAAAAATATTCACGGGCCGAATGAATTTGCCAGTCTGCAACTGTATACCAGTCTTAAATACTACACAAGGCTGTACATGTATTTTAGACCAGGAGCTTGATTTTTGTGTTATAAGTGTGTCAAAAAAAACGAAGGCAGTCTTGAGGACTGCCGACAGAAGTGAAAACTTAAAATTGTGAAATGGTTGTGTTTTTATTGTCTCAATATACACTCAATACATCTTTACTTACTTTACCACACTTCTGCACTGTTATTAATTGAGAAAAACATCGAATTCAATAAAAAAGAAAAATCAAACTATGAATCAAGAGAACGATAGTAAAATTATTTATAATATATTATCATTACTTTCAACAATACTTAGGTTATTCGTACTATCAATTGCGTTTTTTATTTATTAAAAAGTACAAAGAAAAGCACACAAATCAAATATGATAAACACAATTATTTTTATTTTACATCAAAATACAACAAAATCTTTACTAACTATACCACACTTACACACCACACTTAAACCGAAAAAAAAATCAAATTCAATAAAAAAACAAATTATAAATCAAGAAAATAAGAAAAACAAATAAGAAAATAACAAATGATCACAATTTATCTCACTCTCTTTTAATATTTATTTTATATTTAATATTTACTTAGGGTGACGATGACTCACATATATAGATTTTTCCCCATACAAAATCGTACAACGCGCCTTCACTACAAAAATGGTACAACAATTACCAACAGAAAAGAGAAAAATATTTCTATTTCATTCCTTCAAACCTAACAACTTTCCCGAAATCCACTGTTAGGTTCAATTTAGGTGTGGAGAAATTTAGGCCAAAAAGTTAAGTTTCACTCTTAGCATAGTGAAAACAGGATTAACAAATCCCAGTTAACAATTTCGCCTAAAATTTTTTAAGTTATTGCAACTTAACTTGAGAAAGCATTGTGTAAGACCATATTATTCAAGCTTTACCTAAAATAGCTTGTAAAAGGCTAGATACGCTAGGTTTCTTATATAATTCCTTAAGTAAGGCTTAATTCAATAATAAATATTTAGGACGTATTCAAGCAAATGTAATTCAAGTATAATATCTTTTATAAGACTTTATTCAAAAATAACTTTTAAGGTAGTATTCAAGCAGTTCTTACTCAAGTTCTATCCCTTATATAAACCTTTATTAAAGTGCAACTTTTAAGAAGTATCCAAGAAGATTCTTGCCCAAGCATAGTTCCTTGTATACGACTTTATTTATGTATAATAATCTTAGTAGTATTCAAGAAAATTGTTACTCAAGTAATATTTCTTATATACGACTGTTTTTAATGAATATTAAAAGTTTTATAACACACCTATCTGTCAATATGTTTGACAGCTCATTGTTCAACTTGTTATTGCGTATTTTTTATTAAATCACTTATCGATGTGTTTAAAAAGATAACAAACCCTTAAGAACTCCAACAAACTCCATTTCAAAATAATCGAGATATATCTTCGTCAAAAGAAATTTGCAATCGACATTATTTCGCAGTCATTCAATCAAATATCCTGCACCATTTCTGATGATGGTTTATATAATGGTTTGAGTTGGTCAGCAAATAAATAAACTTGTGATAATTTGTCAATCAATTCCTTTCTATATATTAAATGTATGTAATCGCCATATTGTTCGCAATTTGCCTGGGAAAGATTATATCAAAACGTCGCTTTCATCTAGAGAACTGCATGTATTTGCAACTGATTGCAACTGATTTATGCAAGATATTCCATAGAACGTTTATTTAATATGATCATTTAACATTTATTTAATACTATACATACTCCTTACACAGCTTGAATAATACTTTTATTCTGTAAAGAGTAACTTTTTATTCCTGCGTGGAAATTATTGATTTAATGAACGAGTGCGTAAGGGTAAACGACTAAGAAGACGTTATATAGGTGATATGTTCGATTCCTGTCAGGCACGTTTTTATTTATGAATTTCATTTTCATTTTATTTAATTTCTTTTTATTCTTTAATCATGTTTAATCGTACAATTGAATCGTACGGAAACACATGCGTAGATATCGTTTATATGAATACGCAAATTTATTTTCATTCCGAGATTGTCTTCAATCATAACCAATATTTTTGTTTGTACAAAAACTCATAAGTAGGAACAAAACTTTAAGTGATATTTATATATTCTCATTTTAAGAAACCGTTAGTTCACTTTTATATGCATTCCAAATCAAAATGATTGAATAAAAATGAATTGATAGTCGTGGTGTGGTAGTGGCCCGGAACTTGAAATGTGTACAAATAATTTTTTAGACAAAAGTGATTAAGTTTCAATTTTTTTATGACAGCTGCTAAATAGAGAAGTGGATAGCGTTCGGTGCTGGAGAATCAAAGGTTATGAGTTCGATCCCTGCTACAGGCGTTTGTAAAGATGCGAAATGAAACATAAACTCAATAGCTTCTCAAGATGGACGGGTCTACGCCCCAGAAGTACACGGAACCCAGTTCCGAAAAAGGACTATTCCGAAAGTGCTACTCCGACGCTACATTTTTTGGATAAAGAAGCAGTTGTCACTGGCCTCACTGCTTCAGATCCTCCTAGTCATGGCCGGTATTGAAAGAAATCCTGGACCAATTAAAATATGGCATTGTGCAATATGAAAAAACATTTTAAGGGCAAACACTACATCCGTCCAGTGTAATAGCTGTCAAGAATGGTGTCATCTTAAGAACTGCTCAGACCTTGCAACACATAAGCAATGGTCCAAAAACTACATAGCGCCATGTTGCAATGCATCAAGTCAATATATAAATACGAGCTCGCAACAGAACACAATGCAAATGAGCACACATCCGGAAACCCCAGGTGATGTGATAATAATGCAGCTAAATTGTAACAGACTATTAAACAAAATCAATGATATTATCAACTTTATGTGCAAAAACAAAATTCTAGTCGCGGTTTTACAAGAAACCAAATTAAATGTTAGATCTAAGATTAGTGATAGTATCTGTGATTATAGAATTATAAGACTGGATAGAGGGAAGGACACAGGTGGTGGCCTTGCCTTTATCATACACAAAACCATTATCTACCGTACAACCACATTACCAGCAGTACCAGGAACTGATAAACACCTAGAACAACTAGGTATTACAATAAAATCTGGAAATATGGAGATAAATTTAGTCAATATATATATATATATATATATATATATATATATATATTATATATATATATATATATATATATATATATATATATATATATATATA
>OY856186.1:202492479-202609090 GCA_963693315.1 Diogma glabrata
CTTCAAAACGAACTCAGCATGATATTTAAAACTTGTGTTGAACAGAACTATTTTGTTTTTGATAACAAATATTATAAATTTACTGATGGTCTTCCGATGGGATCCCAATTATCTCCCCTTCTAGCTGAAATTTTTATGGATTGGTTTGAGAGAAATATTTTAGATGTATCACTTCCACTTGCTAAACATGTTTTGTTTTGGTATAGGTATGTAGATGACATTCTTTGTCTTTGGACTGGAACCGAACGACAACTTGACTCTTTTCTTCATATCCTTAACGGAAAATGTAACTCTATTAAATTTACAATTGAAAAAGAGATAGAGAAGTCTATTAATTTTCTTGATATTACTATCAACCATAGCCAAACTAAATTTGATTTTAATATTTTTCGCAAACCAACTTACACAGATACGATTATTCACTCCACCTCCAATCATTCTCTGAATATTAAACATTCAGCTCTTTATTCATTAGTTGATAGACTTATAAAAATCCCACTCTCTTCCATAAACTTTAATAAAGAATTTAACACTATCTTAAACATCGCTAGTGAAAATGGTTTCGAACCAACTTTGGTTCATAAAATTCTTAACAAAAAACTCAAACGTCTCGCTTATAGGCAAATTTATCCAGTTTCTGTACCTGAAACAAAACATTGGCGTAAAATTTATTATAATGGACAAGTAAGCCAAAACTAGGAAATATTATTTCTAAATACACCGATTTGAGTTGTTCTTTCTATAATAATCATACTTTACAGAATCTTCTTGTAAATAATAAAATGAAACAAAAAAATGTTTCCAAAAGTGGAGTATACCAACTTTCCTGTGATGACTGTGATGCCTTGTATATTGGACAAACTGGTCGTAGTTTTGAAGATCGTTCAGCTGAACATTTTCGAGCTTTGAGATATGGACATTCTTCTTCAACTTTTTCGAATCATTTGTTATCTGAAAACCATAATAGTTCTTTCAACAATAATTCAAATTTAAAAATTCTTCATTTTGAATCTAAAGGTACAAAACTTGATATTCTTGAATCTTTTGAAATTAGAAAAGCTCTTTTTCATAACCAAAATTTATTAAACTTACAAACTGACGTCATTTTTTCACCTTTAACTAACCCGGATTTGTTTGAGATCACTATTTAAATTTAAAATGGAAATTATTATTTAGATTCTTTAAGTTATGTAATGGTTTACCCTTACAGACTTAGTTTTATTAGTGTTAATACATATTTAATTATTTGACTATAAAAAATGTTTTTGTTCATTTCTACCTTTATTTTTGTAAATGTTAAAATGTTTGATTAAAGTAGTTAATATTTTTTCGTTTACTTTTTGTTTACAATGTTTAATGTTTTTCTTTAATATTTTTATTCCTCTTGAAAATGGTTGAATTAAACCGAAATTAATTGAGGTATTTTATTAATAATTTTGTAAATAAATTTTAATAAATAAAATAAAATAATTTTTGCGAACTAAAACAAGGAGTATTATATTATTAAATATTATTATTATGTTTCGCCAATCAGTGTCTTCCGCTTCTATACAATATATATATATATATATATATATATATATATATATATATATATATATATATATATATATATATATATATATATATATATATATATATATATATATATATATATATATATATATATATATATATATATATATATATATATATATATATATATATATATATATATATATATATATCACTGGCGGGCGGTACGAAGAAAGCAGGGTCATACCTGCTTACCCAAACAAAATTTAAAATAGTCTTAACAAAAATTTATATTAATTAAAGAATATAAAAACATTCTAAATCGATTATTAATATCATTTATTTATTAACGATCATTCTAATATTCCAAAAATCTATGTTTAGATGTCAGTGTTTTTGAATTTTCAACACTCCAAATCTAAAATGCACATATAAATAAAATATAAAAAAATTTTGTTTTTTGGCAGATTTTATCTATTTTTTGTTCTTTGGTCATCAGTAAAATTTCTGCTTTCAATCGCTATGTATTCCTTAGAAGTTGTATTGAAAAACAAACAATTAAAGTCCCAATATTATGTGTGAAAATAAGCAGAAGATAATTCTGCTTGTAAAGTTTTTTCTTTCCTTTCCTTTTGTCATTTTACATTTGGTGTACATTTTGTAACACATGTTTTTTAGTTTTGTAGTATGAAGAAAAATGTTTGTTAGTTTTTTCCTGATAAAATTGAAATGATTTTCAATCTATTGGTTGTGTTATTAAAATTAATAACATTATTAATTTATAGTTTTGATGGGTGCAATATTTCGTTTATTGAAATGGTGCAACCATTAAATAATATTGTTTCCAGTGATTTAAATGATGAAATTATTGGATCTTTCATTGAAGGTTTTTTATGTCTGTTTCTTGAAAACGGCTCATTCGATTTGAGTGATTTAAATTGTATTCTGTTAAGGTAGACTCCCAAGTGGTCTAATTTTAGTTCTAGTGTAAAAAGAATAACAAATTGTAGTTGCTATGGTATTTTCATATAATTTTAAAACAAATCAACCATATTTAAAAATAGAATATGAATTTTGAATGTTATTTTGTCGATTTCTAATTTAATAAATTCTAACAAATATCGTTTATATATTTACTATCATAGAAAAAAGTGTATTTCCTACGCGAGATAAAAATATTTTACGTTCGTGAAATTGTCCCACTGGACGTTAACTGTTCTCGTGAACAAATTTTCACTCGCGAAAAAGCAGCGTTTTCATCTCTTGTAGCAAAATGTTCTATTTTCAGAAAATTGGAAAAACTGTATTTTTTTATGTATTTTCGCCGATTTCTCGAAAATAGCTCACTCGATTTGGATGGTTTAAATGTATTCTATTAAGACAGATGCCAAAGTGGTCCCATATTTTTTATATTACGTGTAAAACGGTCGTTGTTCAGGAAATTGAAAAAAACTATATTTTTAATGTATTTTACCGATTTCTTTGAAACAGCTTTTAACCTGTTTGGACGGTTTGAGTTGTATTTAATTGATTTAGATGCCGAAATGGTCCTAAATTCCTTTCTATGACAGAAAATATCCCCGCCTTTTGATTTTATGACTACACAAAACAAAATGAAAAAAAAAATAAACCTTTTTAAAAAAATAAAACCGACTTCAGAAAAAACAAAAGAGGCACAAAAAAGTGAAAAATAACTCAATTGTGCCTTTTAGAGACAAAAATACGTATAAATTTTGACTAATTTAATTTAATTATACTTAGTTACATACAAAAAATTACGCTTTTAAACAAAGATATTATATTGTAAAAGTTATTTTTTCATAATAGCTTTTATATTTTGAAATTTATTTTCAAAACAAAATGTTCGAAGCCGGTACCATCATTGACATCTCTTGCTTGGCATCGATCTCCAACAGTTTTGTACTAGAAATAAATCTTACAATATAATAACTATTACAAAAACTATAATAGTTATAATAAAATATAAGTTTTATAATATTGTTGAAAAGTGTAATTTTCTGTAGTTAGGCATAATTAAATTAAAGTAATCATTTTATATGTATTTCTGTCTCTAAAAGCCACAATTGAGATATTTTTCACTTTTTTGTGCCTCTTTTGTTGTTTCTGAAGTCTGTTTCATTTTTTATGAAATGTTTATTTTATTTTCTAAAGAAAAGGGTATTTAAACCTACGATGGTCATCATAATTTAAAAAATTTTTTTAATGCCGTTATTAAACACAAAGCTATATTATATTAATCAATGAATTTTTTCAAATTACTCAGTAGTGTTATAATGTTGAAAGTGTTATCAATATATGATCAAGAATTTCACACATTTTTATAGGAATCCAAAGTATTTTTAGGCATTTTCAATCGTATACAAAATGATTTGAGTGAATCAATATGTGTTGATCTAAAAAACTCAAATTTTCTCGAAATCTAAGATTGTTTATTTATTGCCATACTTCTTGATGAAACATCAGATATATCTTATAAGTCGCAGCTGTCAACAATAGGACGATTTGTAACTAAAACAGAAGAAGTTTTTGAAAGAAGCTTAGCTTTTACATATATTAGTGCAGACTGATCTGCCAAAGCCTTATCACGTTATGCAATCAATACAATGAAAGAACTATCATGTGGCGATAAATTGAATAATGTTCTGATTTTTTTATATAATCTGCTTACCGTCTATCGAAACCCACTGCACGCCACTGATATATATATATATATATATATATATATATATATATATATATATATATATATATATATATATATATATATATATATATATATAAATAAATATATATATATATATATATATATATATATATATATATATATATATATATATATATATATATATATATATATATATATATATATATATATATATATATATATATATATAATTATATATATATATGTATACATATATATATATATATATATATATATATATATATATATATATATATATATATATATATATATATATATATATATATATTCCACCCGTAAGCAGCTGTGATATAGGTTATGAAGCGTCCATAGGACATTTATTTTATACCAAAGACTGTCTAATTTTCGGCGACATAAATGCTCACCACGATCTATGGCACTCACACTTGAACACCGACTCAAGAGGTGAAAATATTGCTGATCAAATTGACGGCTCCAACTTTATAACAATTGACGGCTCCAACGTCCTCAATGAACCACAACCAACAAGAGTAACTAATAACTCATACTCGTCTCCAGATGTTTCACTTTTCAGCATGTCGCTAATGCCAATCGCTGAATGGAGAACTGAAATTGCATTGGGATCAGACCATGTGCCGATCATAATTACCTTAAACCGTTCCTTATTCGAAATGAAATCCGAGAAGAAGACATACATTAATTTTAACAAAGCAGACTGGGATATTTTGACCAATTTTACTGAATTGGAATTTAGTAAGCAAATTTTACCAATTGACGCCCTCTCTGGGGAAAGAAAATTCAGAGAAATTTTTAATAAAGCTAGATCTCGCTTCATTCCAGCCGGCAGAATACAAAATATTAAACCAAACTTCCCACAAGAAGCTGGTGTACTCTCCTTCCAAAGAGATGACATCCGTAAGGCAGATCCAACCGATTCTAGAATTCCGGGCCTGAACAAGCAGATAAATAAACTAGTAATGGAACATAAACGTAACAAATGGAAAGATTTAGTGAATAAGTCAAACTTTGGCACAAATAAAAGTGTGGAAGGTGATTAAGGGTTTAACATATCCGCGTCAATCGCATAACAGCTGCATGATCTCCTTCGATGATATCCCAACCGCAAACCATAGAAAATGCGCAACAAAATTCAACACGCAGTTTACAAAAAGCAAAGTAAACATGAAAAATAAACTAGGTCAGTATTAAGACATATGCGCAAAGTTAATACTGAAAATCTCGAGGATATCATATTTTCCGAAGAACATGTTGGAAACGCAATTAAGAGATCCAAACCATCTAAATCTATTGGACCAGGTGGCATCTCAGCCATTATGCTAAAACACATTGGACCCAAAGGATTGAACTTTCTCACTACCATACTCAACACATCTCTAAATACGCTCCAGATACCAAATATCTGGAAAACGGCTAGAGCAACACCCATTTTGAAACCTGGAAAGCCTGAAGAAAAGGGAGAATCCTATAGACCGATCTCTATCCTCTCATCCGCAAAATTGATAGAGGCACTACTACTACCTCGGTTAACAGAATCTGGCGTCACATTAGCATGGTTTTAGGAAAGCACACAGTACAACCACCGCACTTCATAGAATTCAAAACCAAATCAGCGATGGTCTAAACCAAAAACAACCCTGTGCTAGAACAATTTTAGTTGCGCTTGAGCTGTCAAAAGCTTTCGACACAGTGTCACATGCTGCACTACTGAACGACATATTCAACACCAATCTGCCAGTTCTAATAAAGCGCTGGTTGTGCCATTATCTAAAAGGCCGCCAAACATACGTTGAGTTCCGTAACTCTAGATCTAAGATGAGAGTGCTCAGACAAGGAGTTCAACAAGGTGGAGTTCTCTTGCCTTCATTATTCAACTTTTACTTACGTAGTTTACCTGCACCACCGGAAGGAATAACTATCACGTCATATGCAGACGACTGCACGGTGCTTGCAACAGGAAACAACCTGGAGCAACTCACCAATGTCCTAAACACCTACCTCAACACCTTGAATGAATGGTTTAAAACCAAAAAATCGAAATTGTCCACTGAAAAGTCCACTTCCACACTTTTCACCATATGGACGAAGGAGGTAAATACAACACTCAATATCTGCATTGACAACATACTAATTCCTACTGTGAAAAATCCAAAACTGCTGGGAGTAACATTCGATCCACTACTTAAATTCAACGCTTATGCTCAACAAGTAAATACATAACTTAAAAACAGGAATAACGCACTGAAAGCTCTAGCGGGCAGTTCGTGGGGTTAGGATAAAAAGTAAAAACACAATAATAACGGCATATAAAGCAATAGGGAGGCCTTTCATAAGTTAGGCTGCTCCCATATGGACACCCCATGTCGCTGACACCCACTGGAATACGTTACAGATAACACAGAACACAGCCTTGCGTACAGCAACCGAACGTCACCTGATGACCCACCGAGATCACCTGCACGAGGAATGTAACATATTGCAGGTCCGCGAACACAACGAAATGCTTACCAAACAATATCTTTGGTCCTGTCATAGAGAGCAGCATCCCTGCAATGACACCTTATCCATGACAACACCACCTAGCGACATAAGAAGGACGGCGAAATGCTTCCTACAAGATGTTAAAAACAATGAAGACATAAATAACATCGACGAGCCTACGTATAAGAGAGGGTTGAACACAATAAAGAACTACGCCCCGAATCGAGTTCTTAATAGCAAACCACCACAAGTCACTACCGAAGAGGTAAAACTGCCACGCAGCACCAGAATCATCCTAGCGCAGTTAAGATCCGGTTGGTCACGCATCTTAAATCACTACATGATTAGAATTGACCATGAAATTGTTGACAAGTGTCCTATATTTGAGGGCACGCCACATGATGCTAACCACCTTTTCAATTGACCAGAGAAACCAACCGACCTGACGAAGGAAGATCTGTGGTACCAGATCTGTGGTACCGCCCAAGGGCAGTAGCAGACTTTCTGAATCTGGACTTGGAACCGGCAGAATAGCACCACCACGCATCGCTACAACAACATTTGAATAACAACTTATGTACAACTTTATTCAAATACTTATGTAAAACATGTATAAAGCAATATATGTTTTCTTGAATAAAGAATATTTTTTCATTCGCCTTTTCTCCTTGAGTAGAGCTTGTATAAAACTTTTTTCATGGATATTTCAAGAATTTTAAATTTCCCCTTCCGTTTTAAATTTCTCTTTTAAAGCTTTATTCAATTATTACCTAATTGAAATTGTTACCTGGAACATCACTCTCACTAGATAAGTTATCGATTAAAAGCACTAAAATCATCACAGCTGACTCCAAAGCTTGATTTACCATTCTTGGAGAGTTTAGTGAACATAATAAAGAATAACGAATATACTCATCACACACTGACAACGTAAGGAAACAAACTGAAATGATACACGCAGGCTTCAACCGTTTAACACAAAGTATAGAATGTTCTACTAGGATATCAGATAGAATAGTATTGATTATTTGAACAATTTGCTGTAATTTTTATCGACAAACAGCTCAGATGAAATGAAGACAAACTAAATCTGGACGCACATAGTACTGTGTAATTAACTAATGAGAAACAAACTCAAGCATAAAAGACGTACAACTCAAATAATAGTCCTGAAATGAGAAATCCTTAGTACAAAGAAAGCCAAAAATATCTGTAAATACAAAAAAGATCTAAACAAAAACTTGTTATCCCCAAAAAAGCAGCAAAATCCAAGCAATTTATTTATCAAATAAATTATTGAATCGACTGTTGAATCGAAAATGAATCCAATTTTTTATCCGAACAATCGTTATTGATCGGATGAACAATTGGATTGGCATTCGCTTTTCTCATTTATATTAAAAATGTTGCGGTTGTGAATGTAAGAGCTAATATAGTGGCTGTAAAAGTCAGAAATTGACATAATTTTATTTAGTTATTTTACTAAACTTTAAACTATTGACAAAAAAACAGACCCAAAATACTATGTTTGTAATCACAATAACTTTTATTTCCAACAAACCAAACCAAAAAAAAAAACAATAATTTGTTATTTCAATAAAAATCTTATCATCAAAAATTATCAATTCATAACAAACAATTAAGCTACATCTACAAACCATTTATTAACACAATAAATAAGTATTAATTTCAACTTTCGTCAAAATTATAATAAATTCTCTTAATTTAACTTAAACTTGAACTAATAAAAGCTCAGAAACATTTTCTCTTTTATCACTGAATAAATTTCACAAAACAATTCTCATATTTTGTGAATTTAAATAAAAACAAAATTTCAATTCTATTATATTCGTTAATCGTGACGTGTTTTTTCATAATTTATATGTCAATCAAAAAACTTATGACACAATTCTCATGATCGTAAACCAAAACCATCTTAAAAGAATAATTTTTTGTATTTTTTTTTTCTCTTTAACTTTCTTCTATTATTTTTATGCTAAGAAATGCGACGAAATTGTAATAAAATAAACTAAAAAAATTTTAATGTTTATTTTACATCAATTTCGTTTTTGTTTTGTATTTTTATTTCTTATTTAATTCTTAATGTTTATAATAAAGAATTATGTTAAATAAATATTAGAGTTTGTTGTCTTTTTTTTATAATCAAAAAATTGATATTGATCAAATATTTACATTTAAAATTTGTTAATTTACAATATTTTATATTTTTTTCTTTGTTTTTGTTTTCTTATCTCTGCGCTTCTGTTTCTCATAATAATTTTAAGTAGCAGAAAAATGGAAATGAATGGAAATTGAAAAATTTGTACTTTTATAATTGTTGGTTTTGTATATTGTTGTTTGTTGTTTGGTTTAATACAGAGAAAAAAAAATAAATAATTTGATGATTTTTTAAAATTGTATATATTAAAATTGAACATTTTTGCTTTCGTTTTAAAAGTTTTAATTAAATGTTTAAAAACGATGGCAGGAAGATAATTAGAAATTTTAAAACTTTTGCTTGGCCTAGCTCGTTCATTTTTTCATCACAATTAATAATTGGTGAAACAATACAAAGTATGTAAAAATTTTCAAAATATATATACCTATGTTGCGGTATTTAAGGTAGGAAGTGTCATTAACGTTGTATCTCAGGGCTAAGTTGACGCTTGTATTATTATCATCATACAAGGGAGCCCCACTGTACTTTAGAATTTCCATGATAATAAGAAAATGGTAAAAACCACATTAACATTAACATTGGGAGTCACCACAATAATGCGATCATAGTTACTGTTGGGACAACTCAAACGACTCCGTTGAAGCACAGCCTTTCAATGATACTGTCATCAGCGTATCATCATCAAAACCCCCATAATTGAATTATCAACAACATCTAGTGTATTTTTTACGTTTATTTTTAGATACATAAGTATACACAAACTTTGTGACACACTGTAATTGTTAAATTGTTAATTCTAAAATAATTTAATTGTACACAAAATTTTATCTCTTATTAATTTGGACATCAAATTGAATGAATTATAAAATATAATTCAAAACTAAATTAAAACTAGTTCAAAACTAATTCAAAATTAAATTAAATTTAAACTAGCCTAAACATCAGAAGTTTTACTTTTGGTGATTGGCAATAATATTTGAAATCAATATTTGGTCCTTCAAGCCGGATAATTTGGATTCAGCTGCCACGTACCTGCCACATGAAAAATTCTTCCGGAGCTTAATTAGTTATCCAGTACCGCTGAAGGATTCGTTAAATTCTTGAGTATTACATTTATTTTAATTTTTCCATTTATTTTATTTTATTGACTTGCATTAAATAAAAGATTTCTTGAAAAACAATTTAGATACATTGCGACATAAATCAAATAAAATTTTGAACATAAAAGTGAATTTTGTTTATAAATTTTATTATAGCTGTTAATAAATAACTTTGACTAATATATTAGTGTATAATACTCTGTGATGATTTAATTATTTGGTGGTTCTTCAGATAATTTGGTATGTAAATAGTACACCGAAAAAAAAACGTTGGTAGAATCAACTACAAAGCTTGTTTGATTTTGCGTCTAATACGAACGTGGTTATTTTAACCAATGTAGCATTGTCAATTTATTTTAAAAAACGTAACAATTTTCATTATTTAAATCAACCACGGCGTGATCAATTTATCTTGTTCATATTTTTCAGTTCAGTTTGTTCTGTTTTTGTTTGAAAATTATTGTGTTTGTTAAAATAAAAAGTCGGACAAGTGCGAATTAAATTCGCTCGCCAAGGGTTCCGTGAATGTAAAAGAACACAATATCAAAAATAAATGACATAAAGTTATGTTGTAAAGTCTTTATATCACATAACAGAATAAATGTTTAATCGTAGACGTCAATAGTAAATGTCAATCACATTTACATTGATCAAAAATGTTACTTGAGGTTAAATCTTATCCATAGCTGTTTATGTTAGCTAAAGAAAGATTTAACCAGTATTTTAATGGTCTAAATTGGGAATATTTGTTCTATAAATCAGCGTCGAAATATAGGGTGGTATACATACACTTAAAATAGCACTTTTTTCATCAATAACTAAAAAACTGTGCATCGCAGAATTCTAAAAAATGTTGCAATGTTTCTTAAATTAAGTGTTCTTCCAAATGACACCCCACTCGTTTTGCTCTCCCCACACCCATACCCCAAACACACAGAAATATAATTATTTGAGAGTTCACTATAATTTTCGTTCAAATATACTAAACTTCCTTTCTCTATGAATTTTGTCAATTTTTTCTGTCAATCAGTGTCAAAACGTAGGGGGGGGGCGGTCTGGAATTTGCGCATTTTTTAGAATAACTCAAAAACTGGGTACCACAAAATTCTAAAAAAAAATTGCAAAGTTTCTGAAATTTGGTCCTCTTTCAAATGACACCCCATTCGCTTGGGTCAAAAAAGTTTTTTTTCACCCTTCCTCACCCCAATCCCTTAAAAACACAAAAATATAATTATTTGAGAGTTCGCTATATTTTTCGTTCAGAGTTTATCAAACTTCCTGTCTCTGTGAATTTTTTCAAATTTTTCTGTTAATTAGGCTCGATATGCAAGGGGGGGGGGACCAAATTTCTGTGTCACTATATTGATAATAATTCAAAAACTATGCATTGCAAAATTCTAAAAAAAATGGCAATATTTCTAAAATCAAGTGCTCTTCCAAATGACACCCCACATGACCTGGTTTTAAATGATGTTTTTACCCCTTAACATTCCCAACCCTTTAATAAATATAGCTATGAGTGTCTGCCACTTTTCTATATTTTTCATTAAAAACCTACTCAATTTTCTATCATTCCAAATATATTTCAAGATTTTCGATGAAGTAGGGTCGGAGTTAATCGGGGCAATAAAACATCCCGAAAACGTCATTTTTCAAAATTATACAAAAAATGGTGGGGTGTAAAATTCCTAAATATATTTTTAAATAATGCTGAAATGAAGCCCTTTCATATGATACCCTACTCGTCTCGCTAAAAAAATGTATGTTTTCAAAGGCTTTACATCGTACCTCCTTAAAACAAACGAACACAACTTTATTTATTTTTTAACCCACCATCTTGTGTGGATAAGTTAGTTTTATAAGCACCTCAAATTTTAAGTTCATCGGATTAATGGTTCACGAGATAATCGAAATAATGTGAAAAACACGTTGTACTCTCACCAATAGTGTTCCGTATAAAAAACGGAACCCTAAAAACCAGGAGAAAAGAAACTAATAAACAAAATACAGAAAAATAATAAACAAAAGAATAGAAAATAAAAAGTTTTTATATATTTTAACATGGCTGGTTTTATTTAACATTTTACTTTAGGAAATAATTTAGATGTGTTTAATTAATTTAAAAAATTTTCATATTATTTGCATATAATTTATCGATCGAACATCCCATTTATCGATATTTTAATTTAATTTTTCATAATAATGTGAAAATTAGGGAAAATTAGTATAATTTTCTACACATAATTCAAATATTTAAATTTTTTGATTTCGGAATTTTGGTCTTTTAAATTGTATCATTTAAAAAAATGGCGAAAAAATGGACGCATCCTTTACAAACAAAATCACACTCATACATTTCCTATTTAGAACGTAAATATACGAACGCTAGCTTTATGCATAAAAATGTTTGTCGGGATTGATGCGAAATACATACTTCTAATATAAAAAATTTCAAATATTATATTTACGAAAAAAACGAACCCATCCAAACATCGATAGCAGCAAAAACAAAACAAAGATGTACCAAACCGAAAGATTTAATACGGCGTATTGCTTGATTCTATCACAAACGTATTCAATATCACTATTTTTAGTCCAATTTTTAATTTACAACGTTTGTAGTCAATTAAAAATTAAGTCATAGTTGACTCAACTACAAACATGGTTAAATCAAATATGTTTGTGATACTTATAAAAAAATATATCAACAACGGTTAAATTGTTAATTTAAATACGGAGCGTTGGTTGATTCAATCACAAACGTATTTAGTTCCCCAATTTTCACTTAATTTTCGATTAACAATGCAACATGTTTGAATCAACCAAGATTTTTTCTTTCGGTGTAGTACATTTTCTGTTTTTGAATTTCATGTGTGAATTTACTCTTTACGAATTTTAAGATGCAGGATTGGTAGAAGCATAAGATTAAACGACAAATTATTAGATTAATTAATTGCGCTAATACTGATATTGAATAAGTGCTTACGATAAATTGAAGTTTCGCTTTGATAAGCTGAACAAGCATTAAAAAAATTCATATATTAAGAACATTAAATTTTCACAATTCATGCTAGCATTAAATCTGATATGGAAACAGTCGATGAAGACGATTATAAAATTTTTTCGATCATGCAATGGGTCATGCGCTCAAAATCACATTCAACATTTTCCCTAAATGAGACTCTTCTAAATAACTCAACTTGAATTAACTTAACTGCAGATTATAAGCTTCCTTGGTTAAGTTTGTCAACTTACAGCGGTAAGCCCAGAGAGTGAAACTCGTTCTTTGATCTTTTTCGTTCTACAGTCCACGATAAAACTAGCCTTTCTTTGGCTCAAAAGTTTCAATACTTAAAAGAACAGTTACGAAGATCAACATAAAAACTAGTACGTCATTTTAGAATTGAATGTCTCATACCACGAATCGTTTCATTAGCTTATTAAGCGAAATGATAGAAATCGATACAAAGTCATTTATTTCATCAAACAAGTCCACACCCGTCAATAACTTCTAATTCTCTTAAGCAGTTAGTCGCATGCACGGTGCATTTGAATGATCCTACGTGGATCAAAGGCATCAGGACAAAATGGTAAAACAAAGAACTGTTGGTTGCTTTATATAGCAAAAATAAGCTCAATGAAATAACACAACATCTTTGACGACATGAGAGCGCTGCATTGATATTTCAACGTTTTATCCATTTCTGAAATTTCACGGTAGAGGTTTGGACTCTCTAGAAGCTCTAAAGAATCATCTCGAAATCAACCACAGGATTCACCCTCGAAATAGTTATAATCAAATGCTTTTCATGGTCAATGTTCATGTTCATGTTCTCTTCTTAATTTCTCTATATGTGATGATCCGGGACATAAGCTTTGTTATTGCCATGTTTTCATTCAAATGAGGTCAGAACCTCCAAACTGTGCGTGATTTTCCATCTGTCCTTACTATTTGTACGCAAAGGATGAAGTCGACAAAAAAATTCGGGTTCAGAGTCGGTTGTCCAGATCAAGAATTTCATCTATTGTTATAGCTTCCTCCAATTTTTAATGTAAAATAATTTTTTTTTTTTTATTATTATTTACTTAGACTCCCACAGAACAAAAAAAACAACACAAAGATGATTTTGAATTAAAATTGTTTGATAATGTTTGATTATAAATTATGTGTGATGGTATAGTTGTAGTTGTGACGTAGTTCATTTGATCTTTTGTGGATTTAATAAGTTATTAAAAGTAGTTTAAACATAAAACTGTTCCGAAATTGTATTGATGGAGTTACTTCGGATAATGTATTTAATTTGGTTCAATAATTTTTTTGAATTATTCTGTTTCTACTTAAATTTTTTATTTAAACTAATCTGACTTATCTAATTTTATTTGGACACAAAACCGTCTGACCCCGAAATCTACCTATTTCTAGCGGATATACCTGCCGCTGGGATTCTTTTCTTTATTTACTGATTTTTTTTTTTAAATTTAGAAACAACCTTCTTTGTCTCCGTTTGGTGAATGAATGAATGAATGTATTTTCCTTAGTTTTAAATCATTCTCATTCGTTCTAATTAATAATTTCAAGTCGCATTATCAATATGGTTTAACTTTTAATAAATATTTTAAATAATAAATTAGTTTTGAAACATTTTTTTGGTTTAAGCTACGATAAATTTGTTGTAATATTTTAAGTTTAGACAATACCCACATACACCCCCTTATCAGTGATATTGATATCTAAGAATATCATGTTAGGGAGAAGAGAAGATGTTGTGGTTATTGCGATTTAATATGTTGCATTTCAGGGCCTTGCTGCGTAATAAACATATAAAAAATATATGTTTAATGCACATTAGGTACAGAAGATCAGTTGGTAACTATTCTCAAACTCGATCAGTTCGTGAATATCAATGAAAGCTTAGGGTTTTAAAATTTGAAAATATTGATTAAATTTTTTCTAGACTCCAAATAAATTCTTTTTTTGACATATTTTATTATTTATTTGTTTATTAGATTGAGTTTAGGATATTTTATTATGCCAATAAATTAGTAAAATTGATTGTGAATATTTATTAGTAAAAAATTGTGCAATGTTAAATGTTATAGTGCAATTTGTATAGTCAAATTACTGGCAAATAAAAAGAATTTAACAATCAAAAAATTATCTATGTGTTTGTTTTGTTTCTAAAGCAAGTAAAAAAAAATTATCATCAACGTAAAATAACTACTTGCCTTAATTTTAAGTAAAATTCACCAATTTTACCAATTTTACTTGTCATCATCATCATCAGTAAAAGAAAAGAACAAAATAAAGATCAGCGATCGATCGATCAGCGTTAATTTTGTATCTTGTGTTGTTCACTGCATAGTGGTTCGATCAGTTACTTACCTAATTATTATAGTCAACTACTCCATTTTTGATCAAATAGTTATTGTCATCAACAGCAATTTTTGTTCGACTATTTACTTAACTATTTATTGTCAATCACCGCATATTGGTTCGGTCGATTACTTACATAACTATTATAGCCAACTGCTGCATTTTTTGGGTCAAATATTTATTGCCAACAACAAAATTTTTTTGGGAGAATAAAATTACATGGCTAATACCAGCAACACTTTTATTGTATTATTTTAAATTAAATTAAAACTAAGTCATATTAAGGTACTGTGGAGTGGGACCTTTTATCATCACAGTCATTCATTTATTTTTTTTTTCTAATTATTTATCGAAATAATTAAAGTATAGTATTGACGTGGATGTGACGGTCTTGACTTCTACGATGCTAAGGTCGTCAGAGCTCCTTTGTTCATTTTTTTCTTGGTTTGACTATGTATTCCCATTGCGTGCAAATCAGTTAATTTGTAATGGAAAGATGGTCATTTTCATTTGGACTCCCGTGACTTAGGCTAGTCGGAACGAAAAATTTCCAGGCGCGCAGTCCATCGCTTGCTTCCTACTGTTATCCTTAAAAATGGGTCCATTCTCCATATGGGCAAGCACGTGTTTAATATTGTTTATCGTCACTTGTAATAGTCGCTTTCAGCCTCATTAAAGCGTTTAAACATTTCATTTTATATAGGATAAACTATGGCTCGTCAATGATTGAATCCTAACAGCCTGGCGGTTGTCGATTAGATTTACACAATGGTGTTGTTCTCTTTCAGGAAAAATCGGTCTAACACCAAATAAATGAACTTCGGATAACCGTTCTGAATTTAAAGAATAATTGAAAACATAGATCAAGTATGTAGTGCAAATTTCGATTTCAAACAAATAGTTAAGAGTCATAGACCAGGGTAGAATCCTTTAAAAATAATAAAAAGTGAAAAAAATAATAGTAGGATGAAACCCATTAGAAAAGGAGGAGAATATTATAAAAATGAAAGGAAAAATAATTTACGGGCGATCTGAGGTCGGGAAGGGGAAGGGGTGAGTTTTTAAGGGTAAAAAACGGTTTATCTCGATTTCCGGCAAAACTAAAAGTCCTATGGAAAAAAGTTAAATGGCAAAGTTGTAGGTAATAAAAATATCTAAAACTTTTGTTTGGACACTTTTTTCACATAACCTCAAAATTTATGAGAAAAATTCAAAAAACCAAGTTTTTGGTTTTTTATTTTTTATATTTTACAAAAAAATTTTTTTTTTCACGAAATTTAGTGAAAACTTACCTTTTTATGTCCCAAATACGCTGTAATTTATTTGATTTGAAATATTTATTTTTTCACCTTATTTTGAATTAATATCGAAAAAGCACCCTAATTTTCAATCGAAAATTCACCCGTCAAAATATCAGCTTTTTTCAAAAAGTTGGTATGCTTTCTGTTCGTTGAAATCTCTACTTTCCGATGGTGAAAAAAAAAAATATATTACTATAGTAAATCTTCTCAGAAAATGCAAAAAATGAATTGAATTTTCGATTGAAAATTAGGGTGTTTTTTCGATATTAATTCAAAATAAGGTGAAAAATAAATATTTCAAATCAAATAAATTACAGCGTATTTGGGACATCAGTTTTCACCAAATTTCGTGAAAAAAAAAATTTTTTTGTAAAAGATAAAAATAAAAAACCAAAAACTTGGTTTTCTGAATCGAAAATTCAATTCATTTTTTGCATTTTCTGAGAAGATTTACTATAGTAATATATTTTTTTTTCACCATCGGAAAGTAGAGATTTCAACGAACAGAAAGCATACCAACTTTTTGAAAAAAGCTGATATTTTGACGGGTGAATTTTCGATTGAAAATTAGGGTGCTTTTTCGATATTAATTCAAAATAAGGTGAAAAAATAAATATTTCAAATCAAATAAATTACAGCGTATTTGCGACATAAAGAGATAAGTTTTCACCAAATTTCGTGAAAAAAAAAATTTTTTTGTAAGAGATAAAAATAAAAAACCAAAAACTTGGATTTTTGAATTTTTCACATAAATTTTGAGGTTATGTGAAAAAAGTGTCCAAACAAAAGTTTTAGATATTTTTATTACCTAAAACTTTGCTATTTAACTTTTTTCCATAGGACTTTTAGTTTTGCCGGAAATCGAGATAAACCGTTTTTTACCCTTAAAATATCACCCTTCCCGACCTCAGATCACCCGTAAATTATTTTTCCTTTCATTTTTATAATATTCTCCTCCTTTTCTAATGGGTTTCATCCTACTATTATTTTTTTTGTTTTCAAAAATTATCGACCCTGGTCTATCATTTGCTGAACATGTTTTTGATTAGCGAGCAGATTTTGGTGTCAAAGAGTGATTAAACAGAAATTTGGGACTAAAAATGCTTGCATTTGTGCAAAAATGTTCTGATTGAACTATATTTTGGTTGAAATCTAAACTCAAAGAAATCCACGATCATAAGTGCAGTAGCACGGATTGGTTTTGGTAATTTTTGTCGAAAAGAAAGTGAGAGGTTGCCAAAATGTGGTGACCAGTTTTGAATATTGACTATTGTGTTGTTGAGTTTCTTTTTAGAGTTAGTAAAAGCTTTAGGAGACGATTTCAACTGCAGATAATCGATCGTTTGTACTTTTTATAGCCCTGTTAAAAATTGTTTGAAATGGCATAAACTCCAACAGCGATTAGGAAAGAGTTTTGCAGAGTTTTGTATTAGAAAATATGGCGTAATACACACTTATAGAAGTCAAATAATATTCTGATAGACGGCCACATTAAGTTGGGCCGCCTTGATATCGATTGCAACAATACAGCTATATCCCACAAGACTGTTGTTACGTAACATTATAGAAAAAGGAGCGTGTGAAACTTGGTTTTTATTTTACAAAAAACGGATTGAGCTTGCACCTTTAGTCGTAAAAGGTTGATTGACATAGTCAAAGAACATGCAGATATGTGAAAGCTTCACATGGTATAAAAATGATGCAAACGGTGGTATAAAGACACTGAGAAGAACAAAAGCTCAGAACAACACAATTAAAAACAAAGTGCAATTTAGAGGTAGCCAAAGTATATATACCCTTGAAGATAATTGTAAACACATATCAGTGATAAAATAGAAAAAACGTAGGGAGAGTTTCTGAAATCAACTTAAAAGATTTCGTAACTCATAGTTGTAGTTAAAATATCCAAGTTACTTGATCTTGCATCAATCACTTAATTGCAAAAATAAGCGTGTGATCAAACTAGAGATTTTTAGGTATGGTGCTGGTGCAGTCGTACAAGTTTATGTTTTGTTAATAAATCCTTGTGAATCTCCTTTAAATAAACCGAAGTTGTGAAAATGCAAAAACATGATGTGGTAAATTTGTTAAATATGGCTATTTTTGGTTACAAAAATCGATATTGAATTCAATGTTCTAACATTTTGTTCCATGTAGAAGTTATTAAAACATGTACCAATCACAAATAGGAATAATTTAATAGTCTTAAGATTAGTTTTGCCCAAATTTTATCATAGGTTTTATCATTCAACATCTATTTTTCTCATAGGTTTCGGTAACCATTAACAGGTGTTAATGATAATAATTAATCCACACCATCTCCATGATCATTTAAATTTTATTACGTTTAAGATCTTCATCAACATACTGTATAACTTTTAATTATTGCGCACAGGTATACATAATTATGGTTAAAAAGCACTTATCTGATAAACTTTAGTGCTTTAGTAAAATTTAGGTTATATCTCAAGTGCAGCACATTCGACACGGTGTCGAATGTCTGTGCATGAATTTCAGTTTCACTGATATTAATTTTGATAAAAGATATCTTTTGATGATACTGTATTAAACATTTTGTAGTCGATCAATATGCTAATCGAGATACCCGACATCCGGGAACTGGATGATGAATATTGCATACCTTATATGAACTCTTGATTAGTGTGATCTTCGTTCATGCTTCAAGATTCATGCTAAAAGATTTTTCACTACATCGTCATGCTGGAGCTTTCAACTTCTACTAATATATTCCAAAAAGTTGCCTATAAATTCAAACTTTACAATTAAACCTTATAAAATATCTGATTGTAGCGTTCCTAAATATAATTTGGCAAAAAGTATCATATATATAATAGGTTTAATCTAACAAAAATTTAGAATATCTATGAATCAAATATGTTAACATGAAACAAAAAAAAATATGCGAACAAACTTAAGTATCCAAAACATAGCTCATTAAATTTCATAGCTACCGATAAACCAATAAATAACATATCACAGCATAAACATCCCACAACAATTTTTATCATAAACAACATCTCTACATAAATTATGTTTTTTTCTTCTTCGTATCCCAAGCCGTATTATATCAAACGCCATATTTACATACGAAACAGGGTATATATATTTCATATTACTTGTACACAAAAAACACTGAATTTGAACAATTTATATTTTTCACTGAATTTTGTTTCATTGGTTTCAAGATTTTCTTAAGAACTAAATAAGTAAAAGAAAAATCAAAATTTTTTTTAACAAAACAAATATTTTGGAAGATGATGATGGATTATTAATTTTAAAACCATTAATAAGTACTTACTGCAAAAAGAATATTTATATATATGCTATACGCAAATTTTTGTACACTTTAGCTTTTGCTGCAGCAGCGGTATTGCAACCTAAGGTGCCACTAACCTGAATAAATTGAATGATTGGGACTATGAAATCGGATGAAAATATAGGTTTTTGGGAACGTTTGGGTTCTGGTTAAATATGTTTTCAGAAACATTCTTGTATTCAGGAACATTTTGGATACAACAACAATAGAGGAACTACACGGAAATGACTGTTTAGGTTGTTTTACTTGTATCTTTTGAATGTTTAGGTGTGTTGTGTTTTCAATAAAGTCAAACAAAATCATCAATTCAAATTGTTCAAGTTACTACAAAGCTAAAACGATGTAAATCTGCGACAGATAAGAATTATGCAGAAGGTGACAATGGATACATTGCCAACTATATAAAAAAGACGAAGTGTATGCTTTGCACGAATGAAAATAAGTGCTATAGAATTAAATTGCCTGCTGTAGGAGAAATAAATATAACACCTGTTCAAATGAACAAAATGGAACACGATTTTTAACAGAAAACTAAATAGCAACATCAGCTTCTATTTTTATCACTGAAAGAAAAAAATCGGTCACTACAACAGATTTTGTGCCATTCAAAAACCAAATTTGAAGACACCACAACCGAATTGAAGACACAACAACCGAATATGATGTCATCGTGACCGTATAATTACTGTGTCAACCGAATGATAAAATTTTTTCTTTCAGTTTGCGCTTGCCCTATTCTTTCACTCTCTTTATTTCAAGGTAAATTAGGTATTTTCTTTAACAAAAAACAGCAAAATTCGGCAATTAGTTGTATTTGTTTATACCATAAACCATAAAAGTTACTTGCGTTTAAGTTAAAATTTACTTGACCCAAGGCTTTAGAGGGATTCCAAATCTCATGTGAAAATCTGAAAGGTATTTTGGCAGCATGCAGGTGAACGATTATTTTCTTTAGCAACAAATCAATTTTTATTAATATTGAAATTCTTAGGTTTTTCCCAAATTTTCGAAAATGCATGTTTCATCTCTGAATCCAGCCACCCTGTGTTTTGAGGGAAAAAGTGACAAATGGAAAACAAAATAGTTTTAATATGCTCTAAGGCGGTGTTATATAAATGGTTGACATTGTTTATGAAGTTAACACTTCTTAACATGTTGAAAGTAATGCGCTTTTATTCTGTCTCCACTAGTGTTTGAAAAAATTGTGCTTACACAAATTGCCTAAAACTTAAGAAAAGAGTTAGTGATCTGTCCATCTGTCATAATTCTTTAAATTTGTCAGCTACACTGAAAGAAAAAAATCGGTTGCTACAACCCATTTCGTACCAACCGAATTTTTCCTGCCACAATTACATCAAATACGGTTGTGTTATCTTCAAAAATGAAATTTAAAGACACAACAACCGAATTTAAGAACAACAACCGAATGGGACCAAATAATCACTATGCCCACCAAATGATCAAATTTTTTCCTTCAGTCTACACTGAAAGTTTGAAGTGGTCTACACTTAAAAAATATTACAATTAAAAATAAAAAATATTTTAACCCATTCGATCGAGGTGTCATATGATAGAGAGCATACTATACGAGTTACATCGTACTTTGTTAATAATTTTCTAGACTCTAAGATAATAGAATTTTACAGTCAGTTCTCACTGCTATCATTTACATAACTTAATTGATTCTTACTACAAATAAATTAAAATATGAGAATGTTATGGATAACGATGATGAACTTAGTGGAATCCGTGTCATTCATTTAAATTTCTTGACGTCAGTATCATTCAAATCAGCTTTAAACTTTTTTAAATTTAACGAAAGAATATATAAATGTAATAATGTAATCATCACACTAAAACCTACTGATCCGTTGTAATACATTTTCTAGCACTTACTGATCATTTGAACTTAAACCACCATATGTTGACTTGACCAAAATAAATCGGCTTCATTCATCCACATAAATCTGTGAGATTCGAACCGTTGACCCTTGATCATGAAATTTCGAATGCGTCACACACATCTGGATATACATTAGCTAACAACAAATTAACATAAAAAAGACTTTATCAATTCAAAAGTTTTAACACAACTCCTCTTTAACTGCTTCAGCTTGCGTTCGACCGCAGTGAACTGAACACGTTGAATTCGTTAAACCATTAGATAATTTTTGCTATGAATCTCATGATGCTATAAATAGAACTTTAGCCCACTCAGGTTCTAATTTTATCATTCCAACAACTTAAATTCCAACAACAATTTTTAAATGTTTAGCCAATATATGAGTTAAATTTGCAAAATATTTTTCCTATTTTTATTAGTCGTTCCACCTTGTTGTGTAGACTTTTGTCATCTGTGTTGGATAGAGTTCATATGAGAAAATAGCGCAAGAAAATAATGGGCATTGCCAGTAGATAAAGGTTAAAAACTGCTCTTGTTTTTAATATTAAACTGATAAATCTAACTTGAAGATCAATTGGTCAATTGTTCCGTTTCCCTAGTATTCTAACCAGATTACTAGGGAAACGGGACAAATTGCGTTCAGATCACTGTAACGTTGCGGCATAGGACATTCAACTGTAAAACTGGTCTGTTCCGTTCAAAACGGGGCGGCTGGTAGGTCTATAGGCAGATACTAAGTTTTAAGTAGTATAATGAGCTTAGTTTGGAGATGTTAAAGTTATTGAAAGTCTCTCCTTCTGTGGCGCAACCCAAAATATTTTGGACAAACGATATCAGAAATTCAATTTTTCATGAAAATAGTATAACCTGATAAAATTTAACAAAACAATAAATATATAGCTACTTAAACTACAACCTGTGCGTGTGGAAAACACATTTACCATTATTAAGTGGGATACCTATAGAAGATTAATGAGAACTAAAATTAAATGTTGTGCTATGCTCTTCAAATCTTATGTGTTTTATAAAATGAAAGCATGTTCAATAAAATCAAGAATGATGCAATCGGATGCCATCAGGTTATAATCGCTAGGATGCGGCCAAAAAAATGCTTGTATGAAATAAGCTTATCTACAAGTACCCATTAAAAATTTGAAGCATATGAGATACTTATGGAAGAAGAGAGAAGGGTAATAGGTCGAGTAGGAAAGATAAAAAGAAACAAGGCAAAAGTTTACATAAAACTTTTGGTACTCAAATCGCTTCTAATTCGATCAGCTGGATAAACATTTTTAAAGTTAACAAAAATCAACGTACTTGCACATCCACGGTGGTTTGGGACTACTTATTTTGACGATCGTTTCGTGGAATACGACACTGAGGAGAGTTGTCATGTCATTGTTACGGTACATACGGTACAACCTTGATGTTTTAAACTAGACAAATAAGATAGGTTTTGCTGATTATATCAAAACTGTTGCTACCTCAAAACAGGTGGATGATATTGAATTGATTACTGGTGAAACATTTTGAAAATTTCCAAAATGGCAAAAACTATTATCGTAAAAAGTGTCCGTAAAAAGTTGAAAAGTATTCATTGGAAAATCAAGCTGTTGAGGTTGTGGCAGCTATAAGACTCGTTGGGGCCGTGGTGGATCATAGACTTTAGTTGCAGAGTTGTATTTATTACGAAAATTGTATCCAAATATGGGTTCTAGAATCTAGAAGTAGAAGGAAGCATTTGGTACAGTTATAACTTTTTATATTTCATAAATATTTATCTATATAGTTTGGCATTTTATTTGTGCTTAGACACCATCAATATTAAGCGTAGTCGGTGAAACAATAAATATTTATTTTATATTATGGAGTTAATCGATTTTTGCAATGGTTCATAAAGTTCACCAATCTGAGTATGAACACCCGTCGTAAATTCGAACAACAAGCAGCTAGTAATACTCTCAGGCGATTCTTCACTCAGGAATCACGGTATTTTGGTATTATTATCCCGGTCTAGATTACCGGAAGTGGCAGAGCTATGGTCAAATCTATTGTTTGCTAATATATACTGTAAATCCGATGTCATGTTTAGCGGCAGCGGGTATTTGGCTTAGTCGCTTAGTTTGCGTGTAGATGCACCATTATCAGCACCAACAATCTACATTATGATCGTGTAACGAAGGATGGTTGGAATAAACCCGATAAGTGTAACAATTTCTAGGCACTTGTTGGAAATTGATCACTACGTTAGTGATCACTACGTTATGGCGTTAGACATTTCAAAACCATTTTATCAAATATGGTATGCCAATTTGATCAACAAGCTCGTTGCTTGCGGTTTTCATATCTCAGTCATGCAGCTGGTTCAAAGTTTTCTGACTCTAAGGCTCAGTTTTGTCCCACACTCAAGTTTTTGTTTTTATCAACAAACTGTTAAAAATCACCCGTTAGCCAATAAATGGTTTTGCAGGTGATATTGCTCTATATAAGTCATTCGTCCTCCTGTCTTTAATCGATAAAATGCGTGAACGGATGAATCCCAACCTAAAAGACGCATCCACAAATGCAAACGAGATCCTAGAAAATTGGGGTGACAAAAACTTGGTCAATTTTAATTTCACCAACACACATCTATTGATTATTTGCAGATCGAAAACCGGATCCCCAACTATATTTCAATTAGTATGAGTGACGAACAGGTAGACGAATGTGAAAGTATTTACAAAAGTAAAAGCCTTCACCTGCGTCACTCATAATTCTATCCAGCACCAGACTCCACATGAGAGGAGATATCCTTTGGTTTTAAAAAAAAACTTTTTTTGAACCAAGCGAGTAGGGTTCAAAATTGAAAGAACACCAAATTTCAGAAACTTTGCAATTTTTTTTAGAATTTTACGGTACGCAGTTTTTGAGTTATTCTAAAAAATGTGTAAATTCCAGACCGTTATTTTTGATATTGTGTTCTTTTACATTCACGGAACCCTTGGCGAGCGAATTTTATTCGCACTTGTCCGACTTTTTTTATATTTTGCCTCCCTGACCAAAATCTGCAAAACAAAACGATTGATGAATGTGGTGTGGTTTGTTGGTGTACAGTAGACAGCTATAAAATAATTTTGACAAAACTTTGGTGCATTGTCAGATTTCAACAGCAACTGTGGTACAGCAAATTTTACTTGCTGAACGGTTGTATATTTTAAACCTCAACAAGTATAAGTTCAACTTTTTTATCGAACCTAAACACAAATTTATTTAAAGAATTGACACTTCCAATAATTGAACAATATTTTTAAATCCCTCCAGTCATTACAAAATTTAAAATTAATGTCATGCTCTTGCATATTTAATTGCATATTTAATTCCCATTATTGCATTTCAAAAAATCAAGTAAAAAAAACTACAACTTTATAATGTCCTTAAGCTAAATCGTTGTAATCCAAATTCCCAATGCATTTTCCATCTTCAAAAACTTCTAATAATCAGAAAACTAAAATTTTTATTTCTAATTTCTTCTAACTATATCGTCGAAAACTTATTTGTTGTTGGTATTTTCTTTTTGTAATTAGATACTTATATAACTCTTATATAACTCTCTTGTTCGTTAATAGTCTTGTTGCAGAAATATAATAATAAAAATAAGAATATAATAAAAATGTAATAAAAATATATAATAACAATCGCACCGACAAACTGACAAACACACAGTAGGATAGTATATACGAAAAGTCTCAAAGGAATTTAATTTTATCATTGTTAAGTAATTTTGATGTTGTTATTAGATTAGTCCCTTCCACTACATGTTGTACATATTTTTAATGTGAAACGTGATTATATTTTTGAATATGTCAAAAACATGAAAAACAAAAAAAATTATATTAAATAAAAGTTAGAATTAAGTTTGCTTATAATAACAATAAAATGAAAAGGAAAATTTCTTTAAGAAACAAATAGTTATGGTGAATTGGGATTTAGAGATAGAATGATAACAGAGTTATTTTATTTTTTTATTATAATAGTAAAAGGACTTGCTAGCTCCAACCGGAATTTTATTCATTTTGGAACAAAAGAACATTTTTTCCTTTTGTACATGAACTCAGTTTTGCGGAAAATTATAGGGTTAATGGAATAATTTTATTGAAAAGAAAATGTAATTGAAGATTAAGACAGGTTATATTTTAATTTATGATTATACATAAACCTTATGATAACAGAGATTTTTGATTGAAAGATTTAAAAAGAATTATAAAGAGATTGCTTCCTTCAGTTTTGTTTATAGAATATTTGTATCTTTAGATTTACTAAACGTGCATCTAATTCTTAATTACCCTATACGTTCTTTCTAGAAAGAATGCATGAATATTGATATTCAAATACCTCAAATATTGAAATACAATTCGCAGTATAAGTATTGCTGCGCTGCGATGCACTAAATTGATTATTTAGCGGTAACTAGGCTCGAAGGACCATAAAAACGAATAATTATTATAATTATATGCATAAATTATAAATAATTCTATGAACTTGTGCTTGTAATTTTTTTATATTAATAAACTTGGAAAATAAATCACTTGAAAAAATTTATAAATGCCACAAAATCAATTACATTTCTTTAAAACGTTTGCATGATAAACTCGTTTGCTTCGCAACTTGATTTCCCTAATCTCAGGTTTTCTTTTAAGCACATTTTTCCTAAAACCAATATTTTTTATACCAATATTTTATATAAAAATTTTATTTAAACAAAGTCATTCAACCATTCACAGGTGATGGATCAAAAAATCATAACATCAACATCGCATGAATCATTTATTCAATTTATAAAATAAAATCGTATTTTTTTAACGAGGGCGATGACCAGAGCTCATAAAACTTACCTTAAGGAATTATATTTTAAAAATGAAATTAAGTAATCAAATGGAATGATTTTGAAATAAATTTATCTGAGTTAAAATAAAAATTACATAAATTCTATTCAATTTAATGTGAATTACCAATTAGAAGGGATTTATGAAAAATAATTACTTTTAAAATAGAAACATTTTAGAAATTAAGATAAATTAATAATTTAAAATAAAATAAAAAATGCTTGATGTATTTTGGTGATTGAAAAGCAAGGGTTGTTTAACTTATCAATATAATTGCCAAGGGGATTTATTCAACATAAATTATTTCAATCGTTTTCATAATTAGGTGTAATACGATCGAACCCACGAAACTTAAAATTTCTAATAAAAATGCTCAGATTGGTTTTTTATTTGTTCACGGTTATCAAACGTTTGATATAAATAAAAATTATTAACGGTTATCGAGCTTGTTGAAAGTGTTCATAAAAACATAGAAGAGCGACAAAAAGACGAAAAACTATCCACCACCACATTTTTTCTGCATTCTCGTACAAAGCTGTTTTCAAACCAAAATTCCAATATATTGAATCAAATGAATGGTATACAAAATTCAATAAATGATTCTGTTTTATAATACTTTTCAATTATTGGGGATTTTTGTGAGCAAATGCTCTCAAGTAAAAAAAAAAGTCGGACAAGGGCGAATAAAATTCGCTCGCCAAGGGTTCCGTGAATGTAAAGGAACACAATATCAAAAATAACGGTCTGGAATTTACACATTTTTTAGAATACCTCAAAAACTGTGTACCGCAAAATTCTAAAAAAAATTGCAAAGTTTCTGAAATTTGGTGCTCTTTCAAATGACACCCTACTCGCTTGGGTCAAAAAAAGTTTTTTTCTATCCTCCTTACACCCATCCCCTAAACACACAGAAATATAACTATTTGAGAGTTCGCTATAATTTTCGCTCAAAATCTAGCAAACTTCCTGTCTTTATGAATTTTTTCAATTTTTTCTGTCAATCGGTGTCGAAACGTAGGGGGGGGGGGGGTTAACGGTCTGGAATTTGCACATTTTTTAGAATAACTTCAAAACTGTGTACCGGAAAATTCTAAAAAAAATTGCAATGTTCTGGAAATTTAGTGTTCTTTCAAATGATACCCTACTCGCTTGGGTCAAAAAAAAGTTTTTTTTTACCCTCCTTACACCCATCTCCTAAACACACAGAAATATAATTATTTGAGACCTCGCTATAATTTTCGTTCAAAATATAGCAAACTTCCTGTTTCTATGAATTTTTTCAATTTTTCCTGTCAATCAGTGTCGAAACGTAGGGGGGGGGGAACGTTCTGGAATTTGCACATTTCTTAGAATAACTCAAAAACTGTGTACCACAAAATTCTAAAAAAAATTGCAATGTTTTTGAAATTTGGTGCTCTTTCAAATGATACCCCACTCGCTTGGGTCAAAAAAGTTTTGTTTGACCCTTCCCCACCCCAATCCCTTAAAAGCACAAAAATATAATTATTTGAGAGTTCGCTATATTTTTCGTTCAGAGTTTATCAAACTTTCTGTCACTGTGAATTTTTTTTAAAAATTTTCTGTTAATTAGGCTCGAAATGCAAGGGGGGAAGACCAACTTTTTGTGTCACTTTATTGATAATAATTCAAAAACTATGCATTGCAAAATTCTAAAAAAAATTGTAATATTTCTAAAATCAAGGGCTCTTTCAAATGACACCCCACATGACCTGGTTTTAAATGATGTTTTTACCGCTTAACATTCCCACCCTTTTAATAAATATAGTTATGAGTATCTGCCACTTTTCAATATTTTTCATTAAAAACCTACTCAATTTTCTATCATTCCAAATATATTTCAAGATTTTCGATGAAGTAGGGTCAGAGTTAATCGGGGCAGTAAAATATCCAGAAAACGTCATTTTTCAAAATTATACAAAAAATGGTGAAGTGTAAAATTCCAAAATATATTTTTAAATATTGCTGAAATGAAGCCCTTTCGTATGATACCTTACTCGTCTCGATAAAAAATAGTCTGTTTTCAAAAGCTTTACATCGTACCTCTTTAAAACAAACGAACACATTTTTATTTATTTTTTAACCCACCATCTTGTGTGGATAGGTTAGTTTTATAAGCACCTCAAATTTTAAGTTCATCGGATTAAATTAATGGTTCACGAGATATTCGAAATAATGTGAAAAACACGTTGTACTCTCACCAATAGTGTTCCGTATAAAAAACGGAACCCTAATAAGTTTTAGGCAGTATCACAAATAAAATTGTTCTGTCAAAGCTTATGGATAAAATACGAAGGATGTAATTGATGATCCTTCGTATGGAAGAATGTTGCAAAAAAAGATTTTGCATATTCAATGGCCTTAAAGACAAAAGAAATCCGAATTTATCTAATAAAATTTAGCAACTAGAAAATGAGGAAATCTTTTGGAACAAAAACAACATAATTTGAACTATCCGCTATCACGTCGCACTGCAACCTTTTTACTCGTCCCAAAATCCATCATTTTTTGTCCTAGAGAAACAAATAACTATTTGTTCGCATGCTCTGGATACATAACTGACCTTTGGTGAACTAGTTTTTGAAAATGTTTGAATTTTACTTCGGTCTGAAAGACCTAAGTATTACATTCATGAGCTCAAAGTGAAATTCTTACCCCCACTTTTTTTGGCATTTCTCGACGTTTTAGGACCCACTGATTCTAAAAAAGCAAAAAAAATGTATGTCTGTCTGTAGGCCGTCCGTCATTACCTACGCTGCAGGGAAAACGGCTGGAGGGATTTCCAAAATTTTTTTCTAAAAATAGATATTCACAAGGGACAGGTCCGAAAGGACGCTGCGTTCGATAGCTGTACCGGAAGTGTTTCGAAAAAATCATTACGTGTGTCAAAAATAGCAAATTTTCATATTTTTGGCTTAAAAAACGTTCATTTTAAGTGATTACGAGTAGGAACATTAAATTTGGAGGAATCTTGATGGTCGGGATTGGTATGTGAGATCAAAAACTAGATTATGGCATTATAAGTTTGTCAAAAAAATGTTGTCAAGTGTGTCAAAAGATTTTTATTTAGTTTTTTACCCAATTTTTTGGAAAAAAATAAAATTGTTTGTTTGAAATGAAATTTTATTATTAATATTGAGAATTATGACATTATAAGTTTGTCAAAAAATGTTGTCAAGTGTGTCAAAAGAAAGGTTTTTATTTATTTTTTACCCAATTTTTTTCGAAAAAAATAAAATTAATAGTTTGTATGACATGATATTTTATTATTATTATTGAGAATTATGGCATTATAAGTTCGTCAAAAAATAATGTCAAGTGTGTCAAAAAATGATTTCATTTATTTTTTTAGCCAATTTTTTGGAAAAAAAATGTAGATGTTTTTATGACGTAAACGTAATTTAAAAGTTTTAATTTTTGATTTTGTAAGAATTTTTGGAATAGTTTTAGAATTTTGAAAAATTTTTAATTTTTGATTCTATTATAATTTTTGGAATTTTGAAAAAAATTTTTAGTTGTTGATTTTGTAATAATTTTTGCAATATTTTTAGAATTTTGGAAGAAGTTTGAATTTTTAAGAATTTTTGGATTATTAATGAGAATTTAGATAAAGTTTAAATATTTGATTTCATTCTAATTTTTGGAATATTTATGGAATTTTGAAAAAGGTTTTAATTTTTGATTTTGTTATAATTTTTGCAATATTTTTAGAATTTTGAAAAAAGTTTCATTTTTTCAATTTTGTAATAATTTTTGGAATATTTTTAGAATTTTGAAAAATTTTAAATATTTGATTTTCTTATAATTTTTGGAATTTTGAAAAAAAAGTTTTAATTTTTGATTTTGTAATAATTTTTGCAATATTTTTAGAATTTTGGAAAAGTTTGAATTTTTAAGAATTTTTGGAATATTATCGGAATTTAGAAAAAGTTTAAATATTTGATTTCGTTCTAGATTTTGGAATATTTTTGGAATTTTGAAAAAGTTTGATTTTATTTAATTCAACAATATTTTTGGAATTTTGATTATAATTTTCCGGCAACGTATTGATGTTTCGTGTTAGGTTTGTAATAAATTTTAAACAGAGATAAAAAATACTTGTACTTTAACAAAGAGTTATGTTTGATATACATCGCTGCCCGAAACTAAAAACCATATCCTCGTGAAAGTTTTTTGCCGAAAACTATATCAAAATCCTCTACCCTGACCGAAGTCTTGATATCTCAGAGCTGTGAGATTTCAGCCCCTCCATATTTGTTTGAATAATTTTTTTGAAAATTTTGAATGTTAGTTCTTTTGAAAATTAGATACTTGCATTTTTTTGTGTAAGAGGGCGTTTGCTATTTTTGATCGAAGGTCTACAAGGTCATAGAAACGAGTCAAATAAAACCAAAATAAAAACGAATAATTATATAACTCAGTTCACCAAGGTAAAATTGAAAGTTTGATCTTTTATAACTTTTGATCCTTTCATTTCCGCAATTTTTTTTTCATAATAAGGATGCAGATGACCTAATCTTTCTATTTACCTAAAAAAAATCAACTTTTTATTAACGGGGATAAAATAGGATTGTACTATATGGGATTTTTGCATTAAATTTCTAGACAATACTTTGTGTGAATTCATAGGATGGGGAACATTTCTATTCTAATTAACATCCTAAGTCACGTTTGTATAGTCATTATTGATTGTTTTCAATTGATTGTTTCCCTTAATGTAGTCTAATGTTAATACATATAGAACTACAAATTGACCAAGTGTCAGCCATTGATTTCACATTGATTGGAAACAATCAATAATGACTATACAAACGTGACTTAGGATGTTAATTAGAATAGAAATATTCCCCATCCTATGAATTCACACAAAGTATTGTCTAGAAATTTAATGCAAAAATCCCATATAATGTAAAAACATTTCCATAATACGGAGTCTAATGACAGTGGAAAAATTCATCTTAAGTAAAATAAATAAGTGATGAAGAAGTTTCAACTTTGAAATTGTCATCGCCTCAACGGCGTAATCGATGGCGTGTCTGCCTAAGGATTCGAGCCGGGCACTGACGAGGGTAGGTTCGAATCCGATCCGAAACACGAAAAATCTGAATTGGAGTTTTTTTTCTGAAAAACTTCAAACCATACCTTTGAATTGAAAAAATTCCAATTACTTCTTTACTTACTTGAGTTTAATTGATCTCAAAAATCTAAAATAGGATTGTACCTTATTTTATTTTGAAAAAGTTTATTTTTATTTTTGGTTAGATTTTTTTTAATTTTTGAAATTTTTTAAAGAGAATTTCGAAATTAAGTTTCAGTAAATTTGAAATTATTTTGTGAAAATTATTTTGTTTTTAAGGTATTTTTTCTAAATTGCTTAGTTTGGTGTTTTATTTCAGAACTTTTTGGATTTTTGTTCTATTTGTCTACCAACGTTCAATGCAATTCTTTTGTGTTTTGGAAGTTTCGTTTTTTTTCTCCCTTCAACATTGTTTTTTTATTTTTTCCAAATTCCTTACGTTCGACACATTCTGAGTCATTTTGGCTCCCAATATTAATTCTCTAGCGGCCCCGCAGCGGATTGTATAATTAGGGCGATCAGAAAATGAATGATGGTCGTGGTTTTTCATTTTTAAGTCTTATTACTTTTGTTCCTATGAAAAATTTTTTTTAATTTTTGAATTTTTATATTTTATCTTTGAAAATGTTTTTTATTTTTTGTTTGAATTTTTGTATTTGTGTGTTGTTCTGTGGGCGAAAGGCAAAATGTCCTGTAAGTTCCGACGCGCAGACAATTCTTTGAGTTTTTATTTATATTTTTTGTGATGTGTTTTTGTGTTGCATCGACTTATCGTTGCTCTGAAGAGGGAGGCATAATGCGTAATACACCAACCTTGATACACCAACCTTGATACACCAACCTTGATACACCAACAACATGTATGTTTGAGTTTGTGTCTTAAATTTACAACCGCAAAGGTAAGAAAAATTCTTAAGACGTACTCCTAAAGGGAGATCCCGCAAACCTTAGTTAAGTGCAAATTATTGGCTGCTGCGAGAAGGTCGTGAGTGGTGAAGTGACATGACCCGGATCTTGTTGACCTCTGATGGTATATCATCTGGTTTATCGTTGGTTAACCAGTGGTGTACTCACCCTTTTACAAATTCACATGAAGTCATATATAAAAATAAGTTCAACAATTTGTTTGATAAAATTTTTTTATTCATTATATATTTTTTTAAATATGCCGGTAAAAGTAGGTAAGGTTTTAAATATGCCGGTAAAGTTTTGAAAGTGTTCGTGCGTCAAATCATTCTCTCTTTCGTAATTTATACGAGGAACTTGGCACTGATCGTACTGTCCGTTTATTTCACAAAGAGGTAATTTGGATTTCAAGTGGACTTGTGCTAAATCATGTGTAAGAGCTATCCACTAATCTAGGGAGTACTTTATCTGATAGAGAGGCTATACTATAGCCTGCATAACAGAAATAATCTAGCACCTAAGAGAGCTATTTATGTCTAGTCAAGGGCTTAGTTGGAGCGAACGTTATAACAGCGAAAGTAAAATGGACATTATTAATTCGAAAAGTTCAAAATTTGATTGGCAATTTTGCGAAAAGAAATTTCTTGAACTTTGTCTATCCTTAAAGATATTTTTGTTTGGAATGACGAAAAAAACAGTTTTGCAACCAAGGTTAAAAATCAATTAAAATAGATGAGCAAATCTATTGATAAATATTTCGCTACTGGAAGATATTGATATATCAGAATAATGGATATTACTCTTAAAGAAAATATTCGGTCACCTCTTTTGTGCCAACCGAATCTTCGTTTTCACATTGAGATTTCTTTCTGTGAATGGGTCCTCACCCAATGTGTGTTGTGTGGCCTAATGGTAGCACGCTAGACTACGAACTCGGAGGAACCGGGTTCAACTAAAATATTCCAAAGGGTTTTCTAGCAAAACATTAAAAACCAGTTTTCCAATTAACCGATAGGGAATTAATATAGTTGACGAATTGGTAAAGCTATGGCCTCATCACCCATGTACAAATTAATCGATTGAATTTTAAGCCTTCAAGTGAAACTCGATCATAAAATTGAGTTAATTGATGCAAGTTATACGGGTCTGGAGGATACATGTTGCCAACCTATATGGAACATATACGGCAAAGGAAATGTATCCCCGAATTACGTTTTTATGTTATTGAGACAGTATCAAGAGGAATATGAATAAGTGAGCATAGAAAATTATGGTGAGCTCAATTGACATCATACCCATGATTAGCTAAAATAGCACTTCACCATCTAGTATCATTCGCCACAATGTGTCTGTGTTAGTTGAAGTTTTCGTCAATAGTGCATTTACAAATATTTTTAAAATTTTAGGGGTGCCGGTAGCTAAAAAGGTTTAGAAACACTGATCTAGGTCATCACATTCACGAGTGGCTATTACATCATATTCACGAGTTCTCAATGCGGTCATGACCACCAAGTGTTACACTTAATTAGTCTAACCGCCATAGTCGTGCCCCGAAACGTGGCAACGAGGTGCACACAAGTCAGTCTGGTGGAAACCTTAATCAGTTAAGACAAAGATCAGAGAAATTTTTTAACAGAAACTTCGAAACTCGTGATGAAGCTGATTTAGCTCTGGACAGTTGATGCTGATTGAGCTCTGGACAACTTTCACTGGTTTATCACAATAAATGTTTAGCATATTAAAGGTTTAAAGGGCTATGCCTATGATGTTAGTATTCTTTTAAAAGGACACAATGTAGGGCATCTCTGCAGAAAAATGTAAAATTCCCCGGAGATCAAATACAGTCGACGAAAGAATGGTCTCTCCATCAATGCCTCTAAGACACAGCTCGTTGCGTTTACCAACAGAAAGGAACTATACAACTTTGCCCTTCCTTCCTCCCTTTATGACTTCTTTCTACTAGAAACCTAGTGTACTAGTCCCTCTCTGCTTCTCCATAATTTAGGATTTTGTTCCTGTTCCCATGTTTGGATTGTGATTTTGAGCGAACTCTTGGCCATACCAAAGCATGGTTCCGGTCCAACAAACTTTTTATTGGCACCTTACTTTGCTAAAGCGTCAGCAATAGCATTTCCTTGTGTTCCTGTGTGGCTTAGTGACCACGCAAGTGTGACTCTGTTATTGCAGGAGACTTTTAAGAGTTTTTGGTAGCTTTCCCATACCAGTTTTTAATCAAAGCGCGTAGATTTTAGTGCCAGAGTGCTGCTTGGCAGTCAGAGATAATATATATTTCAATTGTATTACCGTCTGCGTTTCTTATTGGTGGTTTCTGGCCACAAATAAAACACTCAAGCTTTAGATCAAAAACTTAATTTTTATTTAAATATTTCAGTCCTTATTTGGGTTTACAATTAAAATCTTAATCTAATAAATATCACAACAATTAATTCTTAACAAACACTTAATTTTAGTTACTGAGGAGGGTCGTATTTAATTTTAGTTACTGAGTAATATTTAATTTAATATTAAATAATATTTAATTTAATTTTAGTTACTGAGGAGGGTCCCAAATAAGGACCAAAATATTTTAATAAAAATTAAATTTTTGATCTATAGCTTGCGTGTTTTATTGTGGCCAGAAACCACCAATAAGAAACGAAGTCGGTAATACAATTTTATCAAAGAGATCAGCTTCAATGTACATACGAAAGTATACACATTGAACAGAGAAAACCTTATTTTATATATTTCAATATTTTGGTACTGTCTTTCAGCACATAGCAAAGCGCCACTGCTAATGGCAAAAATTTCGGCTTGAAATATGGTTGTAGTGGTGCCTGAGGCAATCATTCGTTTTTTTCTACTGACTTGTGGAAAGCAAAAATTTGATCGCTTTCTGGTAGAATAATTTATAGATAAAAAATAAGACGTCAAAAATTAAATCGTAAAGTTTTTAATGTACTTTACATAATGTTGAATGCATTTAAATTGAAATTGTCATCTTAATGCAATATTTTTAATTTCAACATAAGAATAGCAGCCTCCCGACCTAATGCTCAACTCAGCCACTAATTTAATTGATTATGTGCATTTTGAACGCCTTGGTTTTCTGCGAATCACAATACCCGCAAATTTGTACAAGACTCGAAATAATTTTGATTTGAATTGTGTAAATTTACATTAAAGTATTGCCGGTTTTGATTCTATTTTGGGCTCTCACTGTTTAATTCCTGTTTCATTTCCATTTCTATAGTATTTGCGAAGTTACTGATTAAAGGTGACTCAATCCCTCGAGAACTTAAACTTTCTAGAACAACTTTAGTTCTTGTTTTTTCGCCGTCAGTCCATCCTCCCCCGCTCATCGTAAAGTAATAACACTCAATCAATACTGCCATTTATGATTTATTAGTAGTTGATCTTTTTTGGTTTCTATTGTTTCGAATGAGCGAAAGATAAAAATTCCTTGAGATAAATCATTCGTTTTTAAATAGAAATCCGGAGCCCTATATTTTAGTGTTTCAATTAATACAAAGTAATTACAAAAATTTTTTAAAGAATTTATTTTGAAATATAAAACCGAGTTAGTGAAAAACCCGTGTTTGCAGGTTTTCACATTTGACATAAATTTCAGGTTTCTGAGACCAGGTTAGCCCTGCCGGCAAACTGTACTGCTAGCGTATATTAACTAACTCTACGCTGACGATTCTAGTCTGGCTCAACGACCGAGTACGAATTTTTTTGTTTTAGCATTATGACAACCGGTACGTTCAAAGTTTGAAACTGGACTCGCAAATTTTATTTGTCTGATACCTGATAGGAGAATCAGTAAACAAATCTTAATAGAATGCAACATTTCAAATATGAGGGAGAGCAAACAGAGAAGGATATCAATTTGGGTCTCTCGCACTCATCGTCACACTTAGGAACACGTTCACGTCATTTGATTCAAATTTCATTGTTAGATGTACCTCTTTGATTACACTAAAGTCATATCTCTAGTCACCCTATATTTCAAAACTCTCATCATAAACACATTTCGTTTCAATTGTGGTTTGAATCGATGGTTTAAAGGAACTTTAATCTTCATCAACAATGTTTTAAGTTGGATTTCTGCAACCTAGGAGGTAAAATATATACAGGGTGTTTCATAATATATGCGCAGGACTTCAGGATGTGATAGCTCGATCAAAAATATGAAAAAATGGTTCCCGTAACTTACCCTCTAAAATGCACCATTTTCGAGATACAGGGTGTTGAAATGTAAAAAAAAATTGGTTTTTTGCGAATATCTCCGAAACCGTTTATCGTACAGAAAACAGCTTTCGTGAGCATTTTCTACTCATAATAAACTATGTTTTGTGCGGAAGGTTTTTTTTAAAGTCTTAATTGGTGAAGGATTTGGAGAGGTGGTGGACGTTTTTCTTCCCAACTTCTACGCTACTGGAAAAAGTACGGTTTTGAGATGCTCATTTGAACCGTCAATGTTTTCTACACAGCAAACTTACTAGTGCTCATAAGCTCTTAAAACGACCGTTTTCGAGAAAAATCAACTTTTATGTTAAAAAACATGGTTAACTTTTTGAAATAAAATTTTTTTCCAATAACTAATCAAATAAAATTTATTTAAACGTTGGAACAAGTAACAAAACCAATCATTAACTTCATAACTTCAAAATTAAAAAAAAACAATAACAAATCATAAACAGTTAAATTAAAAGTTGGAAATGGCCAAGAAGAAAAAAATATGGTATTTCAAAAAATTGACCATGTTTTTCAAGTTTCAACATAAAAGTTGATTTTTCTCGAAAACGGTCGACTTTTAAGCTTATGACCACCAGTAACTTTTTTGTGTAGAAAACATGGTGGTTCAAATAAGCATCTCAAAACCGTACTTTTTTTAGTAGCGTTGAAGTTGAGGAGAAAAACACATACTACCCCTTCAAAACCTTCACCAATTAAGACTTAAAAAAAAACTTCCGCACAAAACATAGCTTATTATGAGTAGAAAATGCTTACGAAAGCTGTTTTCTGTACAATAAACGGTTTCGGAGATATTCGCAAAAAACGTTTTTTTTTTCAATTTTAACACCCTGTAACTCGAAAATGGTGCATTTAAGAGGGTAAGTTACAGATACCTTTTTTTCATATTTTTGGACGAGCTATCACATCCTGAAGTCGTGCGCATATATTATAAAACACCCTGTATTGTAAAACTTTTATGCGGAAAACTTGTCCATTTTTACGATTTTTGTGAATCCTTTTAAAGAGTGAATCAGGTGTATCTATACAGCTATCTTACTTAAAAAAGCCAAACCTGGTTCATTGATTCATAATTACCATCATAATTACACTCATTTATAAAACTGTAAGCGCTTTTGTTGTATTCGCATAATTAGCTTCTTATTTTCAATTCTAGTCTTCTTTTAACTTTTTTTTTGTTCTACAAATAATTAAAAGCAAAACGAAATAATAATAACAATAATAATAATCCCTCAAAAAATCCCGTAGAACAACAAAAAATAATTATTTCTAGTGGGTGTTGTGTTTTCAGAATCAGAGAAAAAAAAAAGAAAACTTTAACAAACTTTTAAATAATTATTTTACTGTTGTAATCCCCTAAATAAATTAATTAATCAATTTTGTTGTAAAAGATAACAAAGAGAAAAATGAGAGTGAATTGAATGATTATGACTTTTTTTCTACTCGATGTGCTTTTAAGTCGACAAAAGCTTTTTATTAAGTGACGATTAAACAGTTTTTTCTGTTTTCTTTTCTGTTATAAGATTTTAGAATTAAGAAATAAAACTAAGAGATTATAATATTAAAAACGAGATTCATATTCTTTTTCTTTGGAATTATATTCGGATGTGATTCCCAATTAGTAATATATTTGGTTCTATTGTTTTTAAATTATGTACATATATTTATGTTGTTTTACATACCATAAAATCATGAATAAAACTTACCTAGAAATAGAAAAAAACGGTTATTATATTTCAAAAACATTAACGAGGAATTGAGTAAATTTTGTATTAGGAAAAAAAATCTATAAAATTCTTTTAGTTATTACAAAACTTAAACATAACTATTTAGCTAATAAAAATTAATTAATCGAATCCGGAAATAAAATAAAATGTACTTTCATGGCAATGTATAATTTTAAGAAAGTTTGAAATGTCTTTGTAAATATATTTGTTCATGTTTTAATCCAAAATATAAAAGAAATGTTATTATCAGATATTATGAAATTTGTAATAAAATAAACGTTACAATTATTATTTAATTTGTTGTAATAAGTAAAATTGAAAATAAAATGATATTTTTGGTTGACTAAATACGGATGGCTGGCATGATACAATTTAAGTTAATGTTAAGAAAAATAACATTAAATATTTAAATAATGATGGGTTTGATATCAACAGTCCAATAATTTAGAGAGGGATATTAGTTAGAAATTACCACCAGAAGAAATTTTGATCATTTTAAGAAATGAATCAATTATTTGTCCATGCACTAATAGTTTAACATCAGAATAAAAAAAAAAATCCTAAAAAAACGTTAACACTCCAATGTCCAATATTTTTATAAAAGTATAACCACTAGAATCTTCATTGCATGTTGCCCTCAGATTTCCGTTCGTACACTTGCCCAGTAATTCACGATACAAAAAACTACTCGAAGGGGTTAAATCGGGATATCACCTCTGGGAGCAAAATAGGTACAGACCCCAAAATCGAGAGCAACTATGATCTGCAGGTCGTGGCGTATGTGGTGCCAGTTATGATTAACATCATGCCTAACGGCTTTTACCTAACGGTGGTAAGAAAAGAGGATAGGGACCCACCGTTGCCACTTGAAGTCACCTTCAATATCATCACCCTCCCAAGTAGAATTTAACATCATAACTACATCCGTTTTGGCGTATAAAATAGTTACGGGAGATATTAAAGAAGCTACAGTCGAATATCCCAGTAGTAACACACATGTCACCGATGAGGAACAGAAATTGTTTTTGAATAAACATGCCCATCACTAGCAATTCATAAATGAAGGCAGCAAGCAAAATAACCATTGTTCAAGTGAATGTTTCTAGCGTCATAGCAGTGTGAGCTGAAGTTTGAAGGTACAGATGTAGATTCTGTATTTTTAGCAAAATAGACTCCATTTCACCCTTTCTTAGACTATGAAACTTTTTTCTTCATTAGAAGGAGTCATCTGAGGGAGCTGGTTTTTAACGCGCATAACACAACAGATGAAGATTCTGTTTTTTTGCAAATAAAACTCCAGTTTACCCTCTATAAGACAGTGAGACGTTGATCATCTGGAGAAGGATACATCTAAAGGAATTTAAACATATTGAATAACTTGCAAAAATTGCATTAAAGGAAGATTGATTCAAAAAGTTGTGATCTCAATCGTACCGTCAAGTGCACATTATCATTTAAGAAGCTTTGTTAAAAATCATTTTTTTTTTTTAAAAAAGTGTATCTTTACGAAGTTAGCGAGTTACTTGAATTTCTTAAGCTTAAGAAATCAAAGGATAACTTCTATAATTAACTTTACTCTTTTATAGTAAATAGTATAGTTTTATAGTTATATAAATCTTAACTTTCGAAAAATGAGAATCAAAGTTAAAACTTGCTACTGTAAACAATAAATTTAAAATGTTTGTTTTTTATTCACAAGCTATAAATTTCTGGCATTTAGCCTTAGACACCATATCTTAAGGCTCAAGCCAAAATAATCTAAAATCCAAGCTTCAATATCGGGAAGCCAATCTCAAACCTATGACCTTAAACTTTCAATTTCCATCGCTGAACCTAAACATGAAACTACAAACCTCCAGCCTCCACCCTCCAACTTCATACCTCCAACCTCCAACCTCCAACCTCCAACCTCCAAGCTCCAACCTTCAACCTCCAACCTCCAACCTCCAACCTCCAACCTCAAACCTCCAACCTCCAACCTCCAACCTTCACCCTCCAACCTCCAACCTCCAACCTCCAACCTCCAACCTCCAACCTCCAACCTCCAACCTCCAACCTCCAACCTCCAACCTCCAACCTCCAACCTACAACCACCAATCTCCAACCTCCAACCTCCAACCTCCAACCTCCAACCTCCAACCTCCAACCTCCAACCTCCAACCTCCAACCTCCAACCTCCAACCTCCAACCTCCAACCTCCAACCTCCAACCTCCAACCTCCAACCTCAAACCTCCAACCTCCAACCTCTACCTCCAACCTCCAACCTCCAACCTCCAACCTCCAACCTCCAACCTCCAACCTCCAACCTCCAACCTCCAACCTCCAACCTCCAACCTCCAACCTCCAACCTCCAACCTCCGACCTCCAACCTCCAACCTCCAACCTCCAACCTCCAACCTCCAACCTCCAACCTCCAATCTCCAACCTCCAACCACCAACCTCCAACCTCCAACCTCCAACTTCCAACCTCCAACCTCCAACCTCCAACCTCCAACCTTCAACCTCCAACCTCCAACCTCCAACCTCCAACCTCCAACCTCCAACCTCCAACCTCCAACCTCCAACCTCCAACCTCCAACCTCCAACCTCCAACCTCCAACCTCCAACCTCCAACTTCCAACCTCCAACCTCCAACCTCCAACCTCCATCCTCCAACCTCCAACCTCCAACCTCCAACCTCCAACCTCCAACTTCCAACCTCCAACCTCCAACCTCCAACCTTCAACCTCCAACCTCCAACCTCCAACCTCCAACCTCCAACCTCCAACCTCCAACCTCCAACCTCCAACCTCCAACCTCCAACCTCCAACCTCCAACCTCCAACCTCCAACCTCCAACCTCCAACCTCCAACCTCCAACCTCCAACCTCCAACCTCCAACCTCCAACCTCCAACCTCCAACCTCCAACCTCCAACCTCCAACCTCCAACCTCCAACCTCCAACCTCCAACCTCCAACCTCCAACCTCCAACCTCCAACCTCCAACCTCCAACCTCCAACCTCCAACCTCCAACCTCCAACCTCCAACCTCCAACCTCCAACCTCCAACCGCCAACCTCCAACCTCCAACCTCCAACCTCCAACCTCCAACCTCCAACCTCCAACCTCCAACCTTCAACCTCCAACCTCCAACCTCCAACCTCCAACCTCCAACCTCCAACCTCCAACCGCCAACCTCCAACCTCCAACCTCCAACCTCCAACCTCCAACCTCCAACCTCCAACCTCCAATGTGGCTGTTTTCAAAAACATATTTTTGATAAATCTTTGATAGAGTTACGTGATTAAAAACTGCGTTTGAGTTTGGAGACTCCCAAACTTAATTAATCTTTAGCTTAACTTAAAAAATTTAATTGATAAACTGATCAGCTGATAAACAAAATCAACAATGTTGAAAGAAATTTATGGCCTTATTAACAGCCTAAGTTACAATTGTATAGTCATTATTGATTGTTTCCTATCAATGTGAAATCAATGGCTGTCACTTTGACTCAATTGTTCTTCTATAACATAACAGGAATTTATTTAATTTATTTAATTTTTTAGATCAATTAAACTCAAGTAAGTAAGAAAGTAATTGGATTTTTTTTTAATTCAAAGGTATGCTTGGAAGTTTCTCAGAAAAAAACTCCACTTCTCATTTTGCGTATTTCGGATGAATTTGAGCCTTCCTATTCAACCTTAATGTTGTCTAATATGAATACATATTGGACAATAATTGACCAAATATCAGCCATTGATTTCACATTGAGTGGAAATAATCAATAATGACTATACAATGGTGAGTTAGGATGTAAATTAGTATAGAAATATTTCGCATTCTATGAATTCACACAAAGAAATGTCTAGGAATTTAATGCAAAAACTCCCATAATATGTTATAGTTATATTATTATATAATTAAGTAATAATAATTAGTTATATTATAATATAAAAACATTTCCATAATATGGAGTCTAATGACAGTGGAAAAATTCAACTTAAGTAAAATAAATAGGTGATGAAGAAGTTTCAACTTCGAAATTGTCATCGTCGGCCTAAAGATTTGAACAATGAACTGTAGAGCAAAGTTCGAATTTTTCCATAACACGTAAAATGAGAAGTGGAGTTTATTTCTGAGAAACTTCCAATCATACCTTTGAATTGAAAAAAATTACTTCCTTTCTTACTTGAGTTTAGTTGAATTCAAAAGTTTCCCAATGCTTACATAGGTTTTTCAGAAATAATATTTATATTTAAACAGTTTTTACACTTACTGGTCAGTAATATCTCATTTACTTTTTTACCGTGTCACCAAAACTACTCAATGAATTATCAATCTAGCAAAATAAATTCAATCCATTTATATTGGGATCAGGTTTTTTACAACTTTATCAATTTTTTACTACTTTCAACCCAATTTGATTAATTTGATTTGATATTATTGACATTATTGCAATATTTTTAGTAATAAAATGAAAAAAAGAACTTCGTTCTCTCCGCCTCCAAAACGATATCATATCCCGATAACACATAAAATATAGTGTGAAATGTTTATTAGATAATTTTTTATTCAAAATCAATTTCATTATTCTCGTGACTTGACTATTATTACGGAACTTTATTTTCAGATTAACTGTAAAATTATTTATTCGACCACAACCCTACAGCCAAGTTTTTATTTTCTCAAGAACAAAACAATTTTAACTTTTCTAATTTTAGCAACAAAAAAAAATTAACTAAATTATCACTGGTCTGCAACAAAATCCTCCTTCAAAAAATTATGTCATAAATATGAAGATTTTGATGCTCTGAATCTGTTCCCTATGGCCAATTTTTTCTATCACGTCTAGATTTTTCGATATGAATTTTTTTCCAAAATATTATAAATTTCGGTTTTTTTAATTTGTTTTATGCGTTAACATTATAAACAATGTATATACATACGAAATAGGTTTTTGCTAGTTATGAGAGAAAGAAGGGAAGTACCGAAAGTGATTTCTATGGTAGTACATATGCGCCCGCGCAGTATACACTGTGACTTTACAACAGTTAGTTGAAAACTTATCTTTTAATTGTTTACGTTTTATATCAAAAACTTTAGTAAGTTTTGCACAAAATTCATGACATCAACACGAGCATTCTCGAAAAAAAAATAAAAACAAGATTGTATATCCAAACATCGTATCTGCAGAGAGACTACTTCCTCGTGGTGAAGGCAGTTCCACCAGCAGTAGCTCCAGCGAGATGTTGGAAAGTAAAAATACTTCTAGTCTACAGCCTCAATCGAGTTTTATTTCTTCCTGTACATCTTCATCATCATACGCTTTATCTGGATCTTCAAGCCGATCAAAAGAACCTTATTTTCTTAAACAACCTGATTTAAATGATCTCGTTAGAGACTTGGGGCTATCAAAATCTAAGGCTCCATTACTTAGATCAAGATTGAAACAGTGAAATTTGTTGGATAAAAGTACAAGAGTCTCATATTTTCGCACAAGACAAGAAGATTTTACGAGTTACTTTTCCAAAGAAAATGATTTAGTAAATTGTAATGATGCTGCAAGGCTTCTTGAAGAACTGAGTTTCCCAGAAAACTCTGACGAATGGAGACTTTTTATTGATGCGTCGAAGATTAGTTTGAAAGCCGTTTTACTTCACAATGGAAATAAATACCCATCAGTGCCTCTAGCACATTCAACAAACATGAAAGAAAATTATGCAAATCTGGAGGTATTACTTGAAAAAATAAAATATTCTCAATACCTATGGAACATTTGTGCTGACTTAAAAGTTGTCGCGATACTTACTGGATTGCAAGGAGGATACATCAAGTTTTGCTGTTTTTTATGTGAGTGTTTGCTGTTTTTTATGTGAGTGGGACAGTCGCGCAAGAGACAAACATTACAAAGTGAAAACTTGGCGGCAAAGAAAAAGCTTGACACCTGGACTTAAAAATGTATCTCAAGAACCTCTAGTGCCAAGTGACAACATTTTTTTGCCACCACTTCATATAAAGTTGGGACTCATGCAAAACTTAGTGAAATCTATGAACAAGGATGGTGCAGGCTTTCAATATCTCAAAACAAAATTTCGTCGAATCAGTGACGCGAAATTGAAAGAAGGGATTTTTGTAGGTCCGCAAATACGAGAGCTTATGAGGGATGAAGTTTTCAATTCGAAGTTAAGCAAAGCTGAAAAAAAGCTTGGGTGGCTTTTGTAGAAGGGTGTCATAATTTTCTAGGTAATACAAAAGCTGACAACTACCGACAAATCATTCGAGAGCTTCTTTCTGCTTATTAAGCTTTAGGATGCCATATGTCACTCAAAATTCATTTTTTGGACTCGCATTTAGATTTCTTTCCGGAAAATCTCGGTGCCGTATTAGATGAGCATAGTGAAAGGTTTCATCAGGATATTTTGCACATTGTAAGACGATACAATGGAAAATGGTCAGCAGCAATGCTTGCTGATTTTTGTTGGTCGATTCGCCGAGAAACTTCGATGGAAACGATTTTGTAATTGTTGTTACTAAAATAATGTCGTTTTTTAATTGAATGGACATTATATTTAAAATCTATGTGCTGTATTTTTTTGCATGTTAAATTCCGTGGTAAGAGCACCAAATATGATGTAATCATGCATGAAAACAATGAGGAGAAACAGAAATTTTTTTTCTGCAGACCAGTGATTAATAAGTTTATTGAATTCATTCTATAAAACTTAACGAACCTTGAAGCAAAATTTAATTTCTATAACAAAATCAATTCAGAGTCAAGCAATATACAAAAAAAAAATTGTTCAAATATTTTACATGAATTGGCTCACATTTAAGGTATTCAAATATTCAAAAGTTTTCCAAAATTTTTGCTAAGTAGAGCTTTATGAACAATCAAAAAAATTATTTTTCACACAAAAAATGGTTTCCACTTCATATCGTTTATTATTAAATAAATATCATAAAAACAACTGATTGTGGTGTTTTATGTGAAAAATTTATGGTTTATAAATTTTTTTTATTGTTGAATGAACTTAATTTTAGTTTTCTTTAAAAAATGGAACAAATTTAAATTGTGTTGATTGTTGCGTCGATTGTTGTCGATTGGATATTTTTGCATCTCGGTTTTTACATTTCAAGCCTCAGCATTTTTTTAAAGAGTTTCTGTCTTTTTTTCAGTAACAAATTCAAGCTATGTAGTTTTAAAATTTGGCAGTTGGTGTCAAAAGTGGAATCGAAGAAAATATTATGACTAATGTTAACGAAAAAAACTTAGTGTTGCCGTTGCGGTGAATACTATTCTCGGTGGGACTAAAATAGTAAAGTTAGTTAGGAAATAGAACACATCATACAAAAAAAAACAGAACCCCATTTGGGTGGAAGAATACAGATTTTGTTGGTTTAAGAAGGTAACCTGGTACAGGTTTCAAAAATGGCACAGCGCTGATTTGTGCTAAGTTAAACGCTTTATGAACCGAAGGAAATGTTTTTATTCTCTGTTTAATTGATATTGTCTAATTTTTTAAACAAGAAACATTTCTTCGCCTTGATACAACAATTGGATTTTAATTATACTCGGTAGCAGCAATAGAATTTTTAATGCTATAATATTACTTTTAATTTTGTAAAATTCATTATGGAATAAAATTCAACTCAAGCCCCTCTTATACCCAAATTTTGCAAATTGCTAGACCTTTCTATAATAATACAAATTTGCTTCTCGGTTAGTCTATTCAAAACTGCTTGTTGAGATTGAGCAATTTAGTCAATTCGAATCAAATTCCACCAAATATAATATTTTAACGCAAAATCTAACATATGTGTTGACCATTTAGTATTCGTTCAAAGCAATTTTCAGGATAAAGGAAAAATTTAAACATTTTTCATATTCATTTTAAACCAAACGCAGGTCAATTGAAATCGTGTGTTATATTCAACACATTGTCTTGACTTCTTAAAAATTTTTAGTGTTTTAAAATCCATCCCGATTTTTTTTTATGTAAAAATGTCTGATAATTTCGAACCCAGCCAAGTTTGTTTTTTGTAGTGCAGAAAATATCGAAAACCATAACAAATATTGTATCCACTGTAGATACGTTAGTCGACCAAAATCGTATTACACATTTCATGAATTACAAACGCTTAGACGATCTGCCTCGAGTGAACACCAACTCTTTTTTGTGGCCAATAAAGTCAATTTAAACATTTTTATATTATAATTCACAAAATGGTCCACGATTCAGATTCAATGCACAAAATTCAACGAATTTCTTGACGGTTCTAGATCCATTTAAAATCTCTTTGTTTGGTTAGGAAAATCATCTAAAACCTAACAAATAGTAAACAAATCACTTTTATAGAACTCAAGTCAACACGATTTGTGTTTCACATTTAAAGAATCCCGTTAAAATTACATTAGTTCAGATGGTCCTATAAAACACATATTGGCGTGTTGTGTCAGGAAATGTATACAAGTTGACGGTAAAGTTTGCACTTACAAAAAATCTCTTACACAATGCTCTCTAAAGGTCAGTGCTAATTTTTTTCAAATACATGTAGTATGCCTAATCCGGATTTTTGGTGTAGAAAATAGCTAAAACCTGACTAAATGTAACAATTCCATTTAACAAAATCCTTGGTTCACACTTAACGATTTGTATTAGGCGCTCTATATTTCAAAATAATTTACGATTCGTTAAGGTATGTTGATCGTTGTGAAGAAAATATCTTGGTGCGGCGACAAATATGACTTGAATTCCACATCTAACGAATTATGTTAAATGGTTCCAGTATCCTGACGGCGCGGCGTATAAACGGTTGTGACTAATTAACTTTTATGTAGGTGAAACGTTAACGAAAGCAAACGTTTGCATTGCTACTACAAATTACAAAAAGCTCCGGCTAATCAAAATCATGTGTTGAGTCAAATACAAAATACTACATGCTACATACTACGATGTTTGATGAAATAGGGCACTTTGTGGCATTTAGTGAAAAATGAGGCAATTTAAGAAAACTCTGCGGTTCCAGCTTAGTCTTTGTTAGATTTTTCGATCATAACTGTTTCATTCAGAAAAATACAGCTGACTGTCATATGCTTTTGTATACTGTATATATCGATATTTAATAATCCGATGTTGTATGCTTTAGTATCATAGTTAGTGCTTTATCTGCACAACCAAGACATAGGCGTTGTTTGATTCTTGTTATGAACATAATTTGTTCATAAACAGCTTATGATAGCACTAACCTGATACTCTACGAAAAATCCTTTTAAAGAGACCACTAGGGTATTCAAATTACTCGACTTTGCAAGTACCCGGGTAGTCGAGTATTAATTTTCGAAATACCTAAAATTTAAAATTTAAAAATAATTAAATATCTTAAGAAAAGTCAAAGAGTTTTGAGGGGAGTCATTCAACCGCGTAGGGTTAATATATTTTAGTTTCTTTTGTTAATTAGATCTTACCAAGCCAGTTCAAGTAAGATGAGGCTTGTTTAATGCAAACATTTGTTTTGGGAAATTTGTTTTATAAATAATTGAATTTCAGCCAGTATACAGGCATCTTCTGCTGGATCATTTTTATCATTCCGTTCAATAGCCTAGACAACAGATTATGTATTTCTTTACAATATCAGACACACAGGAACAAGATTTTGGTTGAAAATAATAAAATTTAGCTTATTGTTATTTCCCAAATGCTGTTCACGCGACCTGAATTGCATGAATTTATTTTTGATAACTGATAATTTTTTAATAAAACGTGTTGTGTAATAGGACTTACTATACGAGTCCCAACAACACATAGACTCCTCTTGAGAACTAGGTCCCATTACGTTTTTAAAAGTTCTAGGTTCTACGTCCCAATTAATATTGATTCAAACTTACACGGTTAAAAATTTGGGTATTATTTTTAATAACTTGATTCCTATAAAAGCTATTAATATGAATTTTCTTATTAATTTAATATTTTATGAAATTATTAATGATCTTTTTATCAGTTTTATTATAAAATTAATACAAAATTTATATTAAAGACAGTTTTATATTTTTTTGGAAAAAATAAATACATTTCTCGTATTAATTTAAAACGATTTCAGATTAGTTTTATACTACTGCAAAATATTAACAAAATTTATACACAAGTAATATTAATTTAATACAAAATATTTATTTAAACTAAATACTATGGGTATGCTGATAATTTAAAATTATTTATTCAATAATGTCAACTTATAAATTATTTTTGTTTCAACCGTTATTAATAAAAGCAGGTATAAAATAAATATATTAACTTATTATTTTAATATGGTACTAAGTATAAATTTTATATTTTTAAGATATAAGCTATTTTAACTTCTAACGACCACAGAGATTTATTTTGTTTGCATTATAAATTCAAACACGTGTAGAAAGTGAAGGTGAAAAATTAATTATTTGTTTAGTTACCCAAACCGAACAATTTACAGAACAATAAGTGTTTTTTTTGTAACAGTGCAAATTGAAAATTTTTAAAAACTAAAAGTTATTGTGAATATACGGAATTTTGCATATACGGATTGTTTATTCTGGTAAGTTAAAAATTTTATATTATGTGTTACCTTTATATCAGGGACTGAAACTCTGAAAAAATTGGGTTCAGGTTCAGGTTCGGGTTAATCAAAATAAAAAGTTCGGGTTCAGGTTCGGTTCAGGGTTCGGTTCGGGTTCAAAATTTAGAAAAAGAGTACAATATATTTTATTTATTTGTCAAAAAACTTTATTTATTTTTCAAAAAAATTCTCATTTAATTTAAGAATCAAAGCATTTTTTAAATTTTCTTCTTTTAAATTTGCTCTTTGTGGTGACAATACAAATTTCAAAGCTGAAAAAGCCTCTCTACGCTTACTTGCGTAGGAAAATATGTATTTTTTTATATTTATTAATGAACCCGAACCTGAGTTTTTTGGATTCGGGTTTGGGTTCAGGTTCATGGTTTATAAAAAGACCGAACCTGAACCCATTTGGGTTCAGGTTCGGGTTCGGTTTCAGTCCCTGCTTTATATATATATATATATATATATATATATATATATATATATATATATATATATATATATATATATATATATATATATATATATATATATATATATATATATATATATATATATATATATATATATATATATATATATATATATATATATATATATATATATATATATATATATATATATATATATATATATATATATATATATATATATATATATATATATATATAGAATAGCATATAGAAATTGGTAACCTAATTATGTTGCACAATATAATTTCTATTTGTTTATGATTTATTGTGGATCAATAATGTTGTTTATTGATTTCACAATAATTTTAATGGATATATCGCGATTTTTAAATCTGCAACACACAAACTTATGTGGATCGAGATTTTTTATTGTATTATAATTAAAATTACTTTATTCCTTAATAATATAAAAAATCCAATGTCCAAAGTGTCCTCATTTATTATTTATGCATTCTATTAAATTTTCAAAGTCAGAATCTGAACGAACAATTTTTTAGATTTCGGGTTCTAAGCAATGCAGCATGTTTATTTTAATCATATATTTATTTGTTTTTATAATTCAATTTAATTTTCAGGATTTATTGTTTAATACAACAAAAAGCGGTTTTCTGGATATTAAATTAAAAAACGAAAGATTGTTTTTGACTCTGAGTTTAGATTTGGATCAACACAAAAATTAAGTAAACATTGTCAAAAGCTCCGGGAAAAAAACTGTTATATATGGCAGCCGACAGAAATAAAGGTAATTCGCCAATTAGCTTGTAAATTGAAATATCATACTAAATGTTCTTGTTTTAAAAATATAGATTGGGACACCCACCCACCCTCTCACTTAATAATTTATTGCGTCTGTTGCCACCATCTCCAGCTGAACGTGTAAAATTTTATCGGATGACGGACGAGCAAGCCGCTACTAATTTACTAGTTCATAAACAGGCAAGGAATTTTTATTTATTTTTAATCAGATATCCGTTCAAGTTTTATTTAATAGGTTACCTTCGATGGCTAGCATATAACTATTGATTTTTAGTTTTAGTATTAACTTATATCACTAAAAAGTTTTAGTGATATAACTTAATAGTTTTACACTACAACTAAAAATAATATTTTTAATTGTTCTTAAAGTTTAATATACATTTTAATTTTTTCTTCATTATTCAATTTCTTTAGGCTGACTTACGCAACGAAAATTATTTTGAGGATTCAAGTATAAAAGCACCTTACCAGCTATAGGAAAAACAAAAGATGAAATACAACAATGCCTAATAGTTATCAACAATAAAAATTTAAATATAAATACATACATTTATAAAATATATAAATATATAAATACATATGTATATATATATATATATATATATATATATATATATATATATATATATATATATATATATATATATATATATATATATATATATATATATATATATATATATATATATATATATATATATATATATATATATATATATATATATATATATGAGCAATTTCACGAAGATTCAACAACGTTTTGACTTGACCCCTTTTAATTTTGATTATTTTTTGTTTATAGATAGTCTTTGATAAATAAAAAATACTAGTTCTCTTAGAATTTTTTTTTTCGACCAGGGGTCTTCACAGGGTGCCCCTCAATTTCTGTTATTTTGTGATGTGAGTGCATTTTGACGAGCGATTGTAGAAAAACTACTCAATCGATTTTCATAAATGATATGTCGTTGAATAGGTATTAGAACAAAGTTTTTAAAAATGTACACTGTTAATTTTTTGAAATAATTTTTAACGGTGTAACATAAAAAAAAAATGGTGTAATTGAAAAAAAGATGGCATAGCCATTTTTTTTTTTTAAACTAAATTGAAGCTTATTTTATATCTAACAACTTGTGAAAGTTTAGGACTAGCATCATTTTTTGTTTTAGAGATAAAATTCGTTGTGCATATGACTGTCGGGAATCAGTTTTTTTTGTTCTGAAGGAAAATTATAAAAATGGCGATTTTTAGATTCAGATTTTTTTTTATGTTAAATATCAAATATTTTATTATTAAATGAACTTTTTAAAAAGCAATTTCAGTCAAGTTCAGCAAAATTTTGCGACATTTTGACTCGACCCTTTTTAATTTGGTTTATTTTTGCCATCTTTTTTTCAATTACACCATTTTTTTCTTATGTTACACCGTTAAAAATTATTTCAAAAAATTAACAGTGTATATTTTTAAAAACTTTGTTCTAATACCTATTCAACGACATATCATTTATGAAAATCGATTGAGTAGTTTTTCTACAATCGCTCGTCAAAATGCACTCACATCACAAAATAACAAAAATTGAGGGGCATCCTGTGGAGACCCCTGGTCGAAAAAAAAAATTCTAAGAGAACTAGTATTTTTTATTTATCAAAGACTATCTATAAACAAAAAATAATCAAAATTAAAAGGGGTCAAGACAAAACGTTGTTGAATCTTCGTGAAATTGCTCATATATATATATATATATATATATATATATATATATATATATATATATATATATATATATATATATATATATATATATATATATATATATATATATATATATATATATATATATATATATATATATATATATATATATATATATATATATATATATATATATATATATATATATATATATATATATATATATATATAATATTAATTTAGTATTCACTTTTTTTGAGAGACAAAATTGTTAAATATCAAAAAGTAGACAAAATCAACTTTTCTCTCTTGGTCCTCTATTTGTATATTTTCAGATATTTCTTTTCTTCAAATTTGGTTAGTCAAACACAAATTTAAACAAACAGTTTATAGACCAAAACTTAATTATATTTATTTAATTTAACACAACGTTTCGAAGGTTGTTTGCCTTCTTCATCAGGTTGACTAAAAATTTAAAAAACAAAAATTAGATTCACTATCAGGAATTGACAAACTTTTCTAACAATTATAATTTTAAAAAGTATAGATCATTTACTATGACTCACGTTCCATATAAGTAAAATTATGTTTTCTTATTTTTATATATTTAAGTTTAACGAATTTTTCATAAATGAAATTATTTGTCAGAATTTATAAAATTAGACATACCTTTAATAATTTAAAATAACTTAAAGAAAATCACTAACACAAAAACAACATTATGAACCTAAACATATTGTCAACTTATTGATAATAAATAATTTTTTCCTAATTAACATTAAATCAATATGAGATTACATTTAAGAAACATTAAAACTAGTTGCTGACTTTTATGTGGTAAAATATGAGAGTATGATCTTAATAAATTTTCGGTATCTGTTTTGAAGTTAATTGCCATTTTTTTGAATTTTTGTATGAAAAGCATTTCTTTAGTGCACCTTTTTCTATATTTATTTTCAACAGCTAATATTTTAGGTGAAACATAATTAAATTCATGTCCAGTTTGGATGGAGTGTTGAAGAGCCGCCGTACCTTCAGTTTTAGTATATTTATTGTTGTTGTCTGATTTGTGTAATGCCATTCTATTTTTTAGTTTTTGTGTCGTCATACCGATGTAATCACTCGGACAATTGTTACATGTCATTTTATATATTAAATTGTTCTTTTCACTTTTTTCAACTGGATCTTTATTTGATTTACAAATTTTCTTTATATTTTTTTCCGTTCTATGTCCAATCTGTAAATTAGGTTGTATTGAAGTGACGAGTTTTCTTATATTTTCACTCAGTCCATTTACATAAGTGAGAGCTTTATATTTCATAGTTTGTTGTTCACTAGTAGATCGGTTAGGTTGTGCAGTAATATTACTGTTTAGTTTATTGTTGCTAAATTTTTTAATTAATGAATTTATTAAATTGGTTGGATATCCGTTATTATTGAGTATATTGTGTATAGTAATTGTGTTGTCATGGTAGTATCTATCAGATGAAAGAGTCATTATTCGTGATATTAACCCATATGTAGTGCTGGTTTTTTGGATCCAACCAATTGCAACCAAGGAAGTTGATGAAAAAAATGTGACAATAATAATTATGTGATATCAATAAACTAAAAAAACGCAACCTTAATATTTCATTGTTTTAAACCAATATTGTATTTTGAATAGATATTAATGTTATATCTACTTCTCTATTAAATCAATCGCTTTTATTTATCGAGCTAATACATTTTAAATATGAATTATTGATAAATATTTAGTATCAAATTGATTATAAATAAATATTAAAAATTTAATAGAAAAACGTAGTTAATTTAATACACAAAACTTATAAATTCGTTTAATAAGTTCATTGTATTAAATTTATAACTCATTATTATGAAAAAATTCTATATCATTTGATATTAGTTTAATACTTAGCTTTATCAATGTTTTAATATGATGTAATATATACACTCAATAAACTTTGGTATGAAATTTTATAAATAGTGGATATATGAACTTTATAACATTTTGGGTGTGGACTTATATGAATATCTAAAATTGATCAATTTTATACCTTTTTTTTAACCGTGTAGGGATCTTTTGATTGCTTGTTGAAAATCAAAATTTTATAGTCGATCAAATTACCCGGATTTTTTTTTTTTTTTAAAGGCGTTCATGCTCCATGTAGGAGCGTTGCCAGGTTGATCAGCTTTGAATATTCACCACGGTCATTCGCAACAGCGATATAATTACCATGGCAGCCGATTTTTTTAAGGTCGTTTATTACGTCAGTCTCCCATTGTAGTCGTGGTCTACCTCGCGGTCGTCCACTCCCTGGGGTACTAACATACATTTTTCTAATCATTCCAGACTGTGAATCGGCTCGTAGAACATGCCCAAACCAAGCAAGCCTATTAGAACGGATACAACCTATTATATCATGACCCTCAAGAAGGTCTCTGATCTCAAAGTTATACCGGGTTCTATACTCTCCATCGTCTGTCTTAAGTGGACCAAAAATGTAGCGTAGGATCTTACGCTCAAATACAGATAAATGCGACTCGTCATTTTGTGTAAGGGTCCACGTTTGTGACCCATACATCACAACCGGTCTAATCAATGTCTTGTATAACTTGAGCTTGGTGTTAGTTGATACATACGGTGATCCAAGAAGAGGTTTAATTGAGTAGAAAGTTCGATTACCTGCAGCGATTCGAGCTTTTATATCTGTAAGTATGCTGTTGTTTGAGTCAAGCATTGATCCCAAATATTTAAAAGATTCAACTCCCTCAGTTCGTTTATCGCCGCACATCAAATCTTTCTTCTCAGCCTCCCTTGAAACATTCATATGTTTGGTTTTATTGTAGTTAATTTGCAGACCAATTTTTCTAGCACCACTCTCAAGTCCGCCACTGAAAGTCTCACTCATAACAGCTTCACTTCGGCCGAGGATGACAACATCATCAGCGTAAGCAATCATCTGTACTGAGTTTATTGACAAGATATTGTTACTAGTCGGTAGTTTCTTTTGACGGCACACATATTCCAAGGCTAAATTAAAAAGTATAGGAGAGATAGCATCACCTTGTCTTAAACCGGAGTCGACTTTAAAAAACTTTGATATTTCGTTCTCTACTCGTACAGTATTGAGAGTTCTGTACTGTCATTTTGCATAGTGATACCAGTTTACCAGGAATTCCCATTGACACCAGAGCAGACCATAGAGTATCTCGTTCGAGAGAGTCGTAGGCCTGCCTGAAATCAATGAAAAGTTGGTGCACAGGTATGTTGAACTCTCGACACTTTTCCAAAATCATCCTTATCGAGAAAAGTGCATCGGTGGTACCTCGGCCCCGCTGGAAACAACACTGATATTCTCCAAACAGTTGTTCAGCAAAAGGATTGATTTTGGATAGCAAAATGTAAGAAAAGATTTTATATGCTGTGAAAAGGAGAGCGATTTCTCTGTAGTTTGCACATTGTAGGCGATTACCTTACCGGTTAAATTAAATTAAACTAAAATACCCGGATAGTTAATCGAAATACCGGGGTAGTCGAGTATGTTGAAAAAGTCAAAAATACCCGAGTATTCGGGTACTTGATAATCGGCATTAGATACCCTAGAGACCACGTTTGAAATATCAATTTATCTGTCTGCTCAAGATGGTGAAGATTATGGCAGTCTTAACTACAAAATTTTGAAACACAAAAATCGAAAAGCGTTGGGTCGATCATGTAAATTCCAATTTCGTCTTTCCTTTTACCTGCAGACTTATTTCTTAATCCGTTTTAGCTGCTTTCAAAAGCTATTTTCAAAAAAAATTTTATAATTTTGTGAAATAAACTACATAATTTGAAAAAACGGTAGCAATTATGATACCAAAAAAGTTTCATAATTTGACTAAAATATATAAAAATTAAATTAGGTTAAAAGTTAGGGTAAGGTTAGGTTAAAATATTTCCACTCTCACCCCCGTCCAAATAACATTTAAAATGATGAGCAGACTGATATAATTAGTACCTGGGCCCACGCCGATTTCATGTGATGATTACCACACATTTTATAATTCGTGAGGCGCCTGTCTTTGACGAGCCCGCAAACGTTTGTTCTGCGATTTTCCTCAAATCGGCCGCTTTTCGTTCGGCAAGCTCCGAAAAACTTTTTTACTGTGGGGGTTGGAAATTTGTTTTAGAACTTGAGGGTAAGCTTTTCCGACCAAAATGTGTCAGTTATTGTCCAAAATGCCGAAATGCCGACAGTCAGTCCGACAACTGACATTTTGGTATGTTTGGGTTGTCGGACTAGACAATAGTATAGACAGATTTTTGTCGGACAAGGTCGTCGTGTTCTAAATCAAATTTCAAACCCCCATAGTTAAAAAAAATTTACAAGATCCCGGACAATCGGCATTTTTCAAAGCTTGCCGAATAGAAAAGCGGCTGAATCGAGAAAAAGCAAGAACAAACGTTTTCAGACTCGTCGAGGATAGGCGCCTCACGGAGTATAAAATCTGTGGTAATCATCACATGAAATTACCAAATTTTTATTTAATCTTTACCACATTTTCTAAAACCGTTTTTAATATTTTTCTTATGTAATGTTCGAAGTTTAAGGAAGGGGGTACAGGAAAACAAACTCACGTGTTTATTAATAACTCAGGAACTAAGCAATTGAATTGAATTTTTTGAGTTTTTGAATTTGAATTGATTTTTTTTTAAAATTGTTCACTCTTTTTCGATTTTTCTAAATCAAACTCGAGTCCGTAAAGAAAACTTTCGTTTGAATGTCTCCTTATCTATGTCTATAAAATCCAGACAGAAACAAATATTTGCAATTTCTTTAGCAGACGAAGCGAATTTTTTAGCAAAGTCTCACCAATAGGGTACCGTTTTTACTTTTTAAAGTACGGAACCTAAAAAACTAGGCCGCTCTATTTATTCGCCAATAAAAACTGTCTCTGGCAAAATCTTAACACCAACTCCTAAAGTCATATAAATAAAAAATCCAATTAATGTGCCGTTTTTTTTATTTTGCAATAATAGTATGTTATTTAATTATGAGCTAAAGTGCTCGTTTTTGTGTTGAGTCTATAGTTTGGCCGACAATTATAAGCAGAAAACAGTCCTAAGCAGAAAACAGTTTTAGATTCAACCAATGAAAAATTTAACAAAAAATCCCTCAGAGGTTATGAAACAGTAGATTATAAACCAAGGGACAGAAGTGCATGTTTTTCTCCCGAGGTATGTTTGGAGCTCGAAAGTCGAGGGTGAAGCCTGAGGGCTACACATCTCTGAGAGAGAGAACATGCTCTCTCTCGAGGTATTAATTATGATATTAAAAACTACATCTAATCATTTAAAGAAAACGAAAATGATAATTTTTAGTGTTCATCAGAAGGCGGTTTTTATACAAATTTGTTGAATTGAATTAAATTGAATTTGAATTTATCGTAAAAAATTTCTGTGTTCCATAAAAACTTTCATTGTGGTCATGGTTTGTTATTTTTTACACTCTAGGGAGTAAAAGATGCAATCCGCTTCCCCAAATGAGGGAGCGGAATTGAATTTTATGTACAACTCGTGCATTCATTTGCATCTCTAGAGCAAGTAAAAGTAAGAAAAAAACTAAAAGGATGGAAAAAACTTAAAAGAACTTATAAAAATCAGATACCTTTATACTAACTAAGGCATCGTCGATAAATAACTGACGTTAGAATTATAAAATTTATTTAAAAAGATAAGAAAAAAATTGTATATATTTATTAACCACATTATGGTAATTTAAGAAGACACATTATATTTAAAAGACACATATATATTGAATTATTATTATATTGAATACTAAATGTTGATCTTGAATATTGAATTCAGTTTATTTTAGTTTATTAATAACGTGGTGTTTATCTTTGGTGAAAAAATAAATTGATTCCATGTCAGCATTCAAATTTTTTAAATATTTGGTCCTTCGAGCCGGTTGTAATATCAGTGAAAAGGGTTTGCTGTTGTTTGACGTCATAGTGTAACCATGTGTAATAAACATAGCACTGGTCAAAATAAATCTATTTATCGTTTTCCTGAAATTTTTTAATGTTTTGCTTGAATACAAAGAAAAATACACAAAAGTAAATAGATTCTACCGAGCCTGATGAGGGATCAAAAGACATGTTTGATGACAACCATGGAGCTGCAGAGGAAGAACTTTAAAAAACTGAAAAGTAAGCCAAGCCATCAACAAAAGGATTATACTACATCGTTTTTATATAATTGATTGACATCGTTATTCAAAAACTAGATACATCACATTTTTGGTGGATCTCTTTTAGATATATTTACTGAGAATTGGTTCTCATAAAATTAAACCAAGAACACTTATACCACTTACACCATACCATTCCTTAGACATAAAACTTAATTAAATCTATTTTTTTTAATAAATATTGGTAAAAACGTTACCGTCGTTGAGGCATATATATATATATATATGTATATATATATATATATATATATATATATATATATATATATATATATGTATATATATAGATATATATATATATATATATATATATATATATATATATATATATATATATATATACATATATATATATATATATATATATATATATATATATATATATATATATATATATATATATATATATATATATATATATATATATATATATATATATATATATATATATATATATATATATATATATATATATATATATATTAATATATATATATATATATATATATATATATATATATATATAGATATATATATATATATATATTTATATATATATATATATATATATATATATATATATATATATATATATATATATATATATATATATATATATATATTTAAACATTTGATATCCGACTTTTGTACTAGGATCTTCTGATCTCTTCTGCTAGGATCTTCTGAAGTAATGAACCTTTCATCGATCAATATTTTTGTTTATGTCAAATAAGGGTCGTGTATTTAAGTTTAAAATTCAAAATATATGAATGGGATTGCATTTGTAAATGATGCCTTAATTTTACGCCATTTTTTAGTGCCACAACTTCAATGAAAATAATCGAAAATTTAAATATTACACTTATTTATAGAAAATAATATTAATTTTTTCTAATATAATGAACAAAATGTATTTAAGTATCAGCAAGCCAACATGAAACAAGGCAAACAAAAATATTTAAACTGTATAGTAAGTTTTTAAATCACTAAAATTGCTGTTTGTTGTTTTTTGTGTTTTCTTATTACCTTGATGAATTGCTTGTTAACTTTGGAGAAATATATAAATTCAACACGATTTTCGATGTTCAGAGTAGTTAATTATTTTTTTTATAAATAAATTTTGATTTAATAATAAGTTGATACTAAAACCAGATTGTTTTTTAACTAACAAGCGCACATTTTATGTTTATTTCAATCATTTTTTAATTAGTTGTTTAAAAAACTTCGATTTCGAGATTCTTTTTTTTAATAAATTATTTATTAATTTATTGTATGGCGCGTGACGTAAACTAGTAGAACAAGATTAAGCTTTTCAAAGATTAAGCTTATATATTTAGTCAGTTCGTATCAGGAGTAAATTAACTGACCGTTTATATTTGTAAGGATTAATTATTTATTGTAAAAATATTAATCCCTAAAACCTGCTTTAAAAAAAATTTTGCCCAAATAATTTTAGATAAATATACGATTATATTAATTTGAAAAGTCATATTATTTTATAACATTTTTTACGCTTTTAAATAAAAATATAAAACAATTACTTTTAGATTTTGACCCAAAAAGATTCTTTCGTCTTATTAGGACATCGTCGGTAGTTCTAACTCTTAATTGAAAATTTAAAATTAATATTTTCAATTTTTTAATTAAAACTTATTTAAAAGTGTTGAAGACAAGAGTTTTCAAAACTGTTATTAAATATTTTACGCCAAGAGCCAATGTCAAACATTGTAAATTATATTATATTATTTCATAAAAAGTTGAATGAAACAAACCATTTTATAAAAAATAAATTTATATTTTTTTATTCTTTCACTCCTTTTGTTTATTATTATTATCATTATATAAACTTTGCTTCGTTTTTAGTTATTTGTGAAATACCATAAGAAAATATAAAGATCAAAATTTTAACGAAACTATTTCGTTTTACCGTATCGACTAGCTTAAACGTAATTAAGGTAATTAGTTTTAAGCACAAATGAATTGTAAGACACATTTTACATCTTAGTTATCGTGGTGGAAAATTGTATTTAACGCGCGTAAAATAAACGCCCGTGAAACGTTTCTATGTTCTGCTACATTATCGTGACGCCCGTAAAATAATCGGCCGCGAAATAATTAAGATAATCGTGATATTAGAACATACATAAATAGTAAAAATCATGGTAGGTTTAGTTTTTTTGCGGATATTCTGCAAGTTAAAACTCGCTTTGTTATAAAGCAGTGGTTTCTGAACTAATTTCATCAGTGTTGAAAAGGTAGTTTACCGATTCGGCGCTGTCGATATAATTCTCTTCATATTGAACATTTAGTTCAATGGGTTTTTTGTCACATTTTTACTTTTGCGTTTTCCTTATCTTTTTGTCTCGTATACTAATATAGATTACGCCCATGGATCAATAAATTTTTTTCTAAAAAGTTTTCTTTATACCCCTAATTTTATTTTAATTTTCTTTACCCTATCATGAAAAACTGGGCTTTGCCATATTTTATTACGTGACAGGATTTATTATTTAGCTATACATTCTTAAAAAAACAAAACATTCATGTTGTTGTGGGACCTTGGCTTTATAATTTTTTTATGTGCTGAGACAAATATTGAAATGCCACACAACACATTATATTAAAAAAATTTTGTTTTTTATTAATTAACTAATTTGGAAGTTAAACATGGTATACATCATATACTGATATCCAAAATAGCATCAACGATTTATCGCTTTCAATAGAATGTATAATAAAATATATATTTAAACTTTGGTTTGTTTACAAATTTTCTTCTTCGGCTTCCGGGTTTCATCGAAACAAAAATTCTCACATTTTCATTCTCATATTTAGTTTTCCGTTTTTCATTATTTTTTATATGTCCAATTTCGCCTGCAAATTTTTGTGTTAAAAGTTGGACATTTTTGTTTTTAATTTATATTTTCGATTCAAATTTGCATTTTTATTATTATAATATTTTTTTTTTGTATTATAGGAAAATTTTTTTATTATTATGGTTGTTACTGTTTTATAATTAAATTTTGTGTATCCAAAGTAATGAGCGATGCTAAAGGATTTTAATGATATGTATATCATGTTTCAAATAATTGTTTTTTTTATGTTGTATGAAATATCAGGCAAAATTTATGATTTATTTTGGGACGAACTTGCAGATAATTAATGTTTAAATGTGATCGTTATCAAATAATGAGGAAATAAATCAAAACTGAATTCATATAAATTTTCATAAATTCATATAAAGTTCTTTTTTTTCCTCTTTTTATTTTTAATAAAACGTATTGTATAGTAGGAATTACCGTATATGTCAGAACAACACATAAAAACCTTTTAAGACCTAGGTCCCACATCAGCATTTGTTCTAAGATTTTGATTAGGGATTGCAATCCGGGATTAGCGTTTTGTGAATCCTGCGACTGTGGAATCATAAATTTTATTTCCAGAGAGCCCAGGATTTTAGAATTTAAATTTTATGAGTCACGGGATGCCGGAATTCGGGAAGGATGAGTTCCAGAAGTGCAATCCCTAGTGTTGATGAACGCAAATCTTAGTTTTTTTAGTCTTTTATATTTTTTTTTGAAGAATGGGTAGCTTAACCATAAATCCTATCACATACAAAATACGACATAGGCCAATGATAGGATAGAGAAAGTTAAAATAAAATAAAAGGTAAAACCCAAATCTGTTTTAAAAATTTGCAGCAACAAAACTAAAATAAGGCTGCCAATAATTCAGCTAGTGACATATTGTTTAATCATGTCACTAACCATTTTCCTCAATAATTAAAGCCGATATATATATATAGAACTATATGAATGCTCGTTTCTTCATGCAAGAAATAGCGTGCCATCAGCAAGAAATATTCCACAGCTAAGATTGAGAGTGCTACCGTTGACTGAATACAGTTCATCCAATAGCGCACGCCAATAGCAGGGACTGGAGTACAGTTCTTACAGTTTTTATAATGTCATTTATTGATAGAGAATAAAACACTGCAAATTTTTTTTACTGCAATAGTGTTTGAATTTAACTAGAATTTTGTCAGTATCTATAAATTCCTTTTCCCAGTAGAATTTTAGGTAGATTTCATAAAAAAATCTATCTATTGTGTTGTGTGAAAACACATATAAATTATATCAAAATGTTAAAACATTAAAAAAATTTAAATTCAGTTACATCCTTAATTTCCATAATCCCAACATCCCTTCGATGTCGCCAGACACTAAAAATCCCAAATCCAAACTATTTATTATTTACGAATAATTAAATATAACATAACAATAAAACCCAAATTTCCATTCTGATAACATCCATAATCCTTACCTTCTTTTGATGTCGCGAGACATCATAAATCCTATCAAAACACCAAATACATTTCTACCATCATCCAAAAACTTTCCGTCATAAAAAATCCAATTTATTAACTCAAAATAACTAATCCATCCACTTTTCCTATTTAAAAAAAACAGATGTTTTATTAAAAATTCCAAAATTTCCAAAAATAAAAACCCAAAATATCCCTTCCTTAAAACAATTGAAATTATAAAAAATATAAATACAAATAAAAACAAAAAAAATAACAATCTCAAAAAATATAATTTATGTGATCAGTCAGTAATCTTAAAACCACCAGTCAAAAACATCCCTTTCCTCCAAAATAATTTCAAATATACTATCAATCAAATTAATTTTAAGTGTAAGAAATTTTAGTTTTGAGTGAAATTAAGTTACAAACATCCCTAAAAATACAAATAAATAAAAAATAAAATAATTTAATGATATAAAAAAAGTAAATATATTCTAATATATAGAAATATATATTTATATATGAATTTTAAGTGTTTTATTTATAAAAGTGAAAGTGAGTGCCCGTAAGAATCATAATCGTCAACATCAACCACCAGTATCCAGAACAATTGTAATGTGCCTCATGTCGAAATTTCAGAAATTTTTTTGTGCCAAACGACTAAATATGATAAGCGGAAGACGAAAAAACAAAAAAAAATTTATTTATTTATTTAACCTCAGGGATCACTGGTCTGATTAGACCGTGATACGGGACTTGGCGAATCCGAGGTACCTGAGCTATAGCGGGCTCTAGCCTGCTATTGCAAACCGTAAACCTGTTGTCATGTCTAGCGGGAACGGGGACCTTGGCTTAGCCGCCCGGGTCGCGGGAAGGTGCTCCCTTATTAGCACCCCCTGGTGGGTACACACTAGAGAGGACTCTTGCAGGGTCAAACCACAAAAGTACCATCCTCTGGGCACCTGTCGCCCCCAGTTGTATATAGACTTCTAACAGGTATAGACGAAGGCCTGTTGGTGACCTTTATTGCGTCTAAACTCGTGGGAACAATATGGATAAATATTTTAGTAACCTTTCAAATTTTTTAAAAACTTTGTTTTCACCTGTTTATTATTTCTTACATCCTATCATGAAATATTGGCCTATGTCATATTTTATTATATGATAGGATTTATTGTTTAGTTACCCATTTTTAAAAAAAATTATATTTAGATCAAATGACTATCACATTTGATAAAAAACTTTTTAAAATACACATCCAAAATATTTGTGGATTAAATGCCAACCGGGACGCCGTGCAACATCATCTCGAGCACGACCAACCGCATATTCTTTTTCTTACAGAAACACAAGTTTCTGAAAACTATCCCTATGACGTAACACTAAATCCCAAATATAGGCTTGAATCAGCTTTTAAACTCCATCAAGGTGTATGTGCATACATTCATGAGAGTGTTGCATATAAACGCTTTCCAAATTATGAAGTACATGGTGATGGCTACAGTACAGTAGTATTAAAGGTTTGTCTACCTGAAATTTCTTTTTTCACAATAGCTCTATACCGGTCCCCAAACAAACATAATCCCAATTTTTTTAATGACTTGACTAATGTTGTCGGCGAAATTAGAGCACAATTTCAAAGTTGTGAGGTTATCGTTACCGGTGACTTCAACGTCCACAACAAATCGTGGTTGGAATTTTCCAAAATGACCGACGACAACAATGGAAGGCAGGCAGAAATATTTGCTGCATCGCACGACCTGACGTAGATTGTAAAAAGCCCAACTTTCACTCCTCGTAATGGCGGTGATAAAAGTTTTCTCTTAGACCTTTATCTCACATCTATGCCAGATATTACGAGTGTCAATGTCGATAAGGGTAGTATTGGAAATTCTGACCATTATCTAATCACATCAGTTATCAAAACTGATTTGCTACAAACTAGAGTTCCCAAATCCCGTAAAATATTTCACTTTTCAAAAATGGACACCAATGGTCTCCGAAGTTTTTTTCAAGGTTTCCCTTTTGATCTTCATTGTTTTTATACTGACGATGTAAATGTTTCTGCTCAAAACTTTACTGAAACCATTTAATTCGGTATTAACAAATTCGTTCCCTTTTCAATAATGAAACCCCAACAAAAATATTTTTTTTCGAAAGCAGCCAAATTGGCTCTTAGAAACAAACGTAGATTATTTAATATTTGGATTCACAAAAAGAACTATGTTAATCGATCCCAATATTTAAAGGCTAATAAAATATCAAACCAGATAATCGAAAACGAAAAAGCAGAGATTGACAGAGCGAAAGCGGCAAAACTTTCGAGTATGTGAATTTCTGACATAAGTTTTTACAGTGCCATTAATTCTTTAAATTGTGGTACTAAATCTTCTATCCCTCCTATCATTGATGGTGACTCAATCATTACTGACCCTGCAAGGAATGCTACATTGTTCACGGAACGCTTTGCTTCAAATTCAACAGTTTTAGAAACTCCCAAAGAAATACCCCAAACCAAGTCTTCAGGAGTTAATATGAAACAATTACATTTCAAACCCAAAATTGTCGAAAAACTTTTAAGGGGGTTAAACAACAACAAAGCTTCTGGTCTGGACAACATTCCTCCTGTTATTCTAAAAACATTTTCAAAAGAACTTGCACCAACCCTCACCAAAATATTTTATAAATCCTATAAATCTGGTATTTATCCATCCTGCTGGAAGTTGGCCAATGTTCAGCCTGTCCCAAAAAAAGGAACGAAATGTGATATTTCAAATTATAGACCAATAGCCTTACTCCCAGTCATGTCTAAAATATACGAGCACTATATTAATTCACACATATCCAAATTTTTGGAAGACAACCATTTGATATCTGACAGCCAATACGGTTTTAGAAACAGAAGATCAACAACCGATCTATTGAACTATGTGGCACATATTTGGAATAGCATACTTGAGAAAGGTGGTGAAACGTACGTAATCGCATTAGACATCTCAAAAGCATTTGATCGAATTTGGCATGCCAACTTGATCAACAAGCTCGTTGCGTACGGTTTTCATCCCGCAGTCGTGAAGTTGATTCAAAATTTTCTGTCTAACCGATACATCTCGGTATCTATAGATGGCTTTTCTTCTGAGTCCAAATTAATTAACGCTGGTGTACCCCAAGGCTCAGTTTTATCTCCCACTTTATTTTTAATTTATATCAACGAACTGTTGTAAATCACCAGTAACCCAATAAATAGTTTTGCAGATGATAGAACACTGCACAAGTCATTCGTCCCCCTATCTTCAAAGGGTAAAATGCATGAACGAATAAATCCCGTCCGGAGAGACGCTGCCATAAATGTAAACGAGGACCAAAAAAAAGTCGCCGATTGGGGTGACAAAAATTTGGTCAATTTTAATTCCACCAAAACACAGCTATTGATTGTTTCCAGATCAAAGACCGAGTTTCCCAACGATATTTCAATTAATATGTGTGACGACCAAATACGCGAATGTGAAAGCATTCGTTTATTGGGAGTCACAATATCCAATGACTTACTCTGGAACGATCATATAATGGCCATGGCAAAGAGCGCGTCAAGAAAACTCGGCCTCCTCAATAGATGTAAAAAATATTTTACTCCGCATCAATTACTCCACATTTATAAGTCCTATATTCGTCCCTGTATGGAGTATTGTTGTCAAGTTTGGGGCGCTGCATCTGTTACTATCCTGGCTGTTTTGGACTCTGTTCAAAAGCGAGCTATACGAATTGTTGGTGATCGAGATTTAACATTAGGTCTTGATTCCCTGCAACATCGTCGCACTGTTGCTGATCTCGTTGTTTTTTATAAATATCGTCACCAGCAGTGCTCGGATGAAATCAGGTCCATAATGCCTCAGACATATGTTTTTCCCCGTTTTACTCGTCAATCGGTGTGTGCGGGCGGTCGAACTGTCGAGATTACTCACTGTCATAGTAATAGAATGCAAAGAGATTTCTTTGTGCGTACATCGTACACATGCAATACTTTGCCCGAATCAATAGCCTCGAGTGCTTTCAATCCACAAAGATTTAAAAAAAGCGTCCACCTGTACCTCAAGACGCATGTTGTTGTGGGACCTACGTCTTAAAAGGTATCTATGTGTTGTTGTGACACATTTTGTAATTCCTACTACACAACACTTCTTATTAAAAAAAAAAAAAAATATCTCTAAAACAAAAGCAACAATATATATATAATATATATATCATGTACAACACTAATTACATTTTGTTGTTTTCGCAGAAAACCAACTAATAACCGATTTTAGCCATAATCCATATATACGGGAGAGTTGATAAAATAGATTTTTTTTACATCGTTTTAAAGTTATTTTGGTAAATATTTCAGAAATTTTGTAATGCTTTTATACTGCCCACCAACAACATCACGTTACCATTGCACAAATATTACGGTGACCACACTCGATGTCGATTGAAGTCAAGAAATCCTCCACATAAAACTGCCAGCAACCTGCTGGCAACTAATTTTAATATCTTGGATGCCTGGGATACCTCCTGGCATCATTACAATACAACTGGCCTTTCTATTACTAACCCAACTTCTACCCAACCTGGTTTCGATTTGCCACGTCATACCTGGACTACATTAAACCGAATAAGAACGAATCATGGACGTTGTGCTGATTCTTTCTACAAGTGGGGCATTGCAGAGTCCCCTGAGTGTGACTGCGGCGCACCACAACAAACCATAAAACACATTGCTACTGTATGTCCAATTCGACGTTACAATGGCAACATCTCAGACATCCATTTGGCAACGCTCGATGTAGTAGCATGGATAGACTCACTCGATGTAAACATCTAATGTTCAAATGTACTGCCCAATGTTCCAATATTTTACTACTTACTATATTTTACTTCTTACTTAGTGTATCCATGTTTAGTTTTAGGTAGATTTCATAGAAGAGTCTACCTATTTTAAGTTTAATTTTTAATGTGTCACAAAAAAAAAAACCATACGCTAAATAAAAAATAAAACTGCCCTGAAACAACTAAATTTTGCTAGGATTGGGATGATTGTAGCATACTGGTGGCAATAAATGTGAGATTTGTTATTTTACTTATCATAGGCTCAGAGTCTAGAAGGTTGGTGAGAATTTCAAGTGATAATTATTCAACGCGTTTTAAATTTTTAGTGATTCTTCGTAGTTAAAGCACTCGGTATTATATTTATACAATTATATTTAAATTTGCTAAAAATTGTGATCACCAGAGAAATTAATTGACTAAACCTGAATTTATTAAATGTATGTTTATGTAAATTTTTTGGTTTTACACTTCGCTAGAGTTGTAACCTAATTTTTGGTTTATATTCATTAGCGTTGACATTTTTTGGTAGAGTTTATCTAGTCGGCTAGCCCTGATGAGAATGATAAACTTTTTTAAAGTTTAAAATTTTCTCATTGGTTCGAAACTAGGTAGATCGCTCTAAAATTGTATGGATTGCAAAAACTTTCATAATTTGCACCATAATTTTTTAGATTCAGTTCTTATATTATTCTTGATGGGAAATTTTCCATCGGGGTGATGTTATATCTCAAATAATTTACTGAATTATTTATTTTAGTATTTGACAGTTTCCTGTATTACTTTAGATTGAAGGTCCTAAGTATTGCGATCTAGAGCTATAAGTAAAAATCTAATCCCTTTTTTTTGGCATTTTTTCGACTTTTAAAGTCATAACGCTCCTAAGAAAGCAAAAAAAGGTCCGTCTGTTTGCCGGCCGACCGTTCGTTCATCCGTCACAACCAAAAGAAAACAAAAAAACAACTGAAGCGATTTCAAAAATCTTATGTATAAAAATAGGCTATGTAAGATAAGTCAAACAGGTTATGGTAAGAGCCGAAAGAATGATAAGTTCGATAACTGTACCGGAAGTGTGTCAAAAAAAAGCATTTTTCAAATTTTTTACCAAAAAAACGTATATTTTCAGTGGAAATGAGAAGTAATTTTGAATCTGGAGGAATCTTGATGATCGGCATCTGTATTTGAGACCAGCAGCCAAATTCTGTAACTGTGAAGCGGTGAAGTGATAAAAATTTCTTCGTTTCTTTTCAGTAAAAAACTTATCACTTCACCGCTTCACAATTACAGAACTTGGCTGCAGGACCTTGATTATTGTGATATAAGTGTTGAAAAAAAAATCATTAAGTGTGTTGTCAAAATAATCATTTTCATAAATTTTGTTTCCCAATACTTTTTGAGAAACATATTATTTCAAACATTTTGGACTAGAAACATGTAAAACATAAAAGTAAGACTTTGGGTGACATGAAATGTAATTGAACATTAAACTTGAAACTAGGTGTGTCAAAAAAATCGGTAAGTGTGCGAAAACTAGAACATTTTTATATTTTGCGCTTAAAAAACGAAAAAGTGATAACGCGTAGTAACATTGAATGTGGGAAAACCTTGATGGTTGGCATGAGTATGTGAAACCAGGAGCTGTATCATTGTATTATAAGTATGTCAATACCGTCAAGTGTGTCAAAAGAATGATTTTCATTTATTTTTTTCCTGAATTTTATGTAATTGAACATGAAACTGGACTTGGAATATGGTTCTATTCTGTTTCAACTACTTCCAACTTTTAGGAACAGTTGGAAAATATCAAATTGTTTTAGACTAAATGTCGTTTTTAACAAAAATTGTGATTAGAAGGGATATGTTTCTTAAGTAATTTTTTGTGTGATTCCAGATTACCCCGACGTCTTAATAACAGGATCAGTTGGAAAATAAGTTTGAATTTTTGATTTTGTTATAATTTTTGGAATAGTTTTGGAATTTTGGAAAAAGTTCGAAATTTTGATTTTGCCAAAGTTTTGGCAATATTTTTGGAATATATATAGAATTTTGAAAAGTTTAAAATTTGGATTCTATTATAATATTTGGATTTTGAAAAAAGTTTGTATTTTTGATTTTGTTATAAATTTTGCAATATTTTAAGAATTTTGGAAAAAGTTTGAATTTTTGTTATAATTTTTGCAATATTTTTAGAATTTTGAAGGAAGTTTCAATTTTTGATTTTGTAATAATTTTTGCACCATTTTTAAGAATTTTGAAAAAAAAAATTTAAATTTTCGATTTTATTATAATTTTTAAAATTTGTTTTGAATTTTTAAACAAAGTTTGTATTTTTGATGTTGTTACATTCTCTTGAATGTTTTTGGAATTTTGAAAAATATTGGAATTTTTGATTTTGTTTTAATTTTTTGAAATTAATTCAATCAGGCTCCTTCTTTAAAAAAAAAATATAGATAGATAGATAATGGATTGTTTGGTTTTGAAAAGTAGAAATTGCCATTGAACGATAAATGGGAAGTTTTGTAGTAGTTTGCTGAGTGCATCATCTTTTCACTGTATTTTGTTAATTTATGATCTGTTATAGTTTTCCGGCAACGTATTGATGTTTCGTGTTATAGTTTTGTAATAAATTTCTAAACAGAGATAAAAAATACATGGACTTAACAAAGTAAACTCTTTGATATACATCGCTACTCAAAATTAAAAACAATGTCCTCATAAAAGTTTTCTATCGTAAACTATATAAAAATCCCTAACCTAGACCGAAGAAGTCTTGATATCACAGAGCCTTGAGATTTCAGCCCCTTTTATTTTTTTTTCATTAAATACTTACTAATTTTTCTATCATTTTAAATACTTTTAAAAATTTCCGATCTATAATGTTCTAAGTTAATTGAGGAAAGAAAAAATACAAAAAACAACAACTTGAAACTATACAAAAATTGTTGTTGTGTTAAATTCCAGAATACACTTTTTTGGAATACTGAAGTGGAGTCCTTTTATATAATATCCTACTTCACTCAATAAAAAATATATTTGCTCTAAGGCCTCACAGTAAAACATATGAAAACAATTTTATTTATTTTCCAACCCTTTATCTTTCAACCTCTTTGTTAGTATACGCATCTTAAATATCAGGTCCGCAGGATTTATAGTTTACAAGGTAATCGATATAATCGAAAAATGGCGTTTTACTCTCACCAATAGGGTTCGTTATATATAAACAAAACTCTTAAATAATTTATACAGTGTTTTCGTTGAATATAATACATTATGATGCAAGGTTTTGGACATATATAGAATTTGCAAATCGAGGCGCTAGCCGAGATTTGCACACACATTTAGTCCAAAATAGCTTACGTCCGTGCATCATATACTATTTTTTATTCGCCGCAAGCAAAATATTTCAAAAAAAATGTTTATTCTAAATATGTGGGACAAGTTACCTTTGACAAAATATTTGTTATCTTCCAAATTATTGTATAACTATGACAACAAATGAACAAATGAATGACAACTATTTTAATTGGATAATGAAATTTTGAATTTAAGGGTTGCTTTGATGAAAATTTATATATTTTATTGAATTTAAATAAATACAAGTGTTTTTTACTGTTTTGGACGTCGCCATGACAACAAAATATATGGTTAAAAAGTGACATTTTAAGGCCGCAAATCACATTAATAAAGTAACACTTTAATACATGGGCGAATGAAAATTAAAGTGTGAATCTTGCTTTATTTCATAAAATCTTCCTACACAATTCCAGAAATCAAAAAAACAGATCGGATTCCGATTTAGATCCGATATTATCCAATCTTAGTCGACTTTTTCTTGCATATAAGTTTTATACTACAAAGCTTAACAAAATCCAAAATTAAGCTAAACAAAAAAGTTCTAACTAATATTCCAAAATTAAAACTTAAAAATACTAACACAAACTTTGTTGTCTTTACATTTTATTTTATTATTTATGTAACAGAAAGTCCAAAAATAAGAACAACGAAGTAATTCAACATTTTTTTGTCATTTTAATTTCACAAATTTTAAATTATGTGGTTTTATAGAAATTTTTTTGTTACCGCACCAAAAAAAAAGAAACAAATTTCAAAAGAAAAACCCTTGAATTTTCCAAACAAAACAAAAGAAAAATACACATAATTGGTTTCTATTTTATTTTCTCGGTTTCTCTCATACAAACAAAAAATTGTCAGATAATTTTCATTTTTTTTTGGTATCTTATAAATGAATATCAAAAAACCTTTAACAGTTTTTGTTTATAGCAATAAATTGAACCAAAAAACTAAAGGATAATTTTATGTACGAAGGTGAGATGAAAATAAACTAAACAACTACTATGTCTTGACGTAGCAATTAATTGACTACAATTATCCTACACTGCAATTAATTGATGCGTGAAGACGTAAAATACGGCAATAATTGAGGACTACAATAATTATGTTTTCAACTCAAATTATTGTAGTCAATTATCTTAGTTTTCGTTATTGACGTTTGGAATACTTTAGTGGCTCCAAATGAGGTTAGAATATTTTTATATATTTTCTGTTAAATTAAAATTTTTAATAAAATTTAGGACTATTTTAATTATTAACAATACTTTTTCATCAAATTATTAGCTATGTTTTTCTGCTATTGGTAGGCTTCGTTATGGCGTCGAGATTTTGAAAACATTTTTGAAATATTTTTATCTTTCCAAATGGCAAATACTGATAAGTATTTTGGTTTGTCATTATGAAAATGTTTTTTTGTTTAATTTTAGTTAATTTATTAAATACATTTTAGTGAATTGATGGTATTCGTTTTGTGTGCAACGAAAATTAATTTCAACAATTTTTAACCGTCTAGATTCAAAAAATATCCTGCAATTAATAATAATGAACAAATTGAAAACATAAATTAGTAGTCAGTTAGTTTTAGTATTGACCACTAAGTGTCAGGTCAAAATATTGCCAAATAATTTTTACAGTCAAGACTGAAACTAGAATTAATTGATCTGAGCAATATATTGTAGTAACCAATTAATTGCTACGTCAAGACATAGTAAACCTCTCAAACAAATGGAACATATAGAAAAACTGGAAACAGTAGAATGTCTGAACTACAGATTGTCGTATAGTAACTAATCACCGCAATGTATTTTTTAAATAGATGAGAAGGAGGGCACATCCCATGAAACAAAGGAATTACAAATTTTATTTTTATTAGTTTTTCATGTTTTTCAAAAAGTTTCGTTTTTGTTTCTGTTTTAAAAACTTTTTTTGGATGACAAATTTATTGTTTTCTGTGGTGATTTTAGGAAAAAAAATAAAGTTTTTCTTTTATTTTTAACCAAAATTTTTTTGTATCGGTTCATGTTGTTAAATTTTACTTTTAATGGAGTTAGTGTGAAAGTTTAAAATCATTTGTTTGTTCAAAATGCTATGAATCGTAAGAAAACTTTTGGCTTAAACAAGCAATGTCCTCTTTCGGGTCAAGTAAGCCATTTATTTTCTTTTTTGTTTTGTAAAAGCGCATAATGCAAATATGAGTTATAGCGAAGTTTATTTTCTGTTAAGTCATTGTTTGAATATTAAAAGCTAAATATTAAACCTCACTTTCACAGTTTTTGTGCTGCATCATGTATCAAACACGTATGTATTATTTTGAAAATTAAAAACATGAATTGAAAATATGAAAGGGTTGAAATCTCACAAGTCTGAGATATCAAGATTTCGGTCTGAGTTAAGGATTTTGATATAGTTTTCGGCAAAAAACTTTTATGAACACATTGTTTTTAGTTTTGGGCAGCGATGTATATCAAACATAGAACTCTTTGTTATAGTACAAGTAATTTTTATTTGTTTAGAAATTAATTACAAAATAAAAACGAAATACACAAGTTTACAAATTTTGATCTTTTTTTGTCTCCCTGATTTAAACCCAACTTTTCTTGTGGATTTTGATCTGCTGAACACGAATATCATACTAATTTTTTTAGTTTAGCTCTTGTTTTAGGGATATTTGTGAAAAACCAATTATTTCGGCGAAAAAAAAAGATTATTCCGGTTTTTGGATCGCCTATTTTACAAAACAAACAAATTCATTGTATTAATAAAAAAAAATGCATAGTAAAGATACTAACAAACATTTTGGCAGTTTTTTTCAAACTTTTCCATATTCAACGCCATAAATTTTGAACCAACAATGATTGTAAATTTTTTTAGTTTCTTGAAACCTGTGGTAAATTTAATTTCCTTTCTTTTAAGTTAAAAAAATACGAATATTGGTGCAGGTTGCACCAAGTTATTTAGGTTTTCCCAAAAAAAAAATCAAAACAAAAAATTTTGAAAAAAACATTTTTTTCTAAGAATAATTTAAATTCTGCAACGTAATTGATTTATATATTATATATATAAGTTGTTATTCAGATTTTTAACCGCGAGCTATTTTGAGTTTTCCTTATTTCAACCGCGTTTATGTATTTTTTCTTTTCTCTTTGTGCTGCATCGTAAATTTGATTTTACAAGTTCATTCGTTCTCAAACATCAGTTAAGAATTCTTTTGAAATAAAGTATTAAGTTTAATTTATTTATAGGGTGTCCCAAGAAGTTTCAAGTTTAAAAAAATCACTCCATATATATGAATTTCATACCTTCATTATTTTGGCATACAATTTGTTTGTATTGGATGCCGAAAAATAGCTATGTCAACTGCAACCTAACATATTCAAGATGGTACACTAGAGAAAATGTTCATTTAACGTTGTGTTGCGACCAGGTTTTGACCACACCTCGCCATTTTAACTCGAAAATCTGTACAACACGTCATATATAAATCAATTATGTTACAGAATTTAAATTATTCTTAATAAAAAATTTTTTTTACCAAATTTTTAGTGTTGACTTTTTTTAGGAAAATCTGAATAACTTGTACAACCTGCACCAAAGTTCGTGTTTTTAACTTGAAAGAAAGAATATTGAATTACTTGTAGGCAGCAAGATATTAAAAAAATTTCAATCGTTGTTTGTTCGGTTGGTTTGTTCGATTTGATCGTTGTTGTTATGGCGTTGATGTTGAATATGGATTATTTAAAAACAAACATAATTTTTTGATTTTTTTCAACTTTTTTCGAATATAACTTCCAGAATCCTCGATGGATTTTTACAAAAAAAAACTCAAAAGGTTTATTAGCACCTTAACTATGCACTTGTTTCATTAATACATTAAATTTGTTTGGAGTGCAAAATATGCGATCCAAAAACTGAAATAACCTTTTAGAGATTAAATTAATTAATTTCATTTTTTGCCAAAAAATTGGTTTAAAAAAATTGAAAATTATTCTTTTCACACTTGACAACATTTTTATGACAAACTTATGAGGCAATAAATAATATAGTTTTTGGCCTCATATACCGATTTCGACCATCGAGATTTCTTCAAATTCAAAGTTCCTACTCGTAATCACTTAAAATGAACGTTTTTTAAGCAAAAAATATGCAAATTTCCTTGTTTTGACGCGCTTGACGATTTTTTAACAAACTTTCGGTACAGTATCGAACACATCGTCCTTTCGGCTCTTTCCATTGAGTATACCTATTTTTAGAAACAAACATTTTTGAAATCCCTCCCGCGATTTCGTCGGTTGTGACGGCCGGCGGAGACCGAATTAAAATTGTATTTTATGAAATTTCTTATATTTTATAAAATACTAGCAGGACCCGGCGTGCTTTGCTACGCTTATAAATAAAGTTTGTGCACAGACATTTTGTTGACGTAGTAGCAATGATTTCAAAAAGTAGTAATGAGAAATGATAGCATAATTTTTAATTTTTGTTTTTTAAAAATATGAATGAAAAATAATCAGTACTTTAGCTCATCAGTTCGGAAAATTGGCGTATATGAAAAATTGGCGATCAAATAAGTTTTCGAGTAAGCTATAAAAAAATTTAAATGACTTGTTGAATTAGTAGAGGTGTGTCATCACTATTCACTATATAAAACATTATACACAACAAAAATAGATTCAAAAATGTTTACAGTGCTCATTCATTGTATTTGTACCCGACACGAAACACACAAAAACTGTTCTAAAGAAGTTTTTCTGAGAAATGAAAATGAAAAATGCTGTTAAATTGCAAAATTAAAGTGAATTACAATAGTTACTTTGATCTTAATCAATCATAGTTACTATGATCATTGCCGCTATCTCACAAAAAAGAAAGAAAACTCGTAAAGATAACATTGAATTAACATTGTGTCATTTTTATTGCAACTTATTTATTTTAATATGGAACGAATTTCAAAATGTCGTTTTAATTCTATTTATTTATTCGAGTGGGTACACTATATTTTTTGTTTTTCCGTCTGGTGCGTACACGAATAAATCAGAAGGTTTTCCTAACGCGCCAGCCACATATAGTTGTCCATGTCCATGTGAGAAAAACGGATTCTCCAAATCTAGTCCACATACTTGCAGTAACTGTCCGTGTGCTTTGTTGATCGTCATTGCAAATGCGAGCTGCACTGGAAACTAAACGTTTGAATTCAAATACCATATCTGTTGGGATCATTGGAATACGTGGCAACACTCCATCTTCCCCTTCGAATTTTGCATTTAAAATCGTAGCTTTAATGGCATTAAATCATCATCTTTTTCACCGAAGTTCAAAAAAGTTTGTGCAATTTCAAAATATGTGACATATTTGAAATAACAATATGTGTCACAACAACACATATAAACCTTTTAAGGCACAGGCTCTACAACATAATGCGTTGATGGACGCAAATTTTTTTTTTTATATTCTTCTTAAACAATGGAAAACATAATAATAAATCCTTTCACATAATAATGTACGATATAGGGCAATATTTCATGATAGGATGGAGGAAATAAAAACAATATACTTTTTTTTTTTCAAATTTGCAGGAGCAAAGCTAAAATTAGGTTCCTAATTATGCTAGTGCTAAAGCATATACCAAGATCATATAACGCATTGTTTACCTCAAGCCAGCATATATAATAATTATATGGAAGCTCATTTGTTCGAGCAAGCAAAAAATCCATTCTTTTGAAAAATAAAAAATATTACGTGCATCAACACCTTAGAAAGCATGTTCTTATGTGTTGTTGTGACACACATTGTAATTCCTACTACCCAACACATTTTATTTAAAAAAAAATAGAGCGTCATCGTCAAAGAATAGTCCATAACTAAGACTAAGGGTACTATCGTTGATTGAAAAAAGTACAACCGCAAGCACACCTAAAATATCACTTATCCCCTTAATATAAGTGATATCATACTGCCATTGTCGGTAGTATACGATATCTCACGTTAACTGATTTGCCAATAGCAGGTACTAAAGTAGGCCGCTTTGTCACATCCATAGATCCAAAATTTTAAATTTTATATATGTTCCTGCGGGTGGGATATTATAAATTCATTGGTATTAATGCATTGTAACTGTTTGCAAATCACTATTGCAAACGTGTTGCCGTCTAAGGGCCACATTTTTAATTAGTTTGTTTATCATACTTGCTATCCATGTTTGATTATACATAAGCTATGCTTCTTTGTATAGTATTTGTGCGTATTCCATTTTGTAATTTTGAGCTTTTAATCGATGTTATCAACTATCTTTCTTAGTTGAAGAAACATGCATTACATACAATTGCAAACCAATAACATATTTAGTTTATAACCAATAATAATAACACATTGTATAGATGATAGAATTTGTAACATCATTATGTGTTTAATTCAAATACATATAGTTTTGATATACAAATGTAATTGTTTCAGATTATACTTTCATTTTTCAATTTCATTAAATTATGTTCAACAAAAAAAATTGATCAAAGGAATCTAACCGTATAAAACGATATTTAAAGAAAAATCAAATTAAATTATTATCAACATTTAGCAGAACCCTTTAAGATAATTATAATGGCCCTGGGATTCCATTCAAAAAAAAAAATTGCCTGTTACCTATGCGCAAGTGTACACAACAACTTTCCAAAGTTTCATGATGATCGGAGGGTTTATTAATGCATAAACGACAAACATACATACTTTCAATTTTATATATATAGATTTATTATATTACATACTTCGGTTTTAAAAAATGGTTTTTGTTTATAAAAATAGGTATACTCAATGGTAAGAGCCGAGAGGACGATGTGTTCGATAGCTGTCCCGGAAGTGTGTCAAAAGAATCGCCAAGTGTGTCAAACAAGGAAATTTGCATATTTTTTGCTTAAAATACGTTCGTTTTAAGTGATTACGAATGGGTATATTGAAGTTAGAGAAATCTTGATGTTCGGACTTGATATATAAGGCCAAAAACTAGATTATTGCATTATAAGTTTGTCAAAAAAATATTGTCAAGTGTGTCAAAAGAATGATTTTCTTTTTTTTTATCATGTTTTTTGCAAAAGCTGAAGTTAATTATTTGTATGACATGAAATTTAATAGAACATGAAATTAGACACGGGAATTTTTGATTTTGTTATAATTTTTGGAATATTTTTAGATTTTTGGAAAAAGGTTTTTGATTTGGAAAAAATTTCAATTATTGATTTTGTAATAATTTTTGGAATATTTTTAGAATTTTAAAAAAAGTTTTATATTTTTGATTTTGTTATAATTTTTGCAATATTTTAAGAATATAGGAAACAGTTTCAATTTTTGGTTTTGTTATAATTTTTGCAATATTTTAGAATTCTGAAAAAAGTTTCAATCTTTGATTTTGTTATAGTTTTTGGAATATTTTAGGAATTTTAAAATAAATTTCAATTTTTGATTTTCTAAGAATTTTCGGAATATTTTTAGAGTTTTGAAAAAGTTTAACTATCTGATTTTATTATAATTTTTGAAATATTTTTGGAATTCGGAAAAAAGTTTGTATTTTTTTTTTATTTTATTATAATTTTTGCGATATTTTTAGAGCTTTGAAAAAAAGTTTGTATTTTTGATTTGGCTATAGTTTTTGCAATAGTTTTAGAATTTTGAAAAAAGTTAATTCGGTCTGAATTTAGTTTTTGGAATATTTTTAGAATTTTGAAAAAGTTTAGATTTTTCATTTTATAATAATTTTTGGAATTTTGAAAAAAGATTGTTTTTTGATTTTCTTATAATTTTTGCAATAGTTTGAGAATTTTGAAAAAAGTTTGTGTATTTGATTTTTTATAATTTTGGCCATATTTTGAAATTTTTTGAATAAATTTAAATTTTTGATTTTGTAATCATTTCTGGAATATTTTTCGAATTTTGAAAAAAATTTGAATTTTTGATTTTATTATAAGAGTTTTATGTGTAACTAGCAGGACCCGGCGTGCTTTGCTACGCTTATAAATAAAGTTTGTGCACAGACATTTTGTTGACGTAGTAGCAATGATTTCAAATAGTAGTAATGAGTAATGATAGCGTAGTTTTTAATTTTTGTTTTTAAAAATATGAATGAAAAATAATCAGTACTTTAGCTCATCAGTTCGGATATATGAAAAATTGGCGATCAAATAAGTTTTCAAGTAAGCTATAAAAAAATTTAAATAACTTGTTGAATTAGTAGAGGTGTGTCAACACTCATCTCTATATAGAACATTATACAGAACAAAAATAGATGCACAAATGTTCACAGTGCTCATGCATTGTATTTGTACCCAACACGAAACACACAAAAACTTTTCTAAAGAAGTTTTTCTGAGAAATGAAAATGAAAAATGCTGTCAAATTGCAAAATTCAAGTGAATTACAATAATTACTTTGATCTTAATCACTCACAAAATCTCTCAAAATTTTATTTTTTACACCAAATAGCGTAAAAGTTTTGTTTATTTAACATTGGTCGCATATTGCCGCTATCTCATAAGAAAGAAAACTCGTAAAGATAACATTAAATTAACATTGTGTCATTTTTATTGCAACTTATTTATTTTAATATGGAACGAATTTCAAAATGTCGTTTTAATTCTATTTATTTATTCGAGTACTTGTGGGCACACTTTATTTTTTGTTTTTCCGTCTGGTGCGTACACGAATAAATCAGAAGGTTTTCCTAACGCGCCAGCCACATAAAATTGTCCATGTCCATGTGAGAAGAACGGATTCTCCAAATCTAGTCCACATACTTGCAGTAACTGTGCGTACGCTTTGTTGATGGTAATTGCAAAAGCGAGTTGCACTGGAAACTAAACGTTTGAATCTGTTGGGATCATTGAAATATGTGGCCTGTCTGTCGTGGCAAGACTACATCTTCCTCTTCGAATTTTCCACTCAAAATTGTAGCTTCAATGAAATTGTACATCTTTGTTTTCACGGAAGTTCAAAAAAGTTTGTGCAATTTCAAAATATGTGACATATTTGAAATTACAATATGTGTCACAACAACACACATAAACCTTTTAAGACAGAGACTCTACAACATAATGCTTTTTAAGACGTTGATGGACGCAAATTTCTTTTTTTTATATTCTTCTTAAACAATGGAAAACATAATAATAAATCCTTTCACATGATAATGTACGATATAGGGTAATATTTCATGATAGAATGGAGGAAATAAAAACAATATACTGTTTTTTTTTCAAATTTGCAGGAACAAAGCTAAAATTAGGTTCCTAATTATTCTAGTGCTAGAAGCATATACCAAGATCATATGACGCATTGTTTACCTCAAGCCAGCATATATAATAATTATATGAAAGCTCATTTATTCGAGCAAGCAAAAAATTCATTCTTTTAAAAAATAAAAAAATTACGTCCATCAACACCTTAGAAAGCATGTTCTTATGTGTTGTTGTGACACACATTGTAATTCCTACTACCCAGCACATTTTGTTTTAAAAAATATTGCGACGCTGATGCATAGGCTGACTTCACCACAGTTCTGGAAACATAGTGTTCTGGATATATAATGAGCTAATATCCATCAAATACTTTAATTAAAAGCTAACCAATATTATGGACTTCGTAGTTCTAATAATAAAAATATTAAAGTAAGCAGTAGTATCCCAACAAACATAAATTCTGTTGTACGAGAAAAAGCAAAAAAAAAATTTTATCGGAAGTGACAATCCGGAAGTTAGGATGCATAACTGTTGTGAACCGTACTAAATGTGTATGTACTAAGTTTCATCCATTTCGATTATCAGGTACAGAAGTTATTGAGCTTCCAAACAATGTTCACTGTCGCTAAAAAAACTAATCAGTTCCTTGCCATACATATTTGCATCTTTTTGCGAAGTTTAATCAAAATTACTTAACGAACGCATGTTGTATGCATCCAACAAACATTGAAACAATAAACAGGTGTTAGTGAGGACCCCACCACTTATCCCAATATTGTCCAAAAACTAATCAATTCTTTGTCATTAAAGTCTTCATCTTTTTTCAAAGTGCCATTAAAATTGATTAATGAATGAAATCTGTATGCTCCCAACAAACTTTAAAAACAAAGTGTGAAAAGTCAGCAGTTGTATGGTAGACCCCCCGCCACTTTGATCAATGTGTCCCAAAAGATGATAATTATTTTTTCACACTAATTGAACCTTTTCCATAAGTTTCATCATAATCATTTCATTATTGTAGGCTGTAGTGTGCATAAAGACACTGAAAAAACCTCCAACAATTTACAAAAAAAAAATTTACCGGAAGTGAAAAACCGGAAGTTGGGATGCAGAGCTGTTGTGAACCGTACTAAATGCTCATGTACCAAGTTTCATCCAATTCGATTACCAGGTACAGATGTTATTGAGCTATAAAAAAAACAGGTGTATGGGACACCGCCCACCACTTTGTTCAATATCGCTCAAAAACTAATCAGTTCCTTGCCATACATGTTTGCATCTTTTTCCAAAGTGTCATCAAAATTCGTTCACGAACGAATGCTGTGTGCTCCCAACAAACATTGAAAAAGTGTGACACAGTAAACAGGTGTTCGGGAGGACCCCCACCACTTATTCCAATATTATTCAGAAACTAATCAGTTCTTTGTTACTTAAGTTTTCATCTATTTTCAAAGTGTCATTAAAATAAAGTAATGAATGAAGTCTGTATGCTCCCAACAAACTTAAAAAACAAAGTGTGAAAAGTCAGTTGTATGGTAGACCCCCCACCACTTTGGTCAATGCGTCCGAAAAGATGATGATATCTTCTCACACTAATTGGAACCCTTTTCATAAGTTTCATCATAATTCACGATATTTAAAGAAAAATTAAATTAAATTATTATCAACATTTAGGCAGAACCCCTTAAGATAATTATAATGGCCCTCCTTGGGGTTCCATTCAAAAAACAGTTTACCATTTACCTAAGCGCAAGTGTACACAACAACTTCCCAAAGTTTCATGATGATCGGATGAATTGTTTATTAATGCATAAACGACAAACATACATACTTTCAATTTTATATATATAGATATACATCGCTGCCGATAACTAAAAACAATGTCCTCATAAAAATTTTATGCCGAAAACTTTATCAAAATCCTTAACCAAAACCAAAGTCTTGATATCTCAGAGCTATGAGATTTCAGCCCCTTCATATTTTTATATTAAACTAAATGTAAAAAATGGCTCTTAAAATGGGATTCGAACTTAAAGAAATCGGTTTTGTATAAGGTTTGGACAAAAAAATTTTCATCCAAATTTCTTTAATTAATCAATATAAGAGTAGAGATCCTTTTGTCAGTGAAACGCCTAAATAATCAATAAGATAAAAGCAAAACCTCTATATTCCATTTTAAACGACGCTATCTATTCCTTTTTATTATACTTTTGCGCTGGGCCATGTTATAAACTTGTTCAACTTGCAAAATATAAATGAACAAACGACGCAGACGTTATGAATTGATGCTATGAGAAAAGACTTCTTGATGAATTTTCTTGCAGCTACTTATCACCGGTTACGCCTTCCTACTAAGGAAAAGATGGTAATATAACTATTGATCCTTTTGAAGAATATCAGTAATGGAGTCACTAAGATATATGTTGACAAAAGCAAATTGTTGGTTATGAAATAACGAGATTTTGGGTCACCAAGGTTATGGGTTGTTGAAACCAATGAAAAGTGTGTATAACATAAAAATATCATTATAGGGAAAACATTAGTTGTGTCAGATAAAAACTTTAGAATACCGAAAAGAACAAACAGAAAGAAGAGTCGAAAATCAAACGCAGAAGACGGATATACAAAATCTACTACGGAAGTGGACAATAGTGCTTACTGAAGAATAAAAGAAAGAAGCCCAACAATTTCTCAAACGTTATACGATCATTTTCTGTAGCACATCAGCAGATAACGGAAGAACACGTTTACCATAAACAAAACGAAAAGAGTTTGTGTTGTCGAGCAATCAGGCCTACGGTTTTAGTCTGGAAGGAGGATGGAACAATAATATGCTGCATCGACTATAGAAAACTGAACGGGGTTACAGAAAAAGAAAGTTACTCATAATCTCGAATTGATAATAGCCTGAGCATGTTATGAGGTATCGAATTGTTCTTAACATTAGATCTGCGAAGTGGTTATTGACAGTAAGAGGTTCAGGAAGAGGATTGAATAAAGTAAACCTTTAGTGGATAGTGGGGCAAAAAAGAAGTATCGTAACAAAAATAAACAATGTCTTTCATTGGATTGGTATGTGAGACCAAAAACTTGATTATTGCATTATAAGTTTGTTAAAAAAATGTTGTCAAGTGTGGCAAAAGAAAGATTTTACTTCGATTTATTTATTTTTTACCCAATTTTTTGGAAAAAATAAAATTAATTATATGTATGACATGAAAGTTTATTATTATTATAAAGAATTACGGCATTATAAGTTTGTCAAAAAAATAATGTCAGGTGTGTCAAAAGAATGATTTTCATTTATTTTTTGTAGAAAATAATAGAATTAGTTATTTGTATGATATGAAAATGATATCATTATTATTGAGAATTTTATTGCATTTTAAGTTTGTGTGTCAAAAAAATGATTTCATTTATTTTTTTAGCCAATTTTTTGGAAAAAAAAAATTTGGCTGTTGTATGACGTAAAAGTGACATGGAAATTTAGGACTTTGTTATAGTTTTTGAAATATTTTTGGAAAAAGTTTGTAGTTTTGATTTTGTAATAATTTTTGCAATATTTTTAGAATTTTGGGAAAAAGTTTAAATTTTAAAGAGTTTTTGGAATATTATTAGGATTTAGAAAAAGTTTAAATAATTGATTTTATTATAATTTTTGAAATTTTGGAAAAAGTTTCAATTTTTGATTTTATTATAATCTTTGCAATAATTTTAAAATTTTGAAAAATGTTTGATTTTATTTAATTTTTTTCAATATTTTTGGAATTTTGAAAGAAATATAAATTTGTGATTTTGTAATACTTTCTCGAAACGCTAAATGGAGAGTTTTTTGAGTAGTTTTTCTGATTGTATTATCTTTTTACTAAATTATGTTAATTTATGATCGGTTATGATTTTCCGGTAACGTATAGATGTTTCGTGTTAGTTTTGTAATAAATTTCTAAACAGAGATACAAAATACATGTACTTTGACAAAGAGTTATGTTTGATACACATCGCTGCCCAAAACTAAAAACAACGTTTTCATAAAAGTTTTATGCCGAAAACTTTATCAAAATCCGTAACCAAAACCGAAGTCTAGATATCTCAGAGCTTGAGATTTCAGCCCCTCCATATTTTTCTTTTGTAATGTTTGAAGTACTGGGTGGGGGTAAGGGGGGGGGGGGCAGGAAAATAAACTCACGTTTTGGTAATAACTCAACAACTTAGCAGTCGATAATATATTGAATTTGTTTTTGGAAATATTTCAATTTTTTTCGATTTTTCTAAATTAAACTCGATGCCTTAAAAAAAACTTTAGTTGTACTATCTTTTTATCTATGTCTATAAAATACAGATAAAAACAAATGATAAAAATACAGATAAAAACAAACTAGAAAATCTCAAGTTGATAGCACTTGTAGTTGGTGAGAAATTCGATTATGTAGAAATTCGCACGGACACCAAAGTCTCACCAAAAGGTTTTAACTTATAATTTTTCAAAGTACGGACCCCTAAAAAACATAATAGATTAAAACAATAGCATAAGACGAAATGCATTTCAAAAATTTTATTTAAAATATCCTAATATTTTCGAGCTCTAAGAGTCCTTCTTCTGGGATTATTGTTTCTAAACAGAAAATTTTTACACAAAATTAAAACTTCAAGTAGTTCATTCAAGTTTAAAAATTTCCTGGAAAACATGTTTATTTAGAATAACTTTCGTGTTTAGATACCAGGTGGTCAGAAAGATTTTTGAAAATTTAAAGGCAGGGTAAACCTTATATTAACGGTTTTATGTGCGTTGGAAAGGTAATTGAATGGCCCATAGAAATAAATACACAAACAAGTTTTTATTTACAATGTTAAAAATATGAAGAAGTACATTTTTCAAAGATGGAGCTGATGTTTTGGGTCAAGTATTTTTTTTATTTTCTTCCACATAATGAAAATTCCATTTTTCCCATAAAATATACAAAAATTTTAAAATAGCATTTTTGTGTTGTATAGATATTAATTTTTAAATAGATGCATCTCTCAAACATTTTTAATTTTAGATGAAATTCGTGATTCGGGCGATCGGCGCTGAACCCAACCATTTTTTATGGGCTTAATACTAGGCAAACAAGAAACATGGATAAAATAAAAAAAACTCGTTTTTTAGAAAAAATTTAAAGGGTTTATTTTAAGAACAGGCTAGTGCGAAAGATTTCTGGAAATCAAAATTCACAGTAACTTAGAAATCAAATTACAACATTTCAATTCAACCGATATTAACAATTGTTTGTGCATTTAAAAGGTTATTTACTGTTTTATCGAAAAAAAAATTTCACTATAAATTTTTTACTTACACTATTAAAAATACTAAAAATACATTTTTTAAAGATGACGCCGATGTCGTAGGTCAAGCATTTTTTGATTTTTTTAGCAATATAAATTAAAAACTTAAACTATCTTCTAAAAGTAATTCTTTGTTCTTAAGATATTGGTTTTTAAGGTTGGAGCTTTGATATTGGGAACTAAAAATGCTTGACCTACGAAATCAGCGCCATCTTTAAACATTTTTAAATCATAGTATTTGTAACAGTGTAAATAAAAATAATACTGTGCATTTTTCAAATAAAATATTATCAATATTTATCAATTCCTTTCAATTCCTTATCAATTCCTTTCAATTCCTTATCAATTCCTTTCCAACGCACATACAACCGTTGGATGAGCCGTTCCCTAGTAATTTTATTTCGAAGTAACCCTCAGTTTGATATTCCACAAATCTTTCCGACCACCCTGTTCTCAAATTAAACGCTCTTAATTTTTTCTAAAAACACACATGAATTTTTATTTCACCTATTCTACTTGTATGTCAAGTATAAAGTCGATTTGTTGTCCGCCGATATTACAGATCACGAATTTTCTTTAACACTAAAAGTTTTGAAACGGAGTTGCACATCTTTAAAAATGGCCACTATAATATTTGTGGAACGAAAACCACCGCTATCTTTTAATTTTAGTATGTTTTAGGCCAAGGTTAGCACTTTTTTATTCTAAAAAAAATATTAAAAAAATGCAAGATATATATTGTCCTTTTTAAAAAATGTATTTCTTCATATTTTTAACAGTGTTTAACAGTGTTGGTTTTTAAAGTGTCTCATGAGTTTAAATTTTTCTTTTCTATTTTTTTACAATAATTCTCTTGCCAGTAATATTATATCCCATAACAAAATGTGTTAAAATATCAACCAAAATTCATCTCCGAAACTTCTTTGACGGAACCATTATCAGTTTTCTGATTCGCAAGATTGCTAATGATTTCACAATGACAGGAAATTGCTTACAATTGCTTGAAAAATCTTAAAATGGTCAAAAAGGTGGAAATAATATCCGGCTTGTGTACATGTACCTCTTCAACAATTTGAAAAAAAAATGTTTACGCATGTTTAATGTTTTTTTTACCCTAAATATGCTTCGGAAGAGATTTTCCAAATTTTATATTTTACAAGATGACAATTTGAAGTAAGAGCACATTTTTTTCAGACTACATAGATCTTAGTAAAGCTATAAAAGGTGTCCAGAAGGGTGTACATGCGTCACAAGGCTCAATTCATTATGCGTCATTAGCCTCTGTACATCAACTTCTACATTCAACCTTCACGAGGTGGATACCGTTACACTGACCAGCCTAGAAGCAGGTTGGGTGCAAACCCTAACGGGAATTCAGGTCAGAAAACCGATGAATAAGGGGGCTGTTTTCGGGTAGTACCACAGCTAGGCGTTATAAAGATGGGATAGTATGGTGGCGGATGATTCCAACAGAAGAAAAAACCGCAGCATACAAAATCCTAGTCAGATGGATTACTATCACTCATCAACCCGCAGTGGCTGGTGTTGTGCAAAAACATACCCCAAAATACACCCCAAAGTACAACCATCAAAAAAGGCTCTCAGTTCCCAGTCGCTTGGCGATCTCTGACTCCGACATCAGTCAGACTAGATGTCAAGCAGAGGGTGCTAAAAATCTTTGGGTTACAAAAGGTAACCATATCGGGTTATGCATTACAACATATAATGCTCAAATATTGTCGTCAAGAGAAAAAGTGCTCGAAATGGAAATGACACTTCAAAAAATCAAATAGGATGTAGTCGGAGTGAGTGAAGTAAGAAAACAAGGAGAAGAATACTTGAAACTGCTATATGAACATAGATTCTACTACAGAGGAAGTGACAACCAAACGTTGATTCACGGTGTCGGACTGTTTATTAATAACCGTTGGTCGAATCAAATTTCTCACACTAAAAGTATATCTGATCGAGTGATTTACGTATGCCTGAAAATACAAAGCAGATACAGCATTAAAGTGATTCAGGTATACGCACCAACACCAACGTATGACGACGAAGAAATTGAAACATTTTATGAAGATATTGCGAAAGCCATTAATAAAAATCGTACACATTACCAGTTCATGGTCGGTGACTTCAATGCAAAGTTAGAGAAACAAGAAGAAGAATCTGAAATTTCCATTGGAAATTTTAGTTTTGATCAAAGGTTCGAACGTGGTGACACGCCTCTGAATTTCCTACAGCAACACAATCTGTTTGCTTCGGATTCTCCCTTGACTGGAAAAACTCTACAAAAATGGACTTGGGCCAGTGCTGATGGTGTTAAAAAAAGCGAAATTAACAATATTATAACAAATCATTTGTCAATTATTAAAAATTTTACAGTCCTGACCTGAATAACTTTAAGACTGGTAGCGACCATCGAATGGTACGGGCAAAAGTTATATTAAATACCAGATTTCAGAGGTCAAAGCTGGTAAAAAAAAGAAAAATGATTGATTTTCAACGGCTGAATGAATTGAGCGTAGAGTTTGCAACAAAAATGAGTGATGATTTGAATGACATAGATACTCAAAACTCAACTCTACATTAGACGAACTGAACAATCAAATTGTCAAATCGATCAGATGAATCGACAGATTTCATGAAATTAAAGTGTTAATCAATTCATGTGAACGAATCGAAACTCAGTCAGGAAACACTGGGTCTGATAGTAAACAGACTGAAGCTGGTAGAAGAAGGAAAACGAGATTCGTTAGAATAGAATAACGCAACGTAACGAATTATCAACAAGGAAATAAGATCAGATTTACGAAAATATAACGTTCAGTTGGCCTAAAACATAATCGAAGCAAACTGCAACATAAAAATTTTACGATCCAAGCTGTTAGATGCCAAGAAAGAAATCTTCAAATTACGAGACAAAACAGGAACGATATAATCGAACCGAACTAAAGTATTAAACTTCGAGGGAACGGAAATTTTTAGCGACTGATATGAACAATATCTACCCCGGTAGTATTACATAAATCATAATATCAACAAACATAACTGTGTATTTATTTTACTTTTGTGTAAGCATACAATAAAAGCAAATATTTAAAAATAAAGTTACTTGTTTTTCACATTGACCAGTAAAAATTTTCATATAAGAAAAAAGAAAAAAAAAATATCTACCCCGGTAGATATTGTTTTCTTACGTAATATCAACTTACATAATATCAACAAACGTGTAATAATATCAAACTTGTATTAATATCATAATATCATTTTGCTTTTGTGTAAGCATACAATAAAAGCATATATTTAAAAATAAAGTTACTTGTTTTTCACATTGACCAGTAAAAATATTCGTATAAAACCCAAGGAAAAAATATCTACCCGGGTAGATATTGTTGTCTTGCGTTAAAAAAACCATAAAAATCCTAGAAAAAGTGTTAAAAGGAAGTCCAAAATATTTTTTTCTCAGATTTTGAGAAATCAATTTAAAAATTAGTCACATAGCTGAACAGGCATGATGATTGGTCAAAAACTCATAAAGTTATTGAATTACGAAAACCGTGATATCTACCCGGGTAGATACTGTTCACGTGAAGGTTAAATATGCCAAATTTCATGAAGAATTGTTTACATCAGTACGACCGAAGCAAACGATTGAAGGAATACCTCAAGGTAGATAGATGATAACAAACGTCCGATCAGAGAGTTACCTGATATAACCATAGAGGAAACTAAGGCTGCTGTTGATGAAATGCAAAATAAAAATCTCTTGGTGAAGATGGTGTACCAATTGGAGCCATTAAAGTAGGCGGTGATATTTTGTTAAAAGCAATAACGGCTTTGTTTAATAAATGTCTGGAATTGGAAAAAATACCCAAAGCATGGCAAAATGAAGTGATTACACTGTTACACAAAAAAGGAGAGCTAACAAAGCTAGAAAATTATCGGCCTATAAGTCTGCTATCAACACTTTACTCACTGCTCATGAAGATCATTACAAAACGAAATACGAAAGAGTTGATCTTCTATCAACCCCTAGAACAACAAACTGGAATTAAAACCGGTTATAGTGCAAATGATCATTTGCAGGTGGTGAGAAAATTGATTGAGAAGTTCAAGGAATATAAAATTGAAATAACATTCAAATTCATCGATTATGAAACGGCATTTGATTCCATTGAGACTTGGTCAATATTGGACAGTTTAGACGAATGTATAGTTGAGTCGAGTTATAGTAGAACGATTCGTTACGTATAAAAAAATGCTACGCCTTGTAATAGGCTGCTCGAAAATAAGGAAAAGTTTGAAATTGGATGAGGATTAAGGCAAGTGTACTACATCTTAAATGTAGCCACTAACTTCCAAATAAAACATTCATAAAAAACAATCATAAAACTAAAAACAAGAAACATAACTATAAATCAACAATTACTCATGGTAGTAAAAGTCATTCTTACACGTGACGTAAAAACAATATTGAAATACTATAAATCTAATTTTTTATAATCGTCAAACCTACCATAACATAAATACTCAAAGAAAAATATGTAAACAAAAAATAATAAAAAAACTCGGTCATATTTCTTAAACATGAAAATAAGTGTGTGAAATATATCACATTACATTTAATTACTTTTATTTTCTATAATATTTTCTTTTTGTTTAATAAACAAATTTTGGTATATAAAGATTTTAAGTAAATTTTAAGTAAATAAGAATCGATAAATTTTATTGAATTTGGTAGCGATATTTTGATGAATATGGATTTTATGTTTTATGTATATTGATTTTAAGGAGAAGTTGAAAGATATTGATTTTGTATATAAAGCTGAACATTATTAATAATAAATTAGAACTGATTTTGAACTTAAAGTTCGTGTTTTATTTTCTGAATTATTTCTCAACTGACGTCACCGAATAGCTATTAGCTAAAGGGACTAACAGTAGAGAAACAAACCGAATAGTTTAATTGTTAAAGGTTGTCTATTTACTGGGACGGTTCTCTGACAGCAAAACGTACGTGACTTTAACAATATAAATATATATCTGTGGGATAACTCTCGTCAAATTTCGAGATTCCTGCCAACGTATAAATAGAAGTCACATGAATCATAATTTTGAAGATGATTTCGATTGAGAAATCTTAAAGAAAGCTTCGAAGAAGATATCAACAACGCAATACATTATACAAGGTTATACTTTATCACCTAAATTATTCAAATCAACTCTGGAAATTGTTTTCAAAATTCAAAAACTTGTACTAAAGTGGAACTGGAATAAATATAAACGGAAGCATTTTCATTTTGCAGATGATATCGATATACTCGATATACTACGATACTCGTAGGAGCTAACCAGGATCAACTACAAACAATGATAAACCAGTTGCATCAAGAATCCAGTAAAATTGGTCTCAAGATGGTCTGTCAAAAACAAAAGTAATGACGAATATCGATGACAAAACAGCTATTGAAGTTGGAGTTGAGGTCATTGAAAGAGTTGACAATTATATATACCTGGGTCACAAGCTGAAATTAGGTCTAGACAATCAAACTGCGGAGGTGAAACTTAAAATTGGACTTGGCTTGACAGCTTTCGGAAAACTTAGACTCATTTTAAATAGGAAAATGAACAATAGCCTAAAACGTAGTGTTCGATGCATCATGCATGTGTCTTTCTAGTACTCACCTATGGAGCTGAAACTCTCACATTAACAAAAAATCGTTGAAAAATCATAAAACAAAAATCCTTGATGTCAGGGAACGAATAGCGTTCTGAAATAAGACTGGGCAGGAAACATTTCTAGAATGACTGATGAACGATGGACAAAAACCATTTTGTCATGGAGACCAACAATAACAAGACCTATGGGGAGACCACCAGAACGATGGATAAACAGTATAAAAAGATTTCTAGGAACAAATTGGAAGCAAGTTGCAATGGATTGTATGAAATGGAAGGAGGTAGGGCGAGGCCTACATTAGCAGTAGAAATAAACAGGCTTAGCAAGAAGAACAAGAAAGCTATGAAAAACATCTATCCCTGAAAAGAAAAGGGTTATACAAATTTTCACGGGGAGCTCCATACTCAAAAGTAGAGATAAAGAAGGAGTTTTTTATAATAGAAAAATAATGACAAAACCCCTAACACCACAAAAACAAAGAAGAAGAAATACCTGTGGGGACACACTTTCTCTGCGGAATGCAATGAACGAATTTTTGATAACAACATATATTTTTATGCACATCAATAGCAGCGCAGCACTGGTGTCTTGCACCATGGAACAATGTGCCTGGTACCAGGTTGGAAACTGGGTTCTTCGTGAAAGAAGTAGCCCGGACGAACTCAAGAAGAAAAACTCTAAAACCGAAACAAAACTCACAAGCATCTACATCAAACAATTAAAAGCTCACTAGAGATTTGATGAAACCACCATATAACGCAACTATAACGGCCAGGAAAGCCACTCTTGTAAAAGAGAAAAAAGAGCTTTGTTTAAAACCAGGTAATAGTTTTGTAGGTGTAATAAAGGTTTTATTTGTGGTGATTTGAACATAATATTGTCTTTCAACTATGCCAAACGCAGAAGATATAAATGAAAAGTCGAAGTTCTTCTGGTGAACTTGATGTCGAAAAGATGAAGCCACTCAGTAGTATATAAGGGCTAAATGATCACCCTGTAGTACATTGCAATGACATAATTATAATCATAATTCTTGAAAATATGGGATATTAGATCAAAAGCAAATTCATTGCATTACATTAGGGAAGAAAACCATTTCGTTGAAAATCAATATTTTTAAGCTAACGATTTGGTATATCCACCGATCGTGGGAAACGCATAAACTCACATGAATTCACAACGAAGAAGGGTGGAGAAACTCAAAGAGGGGGTAGAGTCATTTCTCTGTAACGATTCTTGATATCGACTGTTAAGATTTACACGGAACTACTTCAAAGGCAAAAGTGAAGTGGTTTAATGAGGAAAACGATCCCGAGCCTGCGTTTTGGTTAGGAAAAACATTGATCATTCTTAGTTTTCCAGCTTTCAAGATTTTATATAAATTATAATTCATTTGAAGGCATTAATAAAATATTAGTAAGAGCTGACTACTAAAGAAAAGTTCTGCAAGCACTATACAGGAGCTCTTATTTGAAACTCTAGCCCCACGTCACCTTATGTGGGAGTTTAATTAAACTTGAATGAAACGCAACCATACGGAACAATTGAGTATTATACCGCACTGGCAGAATTGTTACGGATGTAAATTGAGCAATAACTGAAGGGTTCAAAGCAATTTGTCAAACTTTTATTGAAAAATAATTAAAATACAATTTTTTACTAAAACTTTAATTTAATTTAATTTACAAAAACTTTGTTATTTACACAAAAAAGAATTAAATTTACAAAAATATTATAAATTTAAAAAGTTAACGTTTCTGGGTGGAGAGCGCACGACACTAAAGAATATCGTCCAACTGAAGTCTGAACGTGACATGAAATGTTTACTCCATTTACACTCGTCATAAAATATCACAATACTATATAGATTTTCCTCCCCATAATGCATCACGTAATTTAGGTAATTTTTACCTCCAAGTGAAAATGTTAATATAAAACAAAAACTAATTATAACTAAAACTTACTTTTTGATTTGCAGAAACATAATATGCAGAAGATCCTAGTTGGAGTTGTGATTCTAGTCCACCTATTTGATATCGTCGCATTGAATGGTGGCTAACTGACGCCATCAAATAGAGTCATTCTGAAAATAATAGAGAAAAAAAATTAAAATCGTGTAACACCTTATATAAAATCACAAATTGAACTAAATTTTATATTAATTGTATGTTGGTAGATTTTTAATATAATAACTCCAAATACGCTAATTTAATTATAAGCTTGGTGATAATTTTAAAGATGGGGATTTTTTATGACGTCAGTCTAACTTTGAACTTCAAACAGATCAAATATAAGTGTTCATATCTATATATTGAGGTTCAGGAAAACACCAACTTAGTTTTCCACTACTCTGCTAAAAAAATGTTAAAATGATCAAAGCAATGAAGAACTCAAACTTGATTTGTTTATTCAAAAGTTTTTCAAGATTCAACAGGTTGATTCTTTATACAATTTCAATGTTGTAATATGAAAACAATACAAAATTTAAATACTCCAAATCTAAATAATTTTTTACTGTCAAGTGTTTAAATTATGCAAATAAAAATTTGTTATGTTTACGTTGCTTCATATTATCAAATCTTTTTTTTACATTATAAATCGTTTTATATGATTTTTGGTTGAAGTGCCAGAAAAGTTGCAGACAAACATAAAATAAGCAACAACAACAGAAGAGCACTTAATAAGATGTAAGTGTATATTTAACATTGAATGTTGATGATGCTTTGAGATTTTTGCTTATACTTATTTTTGTTTTCGTTTGAGGAAATTATTATTTTATTATTACAGACATATGATGAAAAAAAGGGAATAAGATGGTTTGAAGGTTAAACCTAACCAAAGTGATATATGGGGGTACTGATGGATGAACTCAGTCAACGGTAGTATTTGAAATTTTTGTACGGAGTATTTTTCGATGACGCGAAGCTTTTGTTTTTTCGTAGAAATGAGCCTCCGATTAACTCTTAATGCGGGCTTTAATTAGTGAGCAAAACTTTGCGTTTCATGATCGAGGCATGCCACCATCTGGATTATTGATAACTACGTTTATTTGTTTATTTTTGTATGTTTGTTTTTGTTTGTTTTATTTTTATACGCTACATCTTAGTATGATTTATCTAATATGTCATAATAGACAGATTTTAAAGAAAAATCTATATACCTATTGCAATGAGCATTATTTCCGAATTTAGGAAAAACACTTGGTGCCAAACGACTATACATATATGAGAAAATACATTTTTTTATCAAATCATATAGGGTATCATATAAAAGTGCTCCAACCACTTCAGTATTCCTTAAAAATGTATTTTTGAATTTTACAACTATTTTTTCTATAATTTTGAATATTGGCGTTTTGTTTATCTTTACTTTCCTCGTTTAAGTTCGAACCTAATTGATCGGTAATCTTTAAAAGTATTTAAAATGAAAGAGAAAATTCCAAAAAATTTTAATGGAAATGTAGGGGAAGGGTGGTAATGAGAAAGTTTGAAAACAACATTTGAAACCCGGTCATGGTGGGATGTCATATGAAAAAGCACTTGATTTTAGAAACATCGCATTTTTTTTAGAATTCTGCGGTACACAGTTTTTGAGTTATTGTCAAAAAACTGCAATTTTTTTTTATTAGTTGACGTTGATGGTCAGGAATATTTGAAAATATTCACAAAGACAGGCATTTTGATAAATTTTTAACGAAAAATATAACGAAGCCTCATACAAAGGAAAAACATGTTCTTGACCGAGTTGTGAAAAACTGACTATTTCTTATTTTCCTGAAACTTAGCATATAGTAGAGACAAATAGTAGACACAAAACAAAAATACAACATATTTTAGAATTTTTTAAAGTGCAAAGTTTGAGTATATCGACCCGTTTTTTTTTATAACCCGTTTTTGAGAAATCAATGCGACCGTGGAGTGAAAATTTTGTTAAGGACTTTACAGCAAAACTGATAACCGTGCTACTATCTAATATTTCTCAATATAAAATTTATGAAAACTAAATCTATATTGAATAAAATAAAGGATAATTGGCCAAGTTCGAGTTCAGTTCTTCACAAAAACACAATTTTAGAAATAAATCAAAAAACAAGTTGGATTTTTTGCAATATTTTTGGAATTTTGAAAAAATTTTCAATTTTTGATTTTGTTAGAATTTTTGAATATTTTTAGAATTTTGAAAAACTTAAAATTTTTTCTATTATAATTTTTGGAATTTGAAAAAGTTTCAATTTTTGATTTTGTATTAATTTTTAAAATATTTTTAGAATTTTGAAAAAAGTTTAAATTTTGGATTTTATTATAATTTTTACAATATTTTGGGAATTTTGAAAGAAATTGGGATTTTTGATTTTATAATGATGCCTTCGCATATTACAAAAAGAATTGTCATGGACTGGAAAAAAAGTGGCTAGCTAATTTTACAAATAAAAGTGAAAAATTTACTAAACTGTTTGATACAAATATCGATGCTGCTATTACCGTACCTAAGTACCCAGAGCATTAAAATTCTGAGAATATTGTTGATAAACAACCCCAAAGTACCACTTATTCCAACGACTTCAGCTGAAGTGAAAATTTTTTTTAAATGCGAGATGGTTCATACCATTGATTAAGTATACTTAATTAATGTTCATACTAAAACGAAAAATGCTGAGGATGTTCCGATCAAAAGGTTATGTGAAATTTATTACTCACTTAAAATAAATCTAATGCAAACGATAATTCTGATGATAATTCGGAAAAGAAGAATTTTTAATTATATTAAGTTTGTGATGAAAAATGCAAAGTTCCTATTGAATAAAGTTCAAAGTTCCTATTGAATACTTAGATATAAAAATTACTGAATATTTATTTTCTTAAAAATAGGTTGCAATATTATCATATATGTATATATTGAATTTAATATTATAGATTGTAAATAAAAAAATAGAGGGGCTGAAATCTCATGCTATGAGATATCAAGACTTCGGTCTGGGTTAAGGATTTTGGTATAGTTTTCGGCAAAAAACATTAAATTTAGTTTTGGGCAGCAATATATATATATATATATATATATATATATATATATATATATATATATATATATATATATATATATATATATATATATATATATATATATATATATATATATATATATATATATATATACATATATATATATATATATATATACATATATATATATATATATATATATATATATATATATATATATATATATATATATATATATATATATATATATATATATATATATATATCTATATATATATATATATATATATATACATATATATATATATATATAATATATATATATATATATATATATATATATATATATATATATATATATATATATATATATATATATATATATATATATATATATATATATATATATATATATGTATATATATATATATATATATATATATATATATATATATATATATATATATATATATATATATATATATATATATATATATATATATATATATATATATATATATATATATATCAAACATAGATATATATATATATCAAACATAGAACTCTATGTAAAAGTACAAGTATTTAACATCTTTATTTCAAATTTATTTCAAAACTAACACGGAACATCAATACGTTGCTGAAAGGTTATGCAGATCATAAAATAACATCATTTAGTGAAAAAAGGTTAACTCAGCAAAGTACTCAAAAACCTCTACATTAACCGTTTCGAGAAAATATAATAAAATCAAAAATTCAAATTTCTTTCAAAATTCCCAAAATATTGTAAAAATTATAATAAAATCCAAAATTTAAACTTTTTTCAAAATTCTAAAAATATATCAAAAATTAATACAAAATCAAAAATTGAAACTTTTTTCTAGATTTCGTAGGCAATGACAGACGGCCGGCCGGCAGAAGACATACATTTTTTTTTTGCTTTTTTAAAAGGTCCTAAAACGTCGAGAAATGACAAGAAATTGTTGGCTATGATGTCACTTTTGGCTTGACAATCTAGTACCTAGGACTTTCAGAATGTCAAAAATGTTTCAGTTTTGCTAAAAAATGGTCTAACTACAAATATAGAAGCAATTTTAAGACATAAATATGGAGGGGCTGAAATTTGACAGCTCTGAGATATCAAGACTTCGGTCTGAGTTAAGGATTTTTATATTGTTTTCGGCAAAAAACTTATATGGGGACATGGTTTTTAGTTTTGGGCAGCGATGTATATCAAACATAACTTTTTGTTAAAGTACATGTATTTTTTATCTCTGTTTAGATATGTATTACAAAACTAACACAAAACATCAAAACGTTGTCGGAAAATTATAACAGATCATATATTCACATAATTTAGTGTAAAGATTATACAATCAGCAAACTACTCAAAAACTCCTCCATTTAGCCCTTCGAGAAAATATTTCAAAATCACAAATTCATATTTCTTTAAAAATTCCAAAAATATTGTAAAACTAAATAAAATCAAAAATTTAAACGATTTTCAAACAAAATTCTAAAAATATTTCAAAAATTATTACAAAATCGAAGATTAAAACCTTTTTTCAAAAATTTTAAAAATATAATTTTAAATTAATTGTAACTTTTTCCAAAATTATAATAAAATCAAAATTTTAAAATTTTTCAAAATTCTAAAAATATTCCAAAAGTTCTTACAAAATCAAAAATTGAAACTTTTTTCAAAATTCTAAATATATATATAAAATTCAAAACTTCCACTTTTTTTTTCAAAATTCTAAAAATATTCTAAAAATCAGATATTGAAACTTTTTCTAAATTCTAATAATATTCCAAAAATTCTTAAAAATTCAAAAATTCAAATTTTTACCAAAATTCTAAAAATATTGCAAAAATTATAACAATATCAAAAATTAAAAGTTTTTCCAAAATTATAATAAAATCAAAAATTTAAAATTTTTCAAAATTCCAAAAATATTTCATAAACTATAACATATTTAGAAATTTCCATGTTCAATTATATTTACGTAAACAAGCAGCTAAATTTTTATTTCCAAAAAATTATCTAAAAAAATAAATGAAATCATTTTTTGTCACACTTGACAGTATTTTTTTGACAATCTTATAATGCAATAAAATTCTCAATAATAATAATTTCAGGTTCATTATACATTTCATTTCATACAAATAACTAATTTTGTTTTTTTCTAAAAAAATAAATGAAAATCATTCTTTTGACACGCTTAACATTATTTTTTTGACTAACATATAATTCTCAATAATAATAATAAAATTTCATGTCGTACAAATAATTAATTTTATTTTTCTAAAAAATTGGGTAAAAAAATAAATAAAATCTTTCTTTTGACACACTTTACAAAATTTTTTTTGACAAACTTATAATGCCATAATTCTCAATAATAATAATAAAATTTCATGTCAAACAAATTATACATTATACATTTCATTTCATACAAATAACTAATTTTATTTTTTTCTAAAAAAATAAATGAAAATCATTCTTTTGACACACTTAACATTATTTTTTTGACTAACTTATAATTCTCAATAATAATAATAAAATTTCATGTCGTACAAATAATTAATTTTATGTTTCCAAAAAATTGGGTAAAAAAATAAATAAAAATCTTTCTTTTGACACACTTGGCAACATTTTTTTGACAAACTGATAATGCAATAATCTAGTTTTTGATCTCACATACCAATCTCGACCATCTAGATCTCTCCACATTCTTTGTTCCTAACCGTTATCACTAAATATGAACGTTTTTTAAGCAAAAAACATGCATATTTCCTTGTTTTGACACACTTGACGATTTTTTGACACACTTCTGGTACAGTTATCGAACACGTCGTCCTTTCGGCTCTTCCCATTGAGTAAACCTATATTTAGAAAAAAAATTTTGAAATCCGTCCAGCGGTTTTTTAGATTTCGACGGTTGTGATGGCCAGACGGCCGGCACGCAGACAAACATACATTTTTTGGTTGCTTTTTTAGAAATAGTAGGTCTTAAAACGTCGAGAAATACCAAAAAAGTGGGGGTAAGAATTTCACTTTTAGCTCATGAATGTAATACTTAGGTCTTTCAGACCGAAGTAATTCTAAAATTTATAACAATGTATTTAGTACGTATCAAACTTTAAAATATTTAAAGGTATTTAACTAAGTATAAAACGCGTAGAAAACTGTGTATAAACTTCAAGAATTATAGGTCATCAAGACTGACCATCTCCTTATTAGTTTATACAATTACTTATTACACTAGTTTACAAGAAAAATCTCCCGAAATAAAACCCAACTTTTCTTATAGATTTGGACCTCCTAAATACGAATATAATATTCATTTTTTTTGGTTAGCTCTTGTTTTTGAGATATTCACGAAAAACCAAATTTTTTGGTGATCAAAAATGTTGTTTCGGTTTTTGGGTCTCATATTTTACAAAACAAACAAATTAAATATATTAATAAAACAAATGCATAGTAAATATGCCAACAAACATTTTGAGTTATATTTTGTAAAAATCCGTTAAGGATTCTGGAAGTTACAGTCGTAAAAAGTTGAAAAAATACGAAAAATTCACGTTTTTTTTAAATTTTTTCATTTTCAACACCATAAATTTTGAACAAATAAAGACACTAATTTTTTTTAATTTCTTGGAGCCTATAGTAGTTTCAATTTTCTTTCCTTTAAGCTAAAAGATTCGAATATTGGTGCAGTTTGCACCAAGCTTTTCAAGTTTTCCCAAAAAAAGGCAAAACTCAAAATTTGGAAAAAATAGTTTTTTACTTAATTTATTGTGCCATAAATAATAATTTTAAATGTTCAGGCGTTCTCAAACATCAGTAAAGAATTATTTTAAAATAGTAAAGTATAATTTCCATTTTTGTTTTCGAAGTTGGGAATTGGATCGATATGAGACGTATATCGAAAAATATAAACAAAAGATAATGAATTGTGAGGAGAGGCAAAACATCATAACATCAGAACTATTTAAGTTAGTTCAAGCACCATAAAGTTAAGCCCCTATTTATGTCCATTAATACCTGTAAGGTTTGTTTCTTTTCTGTTTTTGGTTTTTTGATAATGTAAATTTTTTTCTATCACCGCCCACCTTGTGTTACTCCTTACGTTTATGATCATTTTAAGTTTAATTTAAGAAAGCAATTTCTTCTCCTTTTTAATAGTTTTTCGGTTTTGCCAACTTTTGTTTAATTAGTCTAATTTCTTTTTAAGTAGATAGTTGTCGTATGATTAGTTGCAAATATAATCTCTCTGAGGATAAATTTAATTCCAAACATTCAAGTGAAAATATTGATTAAAAACGAAAAAATATTACAAATATAAATTTTAAATAGTGTATTGTTTTTAAAAATCAATAAATCAATAGTGATAGGCAGCTATAAGCAAAGCAACATAAATTGTTAATAAAGTGTAAGGTCAAGTTTATTTAAATGGCGTCGTCAAGAAGTATCAAGTGTAAAAATAGCCCAAATTCATTTTGTTTTATTTGTGGAAGTAACATAATACATACTGCTAAAAGAATCACCCCATTTATAAGAACTGCCTATCTTCATTACTAACTGATATTTTCGAACTCCTAAAATAAATCCGAGGTGGGAGGAGCTAGATCATGTCAAAAAACTTCACAAAAAAATCTCAATTTCGAGAAAAACCATATAAAAATAAAATACATCTTTTGTCCAAAAAAGACGTTTCATAATCAACTTACTGATATTTGTCAACTCCTAAAATAAGTTCGAGGTGTGAGGAGCTAGATCATGTTAAAAAACTTCACAAAAAAATCTCCATTTCGAGAAAAATCATATAAAAATAAAATACAACTTTTGTAAAAAAAAGACATTTCATAATCAACTAACTGATATTTTCCAACTCCTAAAATAAGTCCGAGGTAGAAGAAGCTAGATCATGTCAAAAAATTTCACAAAAAAAAAATCTCAATTTCGAGAAAAATCATATACAAATAAAATACAACTTTTGTCAAAAAAAGACATTTCATAATCAACTAACTGATATTTTCCAACTCCTAAAATAATCCCGAAGTAGGAGGAGCTAGATCTAATACGAAAACAACCTATATATAAATCAATTATGTTGCAGAGTTTAAATTATTCTTATAGTTAAATTTTTTTTCCAAATTTTGAGTTTTGACTTTCTTTGGGAAAACTTGAATAACTTGGTGCAAGCTGCACCAATATTCGAATCTTTTACCTTAAAAGAAAGAAAATTAAAGCTTCTATAGGCTCCAAGAAATTAAAAAAAATTAGTGTCTTTATTTGTTCAAAATTTATGGTGTTGAAAATGGAAAAAATTTAAAAAAAACGTGAATTTTTCGTATTTTTTCAACTTTTTTCGACTGTAACTTCCAGAATCCTTAACAAATTTTTACAAAATATAACTCAAAATGTTTGTTGGCATATTTACTATGCACTTGTTTTATTAATATATTTAATTTGTTTGTTTTGTAAAATATGAGACCCAAAATCCGAAACAACATTTTTGATCACCAAAAAATTTGGTTTTTCGTGAATATTTCAAAAACAAGAGCTAACCAAAAAAAAATGAATAGGATATTCGTGTTCAGGAGGTCCAAATCCATACGAAAAGTTGGGTTTTATTCAGGGAGACAAAAAAAGTTCAAAATTTGTAAACTAGTGTTACTTTTAGGAGAAAAGATTCATTTTTATGTGCCTACGGTAATATAAAGATTAAGCAGAACAATTTTTTGGATTTAACTTTTGATATTTTGTTCTTCTTCGTGCATGAAACTCTCGGCGAACGAATTTTATTCGCATTTGCACGAATTTTTATGTAACAACATATAAATATTTTGATTGCAATATATTGCACTCGATATTAATTTTTTACAAGTGAAAAAATTATATGAATCGATCAAATAATGTTTATTTGTCACCTTACTGTAATAAAAAGGTAGTAGAAAACAAATTTAAAAAAAAATATTTTTGAACTTACCAAGAAAAGCAACAACAATTATGAGTTTTATACTCATTGATAATGACGAATTTGATTTTGTAATTTTGTACAGGTTGCCTTCACTTATGTTGTATTGAGTAGAATTTTATACATCGTTATGACTTTGTTATAACCGTAGCAATAGTTAGTAGAAGTTGCTCGTTTTTTAATAATTATATTTTTTCCAGTGACAAATAGGGTAATTTTTTTAAAGAGGTTGAGAGTATACATTTTGAAACAAATTATTGCAATTTTGTATGAGGTAAAATTTATATATTCGCGTTACTATTTTTAATATGCATTTTTGAAGAACAAAAAAATATTATTTTTAAATATGAAATACATCTATCACTTCTTAACGTTTCAAATTGCGATGTGGATATCGCGCTCGACTGATGTTCTGTAGGTCGTCAATTCCTGGTATGGTACATATTTTTTTATTGTTTTTTTAATTTTTATTAAATACCATTAAAATTATTTTTCTTATTCATGAATTCATAAAAATAATAAAAATTTCTTTTTACGAATTTTAAAAAAATTGATCTATAATGCAGTTTTTTAAAGTTATGTTGCTACTGCATTTTGCAATTTGCATTCCAGTCATCATACTAAATAAATATTGAATATATATATATATATATATATATATATATATATATATATATATATATATATATATATATATATATATATATATATATATATATATATATATATATATATATATATATATATATGTATATATATATATATATATATATATATATATATATATATATATATATATATATATATATATATATATATATATATATATATATATATATATATATATATATATATAATTGAAAGTAAGTCTGTTTGTCCTTTATGCATTAATACATCAATCATTATGAAAATTTGGGAAGTTGTTGTGTGCACCTAATTTGCTTTTTATTTAACTATATCATTTTAAAAGGTAGTTTGCTTTAATCAATGTTTTTTTTTGTTGAACATAATTTTTATGAAATTAAAAGAAAGATAGCATAATCTGAAACAATTACATTTGTATATCAAAATCATATGCATTGGAATTTAACACATCATGATGTTACAAATTTTATCATCTTCACCAAATATGTTGTTGGTTTGGAATTGTATGTAATACATGCTTCTAAAATTAAGTGAAGACTTAATACTTGTAACTTGCTACTTGATAACAGCGATTATATCGATTTTAATCTCACAATTACGAGACGGAATTCGCATAAATTCTATATAAAGCGTGTATGTAATCATAGCTTATGTATGATTAAACTTGGATGGCAATCATGATATATAAAATAATTAAAAGTAGTGGCACTAGTTGCCGATAGTGATTTGCAAACGGCAACAATGCGCATTAATACCAATGAATTTACTTAGCTTTCCGCAGTAAGATTTGAAAAATTTTAAATTGTTGATCTATGGGTGTGACAAACCAAGCGTACTTTAGTCCCTGCTTTTGGCATATAAGTTATCTTGAGATATCGTATACCACTGGAAATATCAGTACAATCGCATTAGCCAAAGTGATATCTTAGGGGTGCTGGCGGATGAAGTATTTTCAATCAACGATACCATCCCTTACTCTAAGTTATGGAATATTCTTTGATGATACGCTATTTTTTTTAAATAAAATGTGTTTTTTAGTAGAAATTAGAAGGTGTATCACAACAACACATAAAAAACTTTTAAGAAGAAGGTCCCACAACAATTCATGCTTTCTAAGGTGTTGATAGACGCAAATTTTTCTATGATATGTTTTGATTATTTTAAATATAAAAATGTATATAATAGTTGCTTGGAATGCTGATAGATGTGAAACCCAGAACAATTTTAATGATTTTAATTTAAACATTCTGAAATTTTAATTTGCGTTGCTACAATAATTGGAAGATACCAAAAAAACACAGCTATTTCACAGATTTAAGTTTTCACTTCTGTCGGCAGTCCTTAACATTGCCTTCTTTTTTTTGTCTTGACGAGCGAATGTCATATGGTGAAAGGTGCTTTTGTTTTGATCCCATAGCGTTTTAGTTAAAGACTATTTGCGAAGAATAAGTGTAGAAAAGGATAAGCATTAAAGGTTAAAGATATGAAAAAAACATGGAGTTCGAAAGCTGTCGGTATAGCGATATTGCCAATGTCAGTAGACAATTTAGTCGACATTTTTGCTTCCATAGGTCACTTTAATGGTGATTTCAACAAGTACCCTCAATATTGGCTATTTAGCTATTCATCAACCAACAACCGTTGAAGTTACAACAGTTGATAATATTGTTACGATTCTGTATAATCGCAATGAAATACAAAACTGTATAATTGTATAACTTCAATTGTTCCTAAAGGATATTTCAAAATTTAAACCAACGCCACATTGTTTCCATGAAAAAGAGTCAAAGCAAAAACATTAAGTAAATAAAACTGCAAAATAATATCGTCGATTATTTAGGATTTCTCGAGTTTTGTTTGTAATGACATTTCAGATTTATCTCGAATTATCGAGAAATTAAGCGGAATTGTATTTTAGTAATGCCTGGAAACAAGAACGGTCGAAACAAGACGATGGCCATAAATTGATAAAACACATATAACGAAAATAATTACATAAAATGCTAGCGTTCTTAGACCGACTATTCGATTAATCTCAAATATCAGCGCTATGCTATTTCAGTTTATATATCATCAACCCAGATTTGTAAAACATAAACATTGAATTGTGCCATATTTGCCATTACTACTAAAATCACACAAAGCACATGGATCAATGTAGAGTATTGCAAACAATCGATAAAATAAGTTTGCAAATATTGTGAATGTTTTTACGTTCACTTAATTGTTCGCGAGATATATTAAGTGTAATATTCAGAAACATTACATTATTTGAATTAAATCTTTGAAAAAAAAATTTAATTTAAATTATAAGAGTGTTTACTCCTACAAAAACCGTTTCTAGCCAATTATTTGGCAAGCACGCGCATCACCGTGCCGCTAGTTAAAAATAAAATTTCTTAGAGTATTAATAATTTTCCGTCCATTGTCCACGGTATAAGCATATTAATTAACACTTATGAATGATTAAATTTGCCTGACTAAACTTATTTGTGCATCCAAGTAAAATAATTAGTATATTGTATTGATGCCTAATAAAGCAATCTGAGCATCAAACACTTTTACACATATTATTATCTAATTATTATCGTTATTACAGATTAAACCATAATTTACAATTTTGCTTCTATATCAGTACCCAAAACCATATCGTTCAATAGAAATATTTTTACCTAGAAAATAATGCTAAACCGATATTGTGTTTTCCATTAAATTTAATAATTTTATATTATTATTATTACATTGTTGATGTAATAATATGACATTTAGCCACAAGGTATAACAAAATCACGTAATATTCTAATATATATACTAAAAATATTATTACTAAAAATGAAAAATGTCATGCAGTTTTGTTTGTTTTTGTATATTAACTTTTTTTTTGCATAAATTCATGTTTATATAGGAAATTGATAAATGTGCATAGAGAGAAATTAAAGTGACATAGTTTTTAACGACTGCATAAGACTCGAAGCTTTGTGATTATTCGGATGAGTTGTGATACACAAATTAATGAAATTATTTGGAAAATTATTTTATCTTCTAAATTCTAATCCAAATGAATATTGTTTGCCTGAGCTTAAATTACGTAACAAAACGTAAAATTCTTGTTCATTTTTTTTCGTTTTGTTTGATGTAGCAAATCAAACAAACCAGCTTCACAAAGGTAAATATTATAAAAGTAATTTAATTGAAATAAAACACTTGTTGTTGTTTTGCAAATAGTATTTGTTAAGTTTAATATAAAATATAACTAACTAAAAATAACTATAACATTTAAATTAACCTTAACCGCTGAATCGATTTCGGTTGTTACACCATCTACGGGAGCTTACGAACTACTGTATGTGTTCCAGTAGTTCGTATTATTATGTGTTCCAGTAGTTCTTAAGCTCCCGTAGATGGTGTAACAACCGAAATCGATTGAGCGGTTAAGGTTAATTTAAATGTTATAATTATTTTTAGTTATTTATATTTTATATTAAACTTAATAAATACTATTTGCAAAACAACAACAAGTGTTTTATTTCAATTAAATTATTAATCATGTTATGCCAAGTGTCGTCAGTGACTACAGTAAAGTATATAGTATAAAAATGTATTATGAATATATTGTTTTGAAAAATGAAAAAGTATTGAATTCTCGAGCCAAAAGTGAAATTCTTAATCCCCACTTTTTTGGCATTTCTCGACGTTTTAGGACCTACTGATTCTAAAAAAGCAACAAAAAAAATGTATGTCTGTCTGCCGGCCGGCCGGCCGTCACAACCGACGAAATCTCGAAAACCGCTGCAGAGATTTCAAAAAAATTTTTTCCAAAAATAGGTATGCTCAATGGTAAGAGCCCATAGGACGATGTGTTCGATATCTGTACCGTAAGATATAACTGTATTCGATAACTGTTTCGTACCTATAACTGTAAGTGTGTCAAAACAAGGAAATTTACATATTTACCTTAAATTGTTAGCTTAATTTAAAGTAACCTTAAATTTAAAGAAATCTTAAATTAAATAGTTACCTTAAATTTAAAGAAATCTTGATAGTTGGGATTGGTATGTGAGACCAAAAACTAGATTATTGAATTATGAGTTTGTCAAAAAGTTATTGTCAAGTGTGTCATAAGAATGATTTTCATTTATTTTTTGCCCAATTTTTGTGAAAATAAAATAAAACTAATTATTTGGATGACATTGAACGTGGACTGGACATGGACATGGAAATTTTATATTCTATTATAATTTTTAGAATTATGAAAAAAAGTTTGTATTCTTGATTTCGTTATAATTTTTGCAAAATTTTTGTGAAGAAAAACTAAATTAATTATTTGTATGATATAAAATGTGATGAACATGAAATTGGAAATGGAAATTTTTGATTTTATTATAATTTTTAAAATATTTTTGAAATTTTGAAAATAGTTTGTGTTTTTGATTTTTTTATAATTTTCGCAATAATATAAAATTTTTTGATTAAATTTAAATTTTTGATTTTGAAATAATTTCTGGAATATTTTTAGAATTTAGAAAATAAGTTTAAAATTTTGATTTTATTATAATTTTAGGACTATTTTTGAATTCCTGGAAGAAATCTGAATTTTTGATTTTGCAAAATTTCTCGAAACGCTACATGTAAAGTTTGACGGTTCGGATTATCCGATATCCACGGATATTTGAATAAAAAACCGTATCCGGTATCCGCTCAAAATAATTACGGTTATCGGATAGAAATAGATTTAGGAAATAAATGTTTTTGATGGGGTTTTTTAAAAAATCGACTGTCAAAAATTCAATTTTACGGAAGAAAATCATCGGCTCATGAATCATCACATCATGAATGTTTGTTAGGAAAGCTTATCAGTGTTGGAGTCCCAATTCAGAACGCGCTTATCGAATTAAATTGTAATATCTAGAAAAGATTTTGAAAAACTGCGAAACATAAAGAATATAAATAGTAGCTGTTGAAATATTAGTGAATTACGACACGATTTCACTTTATTAACAGCAAAGGAGACGTTGAATTTTCTGTACAAAAAGTTGAATAAATGTAAAGACGAAAAACTCAGTACTAGATTAAAATATAATATCGAACAATGGATGTAAGAACGAGTAATTACTCAAACAACCGATACACTTGAATGTCTCACCAACAACTCTATTAATCCATCGAAAATTGTTTTGCAATTTGCGTCTCAGATGCTTAATAGACTTTTTGAATATTTTTCAACTGCATAACCATCATCTTCCTCAAAAGATTTCGACCCATATACATGAAATTAATATATGACATGTGAAAAAATACAGAACTCTAACTCAAACATAAAAAGCTTCATAATCTTCAAGAATACAGGACACAGGTCATGAAAACTTCAAAAATTATTTGAAGCGTTAACAACTATAAAATCATCATCAAACAAAGCTGAAAGGACGTTCTCTGTTTCGGTTCACTTTTGTGGTAAACTTCGAACCTGTTAGTGAGATTATTCTCTAAAAAGATAAAGTAAATAAAAATTTTAATCGAAAATTTTTGCAGTTTATGTAATTTTTATATTTTTTGTTTTGCTTTTTTAAAAAATATCCGAACGGTTAATCGCGGGCACTGAAGAATAGAAACCGGTATCCGCGGATACTAAAATACCAAATAGTTTGCAAACTCTAGCTAAATGGAAAGGTTTTTGAGTAGTTTGCTGAGTGTATCATCTTTTCACTAAATTATGTTAATATATGATCTGTTATAATTTTTCGGCAACGAATTAATGTTTCGTGTTAGTTTTGTAATACATTTCTAAACAGAGATAAAAAATACTTGTACTTTTACAAAGAGTTTTATGTTTGATATACATCGTTGCCGATAACTTAAAAAAATATCGCCATAAAAATTTTATGCCGAAAACTATATCAAAATCCTTAACCAAAACCGAGGTCTGGATATCTCAGAGCTGTGAGATTTCAGTCCCTTCATATTTTGTATTTGTCTTAATATGTTTTTTAGTAGACAAACAAGATAGGTAGTAATAAAACTGGGTATCAAAACTGCAACTTTGTAAAGGTTACCGTAGAAGATCAAATATTTGCCCAGTAATGGCGTGTTTAACGAAATACTGACGACAATAATATTGCATTATTGTCAAAATTTTTGGGTTTTGAGCAAAATTAGATTTATCAATTTACTGCTTCTCAAATAATGCTTTTTCCGTTACATAGACCAAATAGAGATAGATCAAATAGAGACAGATAAAGAAGAAAGTACATAGTCCGAATTTCGTTTTAGTAAAATGTGTCACAAAATGAAAATATTCCAAACACAGGTTGTCAGATCTATAACCTAGTCAACTTATGTGGTGATTAAAGTTGGCAAAATTTCATTTAAAGATGCCACTATTTATATGCGGAACATCAACTCCTGTTCATTCGGTTTCTTGTGCATTAAATTTACTACTTTTAGATTTTTCATGTTTGTGTAATGAGGTAGCTGACACAAAACGAAATTTTCTCCCCAAATTCATGGAATATATCCACGAATTTATATCCAAAATTAAATCCGTTTCAAAGGATTTGGATTCACAATGTTACCGACTCATGATCAATCTTTTTACCTTTGGATCCATATGTTTTATATTAAAAAAATGTTTAATTAATAATTCTGCTATTTTTGGATATCATATAAATATAAAATAAAATAAAAGAATGCAACCTTTGAGAACTGTCGACAGAAGTGAAAACATTTGTGTGAAATAGCTGTGTTTTTATCGTCTAAATACAACAAAATCTTTACATACTTTACCACACCTCCACACTGTTATTAACTGAGTAAAACATCAAATTCAATAATAAAAAAAAACTAAAATATAAATCAAGAAAACGAGAGTAAAATTATTTATAATGTACTAGCGAGACCCGGCGTGCTTTGCTACGCCTTTAAATGAAGTTTGTGTGTATACATTTTGTTAATAATAATAATAATAATCCTTTATTGACTTATAATACAGTTGTGTACATTTAATAATTTACTGAGATCAGCTTTTAATAGTAAGCTTTACAGCAGATGAAATTAATTATTATGAGTATTGCGAAAAACAAATGAAAAGAGAATGTTTATATATTCAAATGCATTTCAGTCTGCTTAGTAACTAATAAAAAACTTATATTTACCTAACCTACTTAAATCTAAACTTAAAAGCTACGTTGCAAAAATTAAGCGGTGGAAAAGCTAATTGCGTTTATCAATTCATTTTCAATATGATTTAATTTATTTATGTATCTATCATTAGCTTCTCTAGCAACTACATTGACAAGCTTTATATTTAATTCGTTGTGCAGTCTTAAAGTGCTATAACGTCTAGGGCGTTTATATATAGTTTTTAGAAATTTGTTTTGAATGATTTGAAATTTCTTTTTATGACACAAAGCAATATCCCACCAAATTGGCGCACCATAAAGTATGATATTAAGAATCACACACTTGTAAATTAGTGTCTTATTATGACTATTCAGTTTACTATTTCTGTTGAGTAGAGGATATAGACTTTTGAACAGTGCATTACATTTTTGTTGTATTTGAGTGACGTGTGTCTTAAATGTTAATGATTTATCCAAATAAATTCCTAAATATTTAGTTGGGGGTTTCCATTCCAAAGAAGAGTTTTGAATCAGAAAGGGTTGTTGTGGAAGTTTACGGGATGCTCTGCACCTAGTAAAATAAATAGCTTCACATTTTGATATGTTAATACTAAGTTTCCAGTTTTTAAAAAATTCGAGAATTTTAGTGAGGTACAATTGAAGCTTATTGATAATAGATACCGCCAGCTCATCTGACACAAATATTGCAGTGTCATCAGCAAATAATGATAATTTACATTCACTATCTCTTGGAATATCATTGATGAATAAACAAAAAAGCAAAGGACTCAATACAGCACCTTGAGGAACCCCAGCTGGAATGCTAAGTATAGAGGACATGGAATCAAAAATCTGAACAAAAAATGTTCTATCAGTTAAGAACGACTTTATGATTTTAATTAAAAATATTGGAAATCCATATATAAATAATTTATAGCAGACTGCGTCTTGCCAAACTTTATCAAAGGCTCGTTCAAGGTCTAATAATATCATTCCAGTAGATTTTAGCGAAGATCTATTAGATTTAATATGATTGACTACACGATGGATTTGATGAACTGTAGAGTGCCCAGATCTAAAACCAAATTGCTCGTTTATAATTATTTGATTATCAGCTATGAACTCTTCCATTCTTCTTTTGATAATCTGCTCAAAGAGTTTTCCCAATGTACCAAGAAGACTAATAGGTCTGTAGCTTGTAGCAAGAGTGGGGTCTTTGCCAGGCTTTAAAACAGGAGTAATTTTTGCTTTTTTCCATTGAATGGGGAAATAGCCTAGGTTCAAGCAGCACTCGAATATTATCTTAAGAAAATGGATTCCACTTTCAGGAAGATTTTTAAGTAAAATAAATGGAATATTATCTACACCTGGAGCTTTGAGCCTTGGAAGGAATTTCAAAATATCAGAAATTTCAGAAGGGTGAATTTCAGGAATTGAAGCATTGTTATCCAAATTATTGAAATTAGTGCAAAAGTCATTCACTTGTTCTTCAATTACAATATTGGAGTTTGGAATTTGATGAGCGTCAAGGAAGACATCAGCCAATACTTGTTCTTTTTCTGTATTTAAGAAAATTCGATTTCCAGTGTTGGGAGTAACTAATGGTGGAATGGACTTGCGATGGTTTTTAAAATGTTTAGTTGTTTTCCAGAAGTTTTTTGAACCATTATCCAAGCATTCAAGCTTCGTTTGCCATTTTTGATTATAAAGAATATTTATATGATATTTAATAATTCTATTTAGCAAGTTTATTGAGGTTTTAATGTGAGCAAGGCGACTTCTGAGGTAAGATCTTCTAAGCGAATTTCGGTGTCTGATAAAACTTAACATTTGATCAGATAATAACAATTTATCAGTTGGAAGAACAGGCACAAGCGGTACGGATAGCTCACGAGCTGAAGAAATAGATGCTGTCAAAAAATCGACTGCAACGTTGACATCTGAAATAGTATGAATTGAACTTAAATTGAAATTTTCAATTTCAGATGATATATGATTCTGATAAATGCTCCAATTAACATTTTTATAGTTAAAGTATTTACGATGGCAATGATCTACTTGATTATTAAATACTATTGAACAGAGGACTGGCAGATGATCGGAACAGAGTGCTTGAATGGTGTTAACTTCGGATATCAACTGTGGGTTGTTTGTTAAAAATATATCAATAATACTAGGGACTCCAGCAGGACTATAGTGGGTAGGATCTTGGGGAGCAATAACAACACAACCAGAGTTAATAGAATAATCATATAAAGTTCGACCACCGCGGTTAGTTCTAGGACAAAACCAGTTAGGATGCTTACAATTTAAATCACCACCAATTAGGTAAGGAATATTACCACTACAAATTTTTATAAAATCATTTCTGAGATGCTCAGAATGCGAATATGAACAATATACAGGAAATATTTTAAGTTGATTATTATCACTACTTATTATATTAATACCCAGGGATTCTATACAATTTAATTTAAGGTCAGGAAGAAGCGAATGTTTAATACAATCTTTTATAAGAATACCAACACCACCCCTGCGAAGATTTTCTCTATCCTTACGATAAAAGCGAAAATTAGGAATCGAAAATGAAATAGAAGGCTTTAAATGCGTTCCACTAATAAGTAATATATCAATATTAAAATTATCTAAAAACTGAATTACCTCAAATTTTTTATTTTTTATACCGTACGCGTTCCACACACAAATTTTTAAAGAACTATGGATAACAGACATATTTAATAGCAATATTAGCCATAACATCAAATTGTTCTTCTTTGGAATGGCACCCCCGAAGTCCTGAAACAAGTTCTTTGAGAATTTGTAATAACTCATGTGGTGCAAACAAATCATTTGTGCTATCTGAATTAATATTAATTGAATTTTCATGATTGATTGCATTTGTTTGAACCACTGTACTGAACTGCATTTTTTTGTTAACAAAATTATTATTAAAATTATTATTAAAATTGTTATTGTTGTTTTGATGAGGTATTGAAGGAATAATAGGAAAATCCTGTTGTTGAAATGAAAACGTTGGTTGATTTGAAGGTCGACTCAACTGATTTTTTAGATTCAGATGATTTTTTATTTGAATGTATTTTTCTCTTTCTGGACAAATTATAGAGTTAGATGTATGATTTCCACTACAATTACAGCAAACATGTTTAGTAATATCGTTTTGTAAAGGACACTCCATATCATCAATATGTTCATCTCCACCACAGAAATTACATTTTGTCTTCATGTAGCATGCGTTCGCTCCATGACCATACATTTTACATTTATAACATTGGAGAGGACCTTTGCTGGTGGATCGACAAATCTCCCATCTGCACACTGTGTTATTAACAAATCTAATATTTTTTAATTGGTTCAGAGACATTGATCCCTTTTTGAAAGCAACAAAATAAAGGGCATCTTCACTGTTTCGACGATATTTTTTAGGAATAGTTTTCCAAACATTAACAGGACTCAGGCCACTATTCTCGAGGCTTTTCTTAACTTCATTTGTATCCATATCATGGAGCCCACATAGTACAAATTTAACAAAGCGGTTTTCCTCAAGCGTATATGAGAACATACCATTGTTATGTTCTTTTAATTTAGTAAAAATTTTGTTATAGTCTGATAGGCTATATGTTAGTATTTTTATGCCAATTGACATGATTTGTATATTATATTTTGAAATATTTAGTTCCTTCATATTTTTATGAATCTCCGTTGAGGAAGATTTTGTAATTATTGGAGGAATTTTTTCTACAGGTTTTCTAGAACTTTCACCAGACGGAGAACAAGTTTGCGATGTTTTTGCATATTTTGATAAATTAACGTTAGGCGGTAAACCTGCATACCTGTTTACTGTTGGGATGTCACTCATTTTAATGCCTTGACTCATCTGTTTAATGCTGCTGAGCGAGCTCCTAGGGAGGCTACGCATCTGGCGACTTATAGTTCTTTTATTTGTGAGCATCCACACACAATAATCACAAAACAATCAATTTATATTTCAATGTTTAACTTTAATTTAATTTGAATTTATAACTAACAACAAATCCAAACAAAAAATAAAACACAGTTAGAAATTTTAGTATTAAAAAATTTGATTATAACTTGATACTTTGATGTTTACTTCGCAAACACCGAATATCGAATTTTGTTAATAATAATAATAATTTCAAAGAGTAGTAATGAGAAATGATTTTCTATTTTTTTTTTAATATGAATGTAAAACCTTCAGCACTCTAGTTGATCAGTAAAATATAAAAAATAGTATTATATATAAAACAAAGGATATATAAAAAATACGCGATCAAATCAGTTTTCAGGTGTGTAAGGTTTCAGGTGTGTCTCTATATAGAACATTATTCGGAACAAAAACGGATTCATAAATTTTCACAGTGCTCATGCGGTTTAATATACGCTTTCTTTACCGGCAGGTTACTATAAAAACGTTGCAAACAATTTTGATCGTTATGTCATTTTATGATCAGCAAGGGCTGTAAGAATAGCGACAATACAATCGATGAAGGTATAGAAGAAGTGATGCAAAAAGGAATAGAAGAAGTGATGCAAAAAAATCAAAATTCTTTAGAAGTTTTTGTATTAGAATTCATAGAATGTGAATTCATAGGATGAGAAATATTTCTCTATTTAGTGAACATCCTAAGTCATTTTAAAGTCATTATGGATTGTTGCAAATAAATGCGAAACTAATATCTTACACACGGTCAATATATTGGCATATATGTTCCATATATAGACAACATTAATGGAATATTAATTTTTGGGCGATTTTGTGAGTAATTATTGCTCAAAGTAATTACTAAAAGTATTATTCCCGATAATAAGTAATTATTGTCGGGATTGAACTCACACTGATCAGAGACATCATAGTTCAAAGCCATCTTACAGACTCAGCCACAGTGGATGAAACAACAATGAAACATATTTTAATTTTCATGTTCAGATAATTTCTAAATTGAAACTTCATTATCTCATATTTTTATTTAAATTGAATTCTCCATCTGTGATCATACAATTGTAAATTGTATTCGTTCCCGACACGAAACACACAAAAACTGTTTTAAAGAAGTTTTTCTGAGAGAAAATAAAAAATGCTTTAAAATTGCAAAATTCATGTGAATTAAAATAATTACTTTAAGCTTAATCACTCTAAAAATCTCTCAAAACTTTATTTATTTTACACCAAATAGTGTAAAACTTTTGTTTATTTAACATTATACCCGTCGCATATTGTCGGTATCTCATAAGAAAGGAAATTCAAGAAAACTCGTTTTGATAACAACCATGTTCAATTTGACTAGAGCATTGGAAACAACGAAAAATGTAATACAATTGTTGTTGTTTTTACAGCTGTCTCGGTTACACTACACATACCTAACATTCAATTTACATTGTATCATTTTTATTGCAACAATTATTTATTTTAATAAGGAAAAAATTTCAAAGTGTCGTTTTAATTCTATTTCTTTATTCGTGTGCTTGTGGGCACAAATTATATTTTGTGTTTTTTTCGTCTAGATGCGTACACGAATAAATCAGAAGGTATTCCGACGTTAGATGGCCACATACAGTTGTCCAGATGTGAGAATTACGGATTCTCCATATCTAACTAGTCCACATCCTTGCAGCAATTATCCTTGTGCTTTGTTGATGGTCATTGCAAAAGTGAGTTGGGATCATTGAAATGCGTGGTAACAGTACATCTTCCCCTTTGAATTTTCCATTCAAAATTGTAGCTTCAATGACATTGTTATCATCTTTTTCACCTAAAATTTCAAAAAAATTTGTGCTATTTCAAAATATTTGACATGTTTTTTTAATAAAATGTGTTGTGTAGTTGGAATAACAATATGTGTCACAACAACACATAAAACCCTTTAAGACCTAGGTTCCACAACATCATATTTTTTAAGATGATGAACGCAAATTTCTTATCTTTTGGTTTTTTATATTATTTTTAAAGAATGGAAAACTAAATAATAAATCCTTTTACATAATAATAAACGAAATAGGGCAATATTTCATGATAAAATGGAGGAAATAAAAATAAAATACTTTTTTTCTTTTTCAAATTTGTAGGAACAAAGCTAAATTGGGTTACTAATTATAATTATAGTGCTAGAAGCATATACTAAGATCATGAAAAACAGGGTTTTGCTCAAGGAATAAGCCCGGCATATTTAGTAGTTATATGGAAGCTCATTTCTTCGAGTAAGCGAAAAAATTCATTCTTTAAAAATATACAAAAATAAAAAATTTGCGTCCATCAACACCTCAAAAAGCATGTTGTTGTGGGACCTTATTCTTCAAAGGTTGTTATGTTTTGTTGTTGCACACATTGTAATTCGTACAACCCAGCACATTTTATTTAAAAAAAACAATAGCGTGTCATCATCATCATCAAAGAATATTAATACTATAACTAAGACTAAGAGTGCTATCGTTGATTGAAAAAAGTTCATCCGCCGAAACCCCTAAGGTATCACTTTGGCTAGTGATATCTCACTGCTATTGCCAGTGGTATGCGCTATCTCAAGTTAACTTATATGCAAATATCAGGGACCTAAGTACGCGGATGATTACCCCGCGTACTTAGGTCCCTGCTATTTG
>OY856186.1:202609290-202749290 GCA_963693315.1 Diogma glabrata
TGAATTATCTTGTGGTGATTACTCTAAAAATATTATAAGGGCAGACGCGTAGAGTTTTGAAGAAACGCTTTAAGGCAAATTCTGCATACATTAAAACAGACCAACCAAATAAAACCCCTATAGCAAAACATGTTTTGGAAAATAAAATGATTATTTAAATTTTTCAATAGATAATATGAGGATAAAGAAAGAGGTGCACGACAGCAATAAATTGGATGCTTTTGAATCCCTTTTTATTCATAAGAACATAAACGCAATTAATATCGACAAAGGCAACATAAATTCAAATTTATTTAATTTATTTACTAACCACACACGGCAATGGGACAAAGCAAGCGTGGTGAATTTTCAAAACTTTGACATTAAAAACAACGTTTTAAATACAAATACGGCACCTATTGGCTAACCCAAATTTATGAGGCGTATATCACACTATCAAATATATTGGTCAATAAAAAAAATTTGACATGAAATGGGAGAGTTTAAAGCATTGAATAAATATATAAGGAAGAATAATTACGTGTGGCTGCACGAATGTTTTTTGAAGTATGTAATTTGTATATCTGTGCGTTCTTCATCCATGACATTTGACATATTTCATTTTGTATTTTATGATAAAATGATAGCTTTTATCCGAAATTCTACTTTAAGATATTCAAATTAAACAAAATTTATAAAAATTAAATTTTAAATTAATGTTTTACAAAACAATTATTAGTATTTGTGCAGTAGTTTGTTCATAAAATTGAAGTTGCATTAAAATATGTACAAATAATCTTAAATACACTGAAATTTGATCATCGAATTTCATATCCATGATTAGGATATTTTTACTAATACTACGCATAAAAAGGGTTTAGAATGATGTTTTAACAAAAACATAAAGTATTTGCTTACAAAAGCTGTTGTTTTCTAGTTTAATTTTATATTTTATTACCCACCTACATAAATGGAATTTTTTTTAATCCATCGTTGTCAAACCAAATTTCAAACGCTATCACAGCCGAATATAAGCTGTTCTCAAAGTAATTCAATATGATTAAAATTTGTGTTGTATGGACAATTAAAAATATTTATATTTGGAAATATAAGGAAATATTTTATTCAAACATAATAGGTTTTTAAATTTATATGTAACATTTATTATTTCTTTTGTTTGTTTTGAAAATATAAATACGCAAATTGTAAACAGTACCACCCAGCTAGAATGCAAACACTATCAAACTTCACCAATACTAAAAATTAGAAGCTTCACTCAAAATGTCTAGTTATTCTTCCTTAGATTTATTCAATGGTGTAAAGGTTTTTTTTTTTAATTCAAAGTTAGGCATGTTTAGTGTTAATTATAATAAATTATAGTTAACGTCTCTGAATATCCGAAGATACCATGCCAACTAGGGATAAGAATCGAATGCAAATTAAGTTTCTCTGAGAAATTTAAGAACGTTAACTTTAAACCTCTGAGGATTAAAGTCATCTGGGAAAACCCACGAAGGTAAGGCATTCCAAAAATGAGAAACTCTGTTAAAAAAGTCACGTTGGAAGGCTACAGTTCTACACCTACTTATTTGAACCGTATAAGGATGGGCCGCTAAAGTTGCTCTCGTGTGACGCGATAGGTTGGCAGAGTTAGGTAAAATCGATTTAATCTCTTCAGAAGTTCGTTCATCCATTATATAATTGTAAAAAATAGTCAAATCAGCAACGTTTCTTCTGTGCTGCAAGGAATCAAGATGGTTAGTAAGATTTGAGTTACCGATAAGTTTAATAGCTCTTCGCTGTACAGAATCAAGGCAATTTAGACTACTCAAGTATGCTCCACCCCATATGTGAGAACAGTATTCCATGCAGGGACATATAAAAGATTTATAAACCAAAAGAAGCTGTTCGCTATTGAAAAACCTACCACATCGCCCCAAAAATCCTAACTTTTGAACAGTATTCTTAGCCAGATTAAAAACATGAAAATTCCACTTCATATTATTTTCAATCTCAACTCCTAGAAGTCTGACAGACTCATTCTCCAAAAGATTTTTGGAGCCAAACGTTAATGGAAAAGGATTGGGTGTCGTTATTCTAGAAAAATGACAAACCTGTGTTTTGCTTGTATTGAATTCAACACTGTTAGCAATACCCAAATCCATAATTGTTTTAAGATCAGTGTTTAGCGAATCTATCAATTTTGATCTACAGTCACTAAGTGCTAAGGGTGTATATAATTTTGGTGCTTCATGAGACGCATGAAGCGTGCTATCATCAGAAAAACTATGTATAGGATGAACCGTAGAATCTAACAAATCATTAATATAGATAAGAAAAAGAGTAGGTGACAAAGCGGAACCCTGAGGAACTCCTGCATTAGTTGAAAAAGTATTCGATGACACACCATCTACATTGACCCTAAATTTTCGATCAGATATAAAGCTCTGTGTCTAGGATATAAGTTGTTCGTCTAAACCAGAGGATCTCAATTCGCATTTAAGGTTGTTATGCTATACATTATCAAATGCCTTGGAAATATCAAGAGCAACACCGAAAGTTTCTCCAAAGTTCTCAAGCGACTTATTCCAGACATGAGTGACAAAAGACAGTAAATCTCCCGTTGCTCTTCCCTTTCGAAATCCGTATTGTCTTTCATTAAGTAATTTCGAAGACTCTAAGAAGCTCATTAAATTAAAATTTACATATTTTTCAAATACTTTAGCAACAACTGATAAAATTGAAATGGGTCTGTAATTTGTAGGATCAGTCTTACTGCCCTTTTTTGAAACTGGCTGTACACTAGCCATTTTCCATATTTCAGGAAAAATCTCTTTTTTATATGACAAATAGAAGATTTTAGTGAGGATTGGGGCTAGCTCTCTAGCAAATGTTTTAAGTATAAATGGAGGAATAAAATCAGGGCATGTTGCCTTATTAGTATTAATTTGTAAAAGCATTTTTCGAATAATGTATTTACGAAAAATTATCCGTCTCATTTTATAAGATACTTTAGGAATAGTTTTAGGTTGGAAATTAGGTGCTTTTAAAGTAGAATTTATAGAGAAATAATGCCCAAGCAAATTAGCTTTCTCTTTTGGATCAATGACTGGTACATCTCTATCAACAAGAGGTGGTAGGGAAGATTTACAAAAATTGCTTTGGACAGCCTTTGTGGCTTTATAGAAATTGCGCGAGCCCGTTGGATGTTCAGCAAATTTTTCTCTTCATCTATTAGCTTACGACATAAATTTCTTTCTTTTCGGTACTGACTAAGGTTTTCATCAGTTTTGTTTTGATTAAACTTTCGAAAAACCTTTTTTTTAATTTTTATAGCTTTTTTGCATTTACTCGAAAACCACAGATCAGCCTTTGGAACGATCTGTTTATTAGGAATAAATCTTCGCATACCATCAATTATAGTTTCAGAAAAATTTGACGCAGCTATGTTTGGGTCTTCGCCGGTAAGACAATAACGTTTCCAAGGAAACCATTTAAAAAAACTTTTGTGCCCCTGCCAGTCCGCAGCTTTGTAATCCCAAACATGACGAGGATTCGCTTTAAAATGTTTCGGAATTTGTATATTTAGTTGTGTGGAGATCAAATTATGATCTGAACCACCCAAAGGCTCTAAAATTTTAAATTGGACCAAGTATGGATCGTTTGTCAAAAACAAATCTAGTAAATTGCTCTTTTGTCCAAGAATGTCAGGAACTCTGGTTGGCTAGTCTATTATCTGAGTAAAATTATGATAAAGAGCAAATAACGGTTGTAAAATAAACTAATTAACTAATAACTTTATTAACTAATTCTTGTTTAAAGGTTGTAAAATAAACTTCGCTAGTTTTTCATCCAGTTTTGATGACAATTTTTTTTACCTCTAATCGTTCTATTTTAATAAGCGATACAAATAAGAGTATTTTTCAATTTGATATCGATTTTTGTAAATAAATATTGAAAATCAATGAAAAATTAAGAAAAATAAATTTAAATTATTGTTTTCTTTAATTTTTACTCTTATTTTTATTCAAACTTTATAAAAACCAATACAATAATTTAATTACAGGTTTCGATATTTCCTAACACTTCTATAATTAATATATAACCTCTACAAAATTATCAATAATCTTTGGTAACGTATTTGACTTAGCATAATATGCTTTTCGTTTATTATCAAATAAAACAAAACTTTCTTTACTATAACATATTTGATAGTCTAATAATGGCCTTATCCAGATATTGAAGTTTACAATCAATTGAAGAAATTGATTTACGCTGCCATCTGAAACTTGGCATATGAACCATCCATATTTAACATTTAATTTGTAATTAAAAAAAATTTTGGCATTTAATCAAGATAATAACTATTCTATCTCTCAAGCTGGACCATCATATCCACACATTGTATGAAATTTCATTACGATTGGTTACGTTGTTGCGGAGTTTATCGCGGACAAACATCGTGACACGTGATTTTTATATTTATATATATAAGATTATCATTAACTTTAAAGCTTAGATTATTCGTACTTTCTATTGCGTTTTCTTTTTTAAAAAGTTTAAAGATAAACACACAAATCAAATATGACAAACACAATTTTTTTTATTTTAATCAAAAATTCAACAAAAGCTTTACTTACTATACTTCACTATACATTGCCACATTTACACTTAAACCAAAAAAAAAAAAAAAACTATAAATCAAGAAAATGAGAATAAGAAATGATTACAATTTATCTCACTCTCTTTTAATATTTATTTTATATTTAATATTTATTTAGCGTGACATTTTTCCCCATACAAAATCGCACAACGCGCCTAAAGAAGTTTTCACTTAAAAAATGGTACAACAGAAAATAGAAAAAATGAAAAAAGAAAACAACAACTTATTTTACTTCGTTAATAACAGTGTGGATGTGTGGTAAAGTAAGTAAAGATTTTGTTGTATTTAGACGATAAAAACACAGATTTTTAACAGTTTTAAGTTTAAGCTATTTCACAGTCACAGTCAGACAGTTTAACTTCTGTCGGAAGACCTCAAGACTGCCTTTTTTTTGTTAATATATTTTTTATAACCGCAAAATAACAAAAACTTCCACAATGTTTATTCATTTTATTTAAATTTAGATATTGCACGATCATACAATTTGATCACATGTTATAGCTAGAATTTTCTATCTTTTGTTTCTTTTTAACTATCCCTTGGTCCTTTTACATTCAAAACAACAACAATTCCAGTAGAACACGAAAATCCGAAAATTAAATATTGAACAACCGTAATTTATTACAACGAAAACTCATACATTCTTTAATAGTAGTTGTATGACCCAGTTTTTATTATTGATACAAGTAAAATAAAATAAGCGTGTGACGCAACGAATAAACAGCTGTCATGTGATTGAATCCATTCATATTCAATCAATAATCTAGGGTTTCGTAACTGTTTGTTACTCCCGTTTGAAGTCCCGTTTAAACTCCCGTTAATTTGAAAATCAAATTAGGAATAATTTTATTTTACCTTTTGTCTTTAAATTGAATTTCAGAGATATTTAAAAGATATAGTGACTGCTGAAACTAAATGTGGTCAAGTACATATGTAGTACATTCAATCTTAAGATTTTTGCGGTATTTCTTACAGCTCATACAATTTATTTTTATTTCTAAGAAATAGAAGTATACATAAGTAGAGGCCTTAAAAGTTGTGTTTTAAGCACATCGTAAAATAGTTAATTATTCATAGGAAGTATAAAAAATAAATTCAAATCTCATTATTTATTATATTTTAAATCCAAACAATTTTAATTTATCGACACATTTAAAATGCTAATTGCTTCAATTTCCATTACGAAAAAAAAAATTTAAACTATTTAAATAAAATAATTTTTTTTCGTTAAATTCTTCGAAAATCTAAGATAACCATAAAAAATAATGTAAGTATTATTTGCAATCGTGAAATACCAATTTTGATTGTTCCTCCACTCTAGCTCTATTATTGAAAACAATAAGATATTAATTTGATTCGTTCCATTTTGCAAAAAGAATAAGACGATGAAAAGATTTATGGATGATTATGGTAATATAATGTTAAGATATTTTGTTTCTTTTTATTGTAAGAATATTTTTATTTTAAAATATGCAAATAATTTTGTGTAACTGATTTTGTTTTTCATTTTATTAACTGGTATCTTAAGCATACGAAATATTAGAGATGTAAATATAAATCAGACATCAGAACGTCTTTTCTGGTTTTTTGAAATTAAATTAATAAATAGTCCTGGGCCACACAACTTGTTTGCTTTAGACTTATATGTTTTATTTAATTTTACATCTTGAAAGTTATTATAAAATCAATACATTCTTTGGATATGGATAAATATTATTCGTTTGTATAGTAATTATTTTTAGCAAGATGAAGATTAGAATTACTTTTAATTAAAATTTATTTATTTAGGAATAAGTGCAGTAGAAAAAGCCTCTTGTAGTTTTGAATGAAAATGTCTAATAAGATAACATTTTCTATAAGATTTCTTACGGTTCAATGTAATTTATGTACTTTAGGCGTTTTAATTTATATTAATTTTGTTTGATTTAATATTCAGTTTATATTTGATTTTGTCCTTCAGGGCTGGAAAAATGAAATGTGTTCACATATTTTAATTACGTATAAGATGGAATAACACACTCCCTAACCTTTTGTAAGACAGTATATCGTATAATACAGCTTTGCGTTAGTAAAACTCCTTTTTCCTTTCTTTCTATGCAAAATTTTGTCAAACCAGATATGCCTCTACATTTCATTAAATTATTGATTGTTTCTATTGCAGAGATCCAACGAATAAATTCTATATCATCAAAAAAATGTTTTGATTCATAATTCATTAGCATTTCCATTTAAAACTAGGGCGGTTTATGATTTAAAATTATTCTTCGATCCTTTTCTTTATAACAAAACAAAGACGCTTAAAAATGCCGTCCAACCAAGCAATATTACTTCGATTTGAAAAATCTAAGTATTACATTCTCGACCCAAAAATGAAATTCTGATCTCACTTTTTTGGTATTTTTCGACGTTTTAGGACCTATTGATTTAAAAAATTTCGGTTTTCACAACCATCGTTACGAAGAAAACTGCTAATGCGATTCCAAAAACTTTTACCCCTAAAAATAGGTTAACTTAATGGTAAGAGCTGAAAGGACGATGTGTTCGATAACTTTACCGGAAGTGAGTCAAAACAAGAAAAATTGCATATATTTTGCATTTAAACGTTAATTTTAAGTGATAACGAGTGGTAACATTAAAGGCCGATTGTATGAACGCGAACAGAAGACATAGCCTCGGATATAACTTCGTTTGTAGGATTTTATTCTATTCTCTGGTTTATCTGCTGTTTTTTTTTGAAGAACAGTGGTTAAAACAATTTGTTTTTTTTTTTATCTTGACATGCGCCTAATTTTGTTTTGAGTTTGTGATTATTTTTGAATTTAAATTTGTGCGTTTCTAAAATTTGTTTTTTAATATAAATTAATAGTAAAATAAATAATATTTTTAATGTGATTTTAATATAATTAATTTGAGTTTTCAAATAATGTTTTTTAATATAAGATTAAATTTATGTAATAGAAAAAATAAAGAAAAAGTTTTTCCACTTATAAAAATATTGCTATAAATATGCAATAAAAACAAAAATACAAAAACTTTTATCCATATTCATACAATCGACGAAAAATAAAATTCTCGGATGAATATGTTATTCTCGTTTTTTTTTCTATCCATCGTGTTTCATACAGTCGGCCCTAAATGTGGAGAATTTTTGATGCTCTGGATTGGTTTGTGAGACCTGGAGCTTAATTATTGAATTAATAAGTATGATAAAAATTACCGCTGAGTGTGTCAAAAGATCGATTTTCACTTATTTTTTTAATCAATTTTTTGGAAAAACATAAAATTCATATTCTATATGACTTTAAATAAAATTGAACATCAAAATATGAAGAGGCTGATATATCAAGATTCGGTTTGGGTTAAAGATTTTTATAAAGCTTTCGGCAAGTGGCGTTTATGAGGACATTGTTTTTAGTTTTGGGCAGCGATGTAAATTAAAGAAACAATTCTTTGTAAAACTACAATTATTTTATGTCCGTTTAGAAATTTATTACAAAACATACACAAAACACCAATACGTTGCCACCATAATTTAGTGAAAAGATGATACACTCGGCACTAAAAACCTTTCCATTTATACTTCAGCAATTTAAACTTTTCGAGAACAAACCACCTATTATCTACCAATTTCACATTCAAGGCCATTTCAATTGCATTAAATAGATTGAATTCATTTCAAAAAATTATAACAAAATTAAACATTCAAAATTTTTCCAAAATTCTTAAAATACATAGTGCAAATATTATAATAATATCAAAAATTTAAACTTTTTTCGAAATTTCAAAAACAAATATTACAAAAATTATAATACATGAAAAATTCAAACTTTCTTCAACATTCCAAAAATGTTCAAAAAATTATTACAAAATTAAAAATTGAAACTATTTTCAAAATTTTAAAAATATTGTAAAAAATTTAATAAAATCAAAAGTACAAACTTTAAAAATATTCCAAAAACTATAATAAAATCAAATTTAAAAGTTTTCAAAATTCTTAAACTATTCCAAAAATAATTACAAAATTTAAAAAAAATGAGGCTACCACGCGACACCCAGCAGATGTGAAACATAAAGTTGATAGTAAAATTTATAAAATTAATTTTTTTTAATTTTACCAAACAAACACAAACGCACACACACATTTATAAAGACACACATGCAAGCGCATAACCCATTGAGTGGTAAAATATGAATAAAAGGTGACAAACCTTACTGTTTATTTGAAACCCTAGATATTTAAAATGCCTTCAACTGGAACCAAATCCTGAAACGCCAGAAGAACTGCACGTACCTGACTACCTGTTACGTATAATATACTACAGGAAGTTACTAGTTACTTCACAGGAAGAACTCTGGTTTATGATATCGAAGAAGTACAATATTACAGGGGGTAGGGGGGAGAAGGGCCAACTGTATTCAAATCGTAATCGTAATCGTAATGACTACATGGCAATCCAGGACTAGAGTTATCCGATAAGAAAACATAAGCTAAGTCTTAGTAGTGAGTAACCGAAAAATTGTGGAAAGATCGATATCCAGGTCATAACATTTGGCAAGCATCAAAGGTATCTTGGAGTCATTCTACCATAGACTCAACTAACACAGAATCATCTTCAAAAACCACCTGATGTATGTTTGTGACCAAGCCCTATAAGTAGGGCTGCTCTTGCAAGGCTCATGCCAATCATTGGCGGCCCTAGACAACAGATCAGGAAGCTTTTTGGTGGTGTTAGCACATCAATATTGATGTATTCTGCACCCATATGGGCCTCAATGGTGAAAACGCTATCTTATGTAAGACCTATCAAAACGTCCTACAGACTAAAACATTGCGCTTATTCTGTGCTTTCCGCTCGGTGTCTGATGAGACCGTAAATATTATTGCGAGTAGGATGCCAATCAATATTATAGGAAAGGCTCTGCATATAGCAACACAAAATGATAGCAACCAACGAACACGAGAAGACTTCATCAAAGATCTCTGACATAAAAGCACAGACAACAAGGGAACATGTCGACGTCAACCATTACTTGACGCAGATGATCTCAGGCCATGAGTGTTTCCGTGAGTACTTATACAAGTATACGTAATTGACCCACATGGAGCAAATACATGGAGACTTAATGAACAGCATATGGGAGAATCAATCACTCCGCTTAGCCTCATGCAATTTACGCTGAGCTTCAAAGACAACGGGAATATAGCGAACGAGATCATCACAAGTATAATGAAACGGCTAAGACAAGACAAACAAAGACCCTGTGTCAGCCATGATCAACACTACGTAACAAAACCACGACAAAACAACATTATGATACACGAGAGATTACTACACTTAACCACCTACCCAGTGAAGGAATGCCATAATTGGTGGTATCGAGGAGATACAACAGGATCATGTGCAAGGGAGGAGGTTTTACCCAGTAAAACACACACATAAACACACACATACACCACCCATACACACACGCATAAGTTCCAACACCGAATTATCGAAATTTGTATTTTTTAAGTAACACCAACATAGAATTATGAATAAAACCAATAGAGTTCAAAATATATTTCATTGCTCCGTTTTTCGAGAAAATATGACATACTGTTCTAAATATTTATTATTACTTCGGTCTGAAAGACCTAAGTATTACATTCATGAGCCAAAAGTGAAATTCCTACCCGTCCGGCCGTCGACATTACCTACGCTGCAGGGAAAACCGCTGGATGGATTTCAATTTTTTTTTCTAAAAATATGTATACTCAAGGGACAGGTCCACAAAGACGCTGTGTTCGATAACTGTACCGGAAGTGTGTCAAAAATCATTAAGTGTGTCAAAAACAGCAAATTTTCATATTTTTGGCTTAAAAACTTTTATTTTAAGTGATTACGAGTAGGAACATTGAATTTGGAGAAATATAAATGGTAGGGATTGGTATGTGAGATCAAAAACTAAATTATTGCATTATAAGTTTGTCAAAAAAATGTTGTCAAGTGTGTCAAAAGAAAGATTTTTATTTATTTTTTTACCCAATTTTTAAAAAAAAATTAAAATTAGTTATTTGTTTGAAATGAATTTTTATTATTATTATTGAGAATTATGGAATTATAAGTTTGTCACAAAAATGTTGTCAAGTATGTCAAAAGAGAGATTTTTATTTATTTTTTTACCCCGTTTTTGGAAAAAAATTAAATAAGTTATTTCTATGACATGAAATTTTATTATTATTATAGAGAATTATGGCATTATAAGTTTGTCAAAAAAATAATGTCAAGTGTGTCAAAAATTGATTTCATTTTTTTTTTTAGCCAATTTTTGGGAAAAAAATGTAGTTGTTTTTATGACGTAAATGTAATTGAAAATGAAATTGGACATGAAAATTTTTGAATGTGTTATAGTTTTTGAAATATTTTTGGAATTTTGAAAAAGTTTGTATATTTGATTTTGTAATAATTTTTGCAATATTTTTAGAATTTTGGAAAAAGTTTTAATTTTTGATTTTGTAAGAATTTTTGGAATATTTGTAGAATTTTGAAAAATTTTAAATTTTTGATTTTATTATAATTTTTGGAATTTTGAAAAAAGTTTCAATTTTTGATTTTGTAATGATTTTTGCAATATTTTTAGAATTTTGGAAAAGTTTGATTTTATTTAATTTTTACAATATTTTTGGAATTTTGAAAGAAATATGAATTTGTGATTTTGTGATGTTTTCTCGAAACGCTAAATGGAAAGGTTTTTGAGTAGTTTGCTGAGTGTATCATCTCTTCACTAAATTATGTTAATTTATGATCTGTTATAATTTTCCGACATCGTATTGATGTTTCGTGTTAATTTTGTAATAAATTTCTAATCGCTGCCCAAAACTAAAAACCATGTCCTCATAAAAGTTTTTTGCCGAAAACTATATCAAAATCCTTAACCCAGACCGAAGTCTTGATATCTCAGAGCTGTGAGATTTCAGCCCCTGCATATTTTCTCATTAGGTGTGATAGCATAAAATTGTTAAACCGTTTGAAAAATTGATAAAATTGTTAAACTCGTGACGAAAAATTATTTGTTTTTTCAATTAAGTCGCGCCAATAGATGTTTCACATCAAAAGTTGAAACTTTTTTCAAATTTTTAAAAATTTTGAAAAAATTATACTAAAATCAAAAATTCAAACTTATTTTTAAATTGTTCCTATGATTTAGAAGTCGTGGATTCTGGAATCACACAAAAAATTACTCAACAACTTAATAGATAAGGGAATAGAAGCGTAATAGGGTAAGAATTTCACTTGTTGACTCGATAATGTAATACTTCAAACCGAAGTAATTGGACATAGAATTTGGTTCTATATAGTTTCAACTCTTTTCAACTTATAAAAATAGTTGAAAAATATCAAGTTGTTGCAGATTAAATGTCGTTTTTTAACAAAAATTCTAATTGTTGCAATTATTAGGGAGATGTTTTTTTGAGTAATATTTTGTATGATTCCAGATTCCTTGATTTCTGAATAATAGGAACAGTTGGAAAATAAGTTTGAATTTTGGAATATGTTATAATTTTTGCAATATTTTAAGAGTTTTGGAAAAAATTTGAATATTTTAGTTAGTTATAATTTAAGCAATATTTTTGAAACTTTGAACAAAATGTTTGAATTTCTGATTTTGTAATATTCTCTTGAATATTTGTATATGTGAATTTTGATTTTATTATAATTTTTGGAATCTCGTAAAAAGTTTGAATTTTTTTGATTTTGTAATAATTTTTTTAAATCAATTTCATCGGACCCAAGAATCAGATTTTTACCAATTTTCGATTGCTACATCTTGGATGAGTGAACCTTTGCCCTTTTGTTCGTGTTCACTACGTGTTATTGTGATCATTATCGCTTATATGCATTATTCGTTACTCCGTTGTTTCGGATTGAGTAACTTAAAAAGTATAAAACATTCCCAAATACAGAAGTGAAAATAAAATAATATCGTTCGCCCTCCTAAACTAGAATAAAAAGTGTGTTTCATTTACTCAAACATTTAATTAATTAACAAATAAGTTATTTGCGTAAAGTAACAAGATATTGAGTGTTTATTATGTGTTATTTAATTTTTGTTTTAAATTTGATGGAAAGCATCGTCGTTTAAAAATAAAAATAAATTATTTGTCTGAATGTTTTGTTCTATTATGCAAGTATTGTTATAAAAATAAAAAAATGATGGCAAAAAAGAACTATAGTTTTTTTGCTTCTTAATGGAATGGAATGGAATAAAAAAAAATAAAATTAATATCAACTCAAAAGGAGTGAAATCATAAAAATAGAAATTTTACTCTTACGAGTAAGAACGGTATAAAAATTATAAAAAATTTTAGGTCGATAATATTATTTGGAAACGTGAAATGAGCGCTCGAATAAAATAAAATTGTAATTTTTGGTCTCACCATAAGCAAAATTCGAAGTAGAGGCTGATTACTTCCTAGCTTTATCTACTTTGCGTTACTTCTGTAAACGTTCCAAGAAATTGATTTTTTAAATCTTTTCGATTAGTCATACCGCATTTTTCCATTCCAAAAATGCTTTTTTTCATTTAATATTAAGGATAGTGTTTTCTGGTTTACCTAAATCAGCTGAGTGACCTAAGTTATTGACGATAAGACCGACCCTAAACTTGGAGGCTCAACTAGTGACTGGAACAGGTTCCAGAATACTTAAGTTTTGAGCAAGTGTTAAGGTTCTATAGTCCGTTTTCTGTGCTTATTTTGGATTCACTACATTGATTAATTTTTACACGTTTTTCTGGTTGAGTTGCATTGTACATATTAAGATAGATTACTCCAGGGATGGTTTTTATAGGGGGAGAGTGGAAAAGTGTTTGGTTCATGACTTCGTATTAGTTATTTGTATAACTTGTAATATGTATATGATTTAATTTCTCATAAAATCAAGGTCGCCGTTTCTAATCGAAAAGATAAGGTTCGGAAACTGAATGTATAATCATACTTCGCAACACATTTTATTTTTTTTTCTTGCAGATATTGCTTCCATGGTTTGCGGCTCAGAAAAGTGCTGAAAACTAAAATATGCTGGCGTATTTAAAATCCAATCTAATCTAATCTATCCAATTGGAAACCCCCTAATTTATGTAAGATCAGATAATATCAGATTTCTTGTTCTTTAATTTTTAAAATACAAATAAACAAATAAATTGGTAACTTTGAAATCAAATTTCAAGAAAGCGGCTCACCCGATATCATCTGTTTATGTATGTTGAAAAGGTAAAACTGGCCTATTAAATACAAATACATACACAGTAAAAATGTTGCTGTGAAAAATATTTAGTAACAAAATTTTTAATTTTTAATGATAGCCCTGCTGTCGTAGGTCAAGCATTTCCTGAAGTTTTTTTCACAATATTTCATTTTTAACCTTATCTTAAAGTTTAAACCACGCCAAAAATTAAAAATAGCGTTTTTTGGTTCTAAAGATATTAATTTTTCAAAAATTTTATACTTTTAGGGGAAATTTGCTATCTCGATTATTTTTACTGACTATACTTGTCATACAAGGAGTATTGTTGAGTTTAAAAATATGCCTTCTTCAGAAAAACTGCAAAGTGTTCAGCTTGGGAACAGGGGAGTCTGAAAGAGTTCTAGAAATTTAAATTCATGGAAACTTTGAAATCAAATTGCAAGAGGAAGGCAACTGTTTCATCTATGCAATAGAAAGTAAAAGTCCGTTAATCTTTGGTTTACTCTGTTAAAATTATTAAGAAATAAATTTTTTTTAAAGATATTAATTTTTAGTGATGTGCATCTCAGGCTAAAAATTTTATTTGTAGAACTTTATATTCATACTTTTCAAGAACTGTCGTCGTCGGGATCCTTCGTTTATACCATAGTTTCCGATCATCACTATACCTTAGAAAGATTTTAGGAAGGCTTTCAAAATTATTACAATTTAAGTGCTTGTAAGTATTTTGCTGAATGAGATTTGTGTATCGATTCGACATCGATTCTACAAAAAATCTTTATTAACCTTTATTTATTGTTTTTCTAATTTGTGCCAAATATTCAATATTTAATGGTAAAATTGTAATTTTCTAAACCATCATCTGCACGGAAAATGAAAAAAAGTGTTATATTTTCCAAATGTTTTGAATTAAAAATTAAACAAAAATTAATCAACTACATATCAACTGGGTCGTTTCAAGTAATTATAACTGAAATTCAATATGCGACCCAATTAATCAACAAACAAATAAAAATAACTAAAAGTTCCAATAACCTAAATCCTATTTATTCAATCAATCAAAAAAATTCATTGAGTATCCATATAATGATTTTATGAATGAATTCATTTCAGCCCACAAATCAATCAAAAGTCTACCTACAACAATTAAAATTTTAACAGATCATCTTCGTCTAATGTAACCGAAACCAAAAGAAAAGATACCAATCTTATTGTATTATATACTTAAAAATTTAAATATTTCAAGTATAAAGAAACAAAAATTAATATTGTGTTTTTAGAGCAGCTGAAGTTTCAAGTTGTAACGGGAGAAATAAGTATATAGAAAAGCGAGGAGTGATTGTTATAATTTTACTTTTTATCTGCTCCATTTAATTTATATTTAGATTAACATTACATTAAATTTTAGATTTGGACATAGTTTTGACAAGATGTTACAGTTTTGTCATGGTAAATGATCTAACTGTTGTGATGCAATATGGAAATTTATGATAATTCTATTATTTTTTTTACAAACCCATCAACCGAGCAGAAATTAAATAAACTACAAAACACATTTTTTCAAGTTTTCACAACAAAAAAAAAACGATAGGAATTTTTTCAACAATAAAACAAAAATGCTACAAAAAAATTAAAATCCCACAAATCCAGAATTATTTTCACTTTTAATTTTGTGTTGTTTTATCTGTGTCGTCACATAAAATCTGCAAATCGGATTATACGTTTTTTTCTTCGAATGAAAATATTTATTGTTGACAGTTATTTGGATTTGTGTATACAGAATGGAATCTATTCGTTTATTGTTTGGAAATTAAAGCAAACCATTATGAAAGGGTTTAGTCGACTCATGAATCCCGGGAGTAATATATATTCTTATCATCCCCGATTTTTTTTAAAATTGTGTTTTTGAACATTAGAGCTAGATGGCTTCCAAAAACCAAACTCGTTTGCATTTTATTATATAACACTTTCGAAAATTTTGGACAGTGTTGCGATTGTTGAGATAGCTTGAAGCTAATAATATATCAACATTTTTATACACTTGCCAAATTTTAGATAATATGAGACAATCGAGGCAACGAGATCGAGTTATGAGTTACGATTTGCAACAAAATAATTCTCATAAGGCTGAAAAATTCAGTTACAATTTTAACATAACGTATATGGAAGAAAAACGTGTTCTAGACCGAATTGTGGAAATTTGACCATTTTTAGTGTTCCGTATTTTGAAGTAAAAACAATCGTAAATATTTGTTTTTTTCTGTGTTTTATAGACATAGATAAGGAGATAGTAAAACAAAAGTTTTTTTCTATGATAGCACATGAAAAGTATATTTTCAAGCAGTCTTAAGCCTGCCAAACCCTGCAAAAATGGGTTTTTTGCCAATAGTGTAAAAAGAATAACAAATTATACAGTTGCTAATTGCTATATACGAATTTTACAAAGTTTTTAAAATAAAGCAACCGTGAAAAAATAGAATATGAATTTTAAATGTTATTTTGTCTATTTTTAATTTAATAATTTCTAATAAATATCGTTTAGGTATTCACTATCAGAGAAAAAATTGCATTTCCTACGCAAGATAAAAACATTTTACTATCGTGAAAACGCCCCACTCGACGCTGACGCGTCTCGTGAACAAATTTTCACTTACGAAAAAGCAGCGTTTTCATCTCGAGTTTGATTTCGAAAAAGATTGAAATATATCAAACAAAAGTTTTTCTACTACCCAACTTAAAAAATCTACTTTCGATGTTGGTTCATTGCATCGAAAATATCTCTTTCTTTACCAGTGATAAAAAAACCTATACAAATAACTCTCGTACCTAAGGACGAGAATAATTTTTTAAAAGCCATCTATTTTCTAATTTCTTAACTTTCTTAACCATCCTAGAACACCCGTTAAGAGAGTCAATTGATTGAATGAAATAATTTTGTTAGTGTTAATTTATCTATCTTGGAAAGATGACGTTAATTTATTTTTGAATCATTTACGGACAATTTACATTGAAATATAAAAATAATAATAGTTACCTAAATAATATTCATATATTCTTTTTAAATAAATAGTATGGTAACAAACAGTTGGTGTTAATATATTTAAAAAAAACCATTATTTCACCTATATTAAGAAAAACGAAAAAAAATACTTATTTACATAAAATAATTTACGTTGTTTTAAAATATATCAAGAATTTACGTAACGTCATCCCCATACAAAAACTAAATTAAAACTGTTTTTATTTCAGAAATAATAATAAATTACTTTGGTTTTGAAAAACCCTAAATATTACATTCATGAGCCAAAAGTGAAATAATTACCCCCACTTTTTTTGGCATTTCTTGACGGTTTAGGTCCTACTGATTCTAAAAAATAAAAAAAATGTATGTCTGTCTGTCACAACCGGTATGTCACAACCGACGAAATCTAGAAAACGGCTGTAGGGATTTCAAAATTTTTGTTTCTAGAAATAGGTATACTCAATGGTAATTTGAATCATATTGTTTAACTTTAAACCAGGGTTGTTCCTTTACGCGTAATCTTTGTAATGTAATCTATGTCATCTATGTAAATTTGGTGTAATCTATTAATTTTGATTTAAGAAGAAATATGTGGAAATAATGTATTATCACTACTAAAATTTTTTTTCTATTTTTCCGCAAAAGACATGATCAATAATATTGTCAAAAACAAAATCTTGGGATCTTGGAAAAAGTTAATTTAATTGCTAAAAAAGTTTAGAGTGCACATATCAATTAAATAGATTACATAATAGTTTACATTATAGATTACACGAAAATATCTCGCGTAATTTTCACGTAATCTATGCGTAATTTATACATGTAAAGTAATCTATTTTGTCTACGGCGCAACCCTGTTTTAAACCCTCTAAATATGTCATAAAATAAGTTTGGTGTGTCAGTATAACTTATCCAACAGTAGGGTAAATGATACAATAATGGAAACTAGAAAAAAATGCTACATTTATTCGGCAATATAATTTTGTAAGGATTTTGCGCTAAAACCAAATTGCGCGTTGTATATTCTTATATATATGTCCGTTTCTTTTTCAAAAGAACTAAATTGATTCATCTCATTTTTCATAAACAAACCGTGCGCTGTTTTATTTACTTATTTAGTATTTTAGTTAACGTGGTATAGTTCAGATCTAGTTTGGTCAAATTCGTTGTGAATTTGCTAAGAGAAGGTATAAGTGAATTTGTGTTTATTAATCAATTGTTCTTATGATTTTATATTAAAAATTGAATTTAACTGAACAATTAAATATTATTTTACGTGAAATTTAATTAGAAATATTAAAAAATTTAAAAAATGCAGTAATTTTATATGTGTCCCATAATTATCTTTGTTATGTAATATATTCCAATTATTCGGCATAGGCTGCCCATTAATATATATATATGGACATCAATTATGGTCATGGTGCCGATAAATGTAATATTTTAGAGGGTTGATAACTGTATACAGGTTATTATAAGCCCATAGTTAGTAAATATCATCTTTAATATTTATTTAAATTGCAAATCATAACTAAATATGAAATGTATATAAATAAATTTGAAATCACACATTCCAGATGCCAAAAAGAAATTCATCTTATTTAGAGGAAAATACACAGTTGAAAATATTACTGCAATTTTTAATAAAAGCTTTGCAATATGGGTTATGTATAGCAAGTTATTATTAAATTGCAAAGCAAATGTTGCACTAAAACTAATTCTAATGCAAAACTATAAATTTTAGTACATCTCTGCCATCATAATTTAATTTTTATACTAATGGTAGAAGTTTGAAAACTACTTGCTACGCTTGAACTTTGAAAACAACTTGCTAATGCAAAGAGCATTAAATTTATTTTTAAAGCAAGCTTTGCATTGTTTTAGAATGGAGAATGCCGTAGGACCTATATGTGTTGCAATTTGCATTACATATTCAGCTTACTTTCAACTGTGTATCCAAAAGGCTTGTGATGATTAATGGAAAAATTGACAAAAAGACTGCTTCTAAAATATTTAACGTTCCTCGTTCCACTATTCAATATAGATTGTCCAATAAGTTTAAAAAAAGTCGGCCTGGGCCAATGACAGTTTTGACCACGAAGGAGGAGTCTACAATAATTGACTGGATCTTTGAAAGTGCACGGAACGGCTTTCCAAAACATCGCGAAGATGTCGTGGAAGCTATTAAAAGGTTTCTGGATGAAAGTCCACGTGAACATCCCTTTTAACCGACCAATAGGCCTGGTAAAGGTTGGTACAATCTGTTTTTGAAAAGACATTCAAGTATAACTACTAGAATACTGGAACCGGTAAGATAATTTGGCTTTAATTGTGTTGTATTTTAATTTTTGAACGATTTCGTAATAATATTTCTGTTGCAGGTAACAGTGGCTAGTTCAAAAGTTTCTGTCGACAACATACATAATTGGTTTGTTCAAATTGAAAATTATTTAATGGATAAAAGTTTGTTTTCCATTTTATCTGAACGAGACAGAATTTTTAATAGTGATGAAACAAATTTTATGCTCTGCTCTAAAACGAAAAACGTACTGGCAAAAGGAAGTAGAAATGTGTATAAGGTCGAGCAAGGCTCATCAAAGAGTTGCCTTACAGTTATGTTCAGTTTTTCAGCTTCAGGTAGTATGATACCACCAATGATAATCTATCCTTACAAACGGATTCCGGATAGCATTTGAAATTCAGTTCCTCAACACTGGGGTGTTGGAAGAAGTGACAGCGGTTGGATGACGAAAGAGGTATTTTTGGAATATATTTCGAATGTATTTTATCCTAATGTAAAAAAAAACTGGCACCCAGTTTTATGTAATTTTGTTCGTGGATGGACATTCAACACATCTCACCTTTGAGTTAAGCGTTTTGTGCAAAGAACTATAAATAATATTAATAACTTTGTATTCAAATGCCACTAGAATTTTATAGCCATGTGATGTGTCGGCATTTAAACCTCTGAAATCGGCTTGGCAACAAATTGTCAGGGACTTGAAACGTGAAAACTTAGACAGTATTTCAACGAAAAAGACTTTTGCACCACTGCTAGAAAAAGCAATTAAGACAGCAGAAAATCAGATTTTAATTATAAATGAGTTTAGAGCTTGCGGTATTTATCCTTTTAATAGATTTGCTCTAGATAGCTCAAAATGTTTAGGGAAATCATAAAATGTATTGCTTTGAAATTCAAAATCTTTCTGTTTTTAATAGATCTTTTGTTAGAGGTATATTTACCTCTACACCTTACCAGTCAATATTCTTATAAGAACGATATCAATAGCTTTAATTTACTCAAATTGATTACATGTTTTTCATAACATTTTCAAGTTGAACTAGGTAGGTGCATCAGGACTCGGAAAAACGTATGTCACAGAATTCTTATCATAATTCAAATTTCTGAAATCTACGTAAGCCAATAAAGACAACCATGCCATTAAATTGAAGGATAAACTACTCTTAGGCATCTTGAGACAACAATTTGAGGAGCTATTGAGAATATTCAAGAAATCTTAAAACTGATTCTTAAGAAGCGCCACCATAGGCGTAACTAGGTAGGGGCCCAGAGGGCCCGGCCCCCTCTAGACGAATTTTGGCCCCCCCTAGAACACGAAGCTCATGAAGCATATAACAGTTAGGGAACTAAAGAAAATGCTGTTCAAAATTATTTCAAAACGTTAGCATCAATATTTAATTAAATTATTTGTTTTTTATTTGTGATATATGATCATCTCGATAGAAAAAACCACCTACCATTAAAGTATTAGAAATAAACCAAAACGAACTATTTATTGATAAGTTTGAAAAAAAATTTTACAGCTCATATCACTGATCTTCATTTCAATTTAATAAGTACTACCAATAATACTGCCACAAAAGTATCTACAAAATGGTCGCTCAACTTATTGGTTCACCATATAATCGAAGTTTAAAAGAGAAAACATTTTCTTTCCAACATGTGACGTGTCAGATCAGATGTCAGAATTTCAAATGAATTCTCAATTTCTGGAAAACCACTCCTTCTAATTTGTTCAACGAAAAACATCGCAATAAAAACAATATAGACTTCGTTTTAAAAAATACGGTGTCATTTCTCCATAAGACCTAAAATAAGGTGACCAGATGTACTATTTTAAAGAGTATTATACTTTTTTCGAACAGGTTTTACTCTTTACTCTTTTTTTAAGCAAAATGTGTTAAATATACTCTTTTACAAATTTATTTTTTTACGGAAAATATATTACAAAATAGTGGAATGGAATCAGAATGGAATACGTTGAACGTTTCTATATTTCAGAAATGGAGTTTTATCATCAAAACAATTAGAATCAATCAACCTAATTTAGTTGGGATTGCGGAGATTATAGAATTTTTTTTGTATCTCCCAGGCACTAATTCTGACTGTGAGAGAATTTTTAGTACCATAAATGGCTATTGGACGAAAGAGAACAGTCAATTAACAGTCAAATCCCTAGAGAACGTTATGATGATCAAGAATAATATAAAAATGTCTTGCAGTGAATCTATGGAAGCAATCAAATTTGACACCGAATTGCTAGCAAAAAGTGCCAGCAGTGAAAAATACCTTTAATTATTATTAAAACGCAATTATAATCTTAATTTACCATTTTATAGTATTTTTTATTTAATATATTTTTAATTGATACAGAGTATAAATTTTCTGTATTTAATGTGATAAACCAAAAGAAATTATTTTAGTTTTAATAAATGTAAACAATGTTATTCATGAAATAAAGATTGAACTACAAGCCAAAATTTAAAACTCAACTGTTTTATTTTTTATTTTTTATTTAAAAATTAAGTCGACCTCTTCTAGTGTGCTTCCATATGCGGTATATGATTATGAGGTACTATTTCAGTTTCTATACTCTTTTCTGATTTGAAATATCTGGTCACCCTACCTAAAACCACACCGAAACACCAACACTATACTCGTAGTTTCAAGTTTGTTTGTATCGCCATTAGCAAATTGATGGCGTAATTCGAAGTCTGATGGATTTATTTCTGGAATTATCTGAATTCTGTATGGCTAAAAATGAAGATCGTTGTGCACAGTACTGCATTAAATGGTTGGGGGACCGTGTGATTACTGTAAACAATGAATTGTTATTTTTGGACTAATTTTTATTTTTTTAATAGCTTTGACACAGGGTGCCTCAAAATATGTTAAGAAATTTAGAGACTAGGAATATTGATTTTGTATAATTTTTGTTTGTTTGAAAGTTACTAAGTAAGGATTTATAATTTATAATACAATTTATAATTTTATATGATTTTTTCAATTTTAATTTGCCAAAAATGTCGGTTTTAAAAAGAACATTTTTTCTTTTATTTTTATGATTTAGAGATTAATTATTTAAACAAACACATATCTAAATATAAACATAAATAACTGAAACCAGCGTACTGAACCATAAAGTACTGAACCAGGGTTTCATCTACTTTGCACGTGTCTAGCATTCGCCCTGTTTACGGAAAACTCTTGGAACGCACACATTTAAAACTCTCACTGACCTGGGTAATTATAAACTCACGCAAATACTTAGCTTCATGAGAAGCTCCAAATAGTTCGAGTCGGGGAACGAGATTCTTTGGTATTTGGCACAACCTACGTATTTTGGTCTTACTATGTCATCCTGATGTTGTGTTTTTGGTGACAGTTATTGCATACTAACCTAACATAAATAACCTAGAAAAAAAAATATAATTGATAGTAAATTTGAAAATAAACTTCAAATTGACACACTCGTTATGTATTAAAAGAAAGAAATAAAAATGGAAAATTTATTAATTATTTCAGCAATATTAGGGGGCCAGGCCCACCCTAGAACAATTTCCTAGTTACGCCAATGAGGGCCACAAAATTTAGAAAATCTTTTCGAGTATCTTGAGAATCTCCGAAGAATCTGCAGAATATTTGGACCTACAGAGTGTCTTCAGATAATCTAGAGAATCATGAGAATCTTGAAAATCTTTAGAGAACCTTTATTAATCTGAAAATAATTGGGACAACTTTTTTCTTTTGAGTTTTTTCACTCCAATTACATATTTTCATTAAAAAAAACGAATCTTCGTGTTGCGGCACAATATTAGCACAACTTATAAAACATATTTAAAACAAAACAAACACAAAAAAACTGTTTTTTTTTTTAATATAATTTATTAGCACCTAACAAATAAATGTTTATCGTGCTGGCAAAAAAATTGTTAATTCAGGTTAGATATTATCCATAGATGTTTTTGGTAACTCGAAAAAGATTTAATTACACCAGCTTGAAAAATGGATTAAATTTGATTATTTTTTCGGTCAATCGAGTGTTGAAATTTAGGGGGGTGGAAAGGCTACATAATAAAAAATATTTTTTTTTCAATAACACAAAAACTCTGCATTGCAAAATTTTAAAAAAAATTGTAACATTTCTTATATTAAGTGCTCTTTCATATGACACCCCACTCATTTGGGTCAAAAATGTTTTTTTCCCTCCCCACACCCATCCCATAAACACACAGAAATATAATTATTTGAGTCTTTGATATGATTTTCATTCAAAATTTACCAATATTCCTGTCTCTGTGAATATTTTCAAATTTTTCAGTCAGTCATCGTCGAAAGGTAGGCGGCGGCACGATCTGAATTTTGCCCTTTCTTATCCATAACACAAAAACTGGGCTGCAGTTTTCATACAAAACTTACCAAATTTCCTAACTCTGTGAAATTTTACAAATTTTTCTGTCATTTAGTGTCGAAACGTATGGAGGGGGGGAGGGGGGTGCGGTCTGAATTTTGTAATTTTTCAACAGTAACTCAAAAACTGAGCACCGCAAAATTCTAAAAAAATTGCAACGAATTTTAAATTAGATGTTCTTTCAAATGACACCCCACTCGCTTAGGTAAAAAAGTTTTTTTTTACCCCCTCTACCCCGGTCCTCTAAACACACAGAAATATAATTATTGGAGACTTCGCTATAGTTTTTGTACAAAATTTAGCAAATTACCTAGCTCTGTGAATTTTTACAATTTTTTCTGTCAACCAGTGTCGAAACGTATTGGGGGGGACGGTGTGAATTTTGCACTTTTTTCACAATAACTCAAAAAGTGGCCACCGCAAAATTCTAAAAAAAATTGTAACGAATTCTAAATTAGGTTCTATATCAAATGACATCCGCAAAATTCTAAAAAAAATTGCAACGAATTCTAAATTAGATGTTCTTTCAGATGACCCACTCGCTTGGGTAAAAAAAAAAAGTTTTTTTTTACCCTCTCTACCCCGGTTCTCTAAACACACAGAAATATAATTATTGGAGACTTCGCTATAGTTTTCATACAAAATTTAGTAAATTTCCTAACTCTGTGAATTTTTACAAATTTTTCTATCAACCAGTGTCGCAACGTATGGGGGGGGAACGGTGTGAATTTTGCACTTTTTTGACAATAACTCAAAAACTGGGCACCGCAAAATTTCAATTATCTTCAATTTCTTTCAAATGACACCCCACTCGCTTGGGTAAAAAAAAGTTTTTTTTTACACCCTCTACCCCGGTCCTCTAAACACACAGAAATATAATTATTGGAGACTTCGCTATAGTTTTCGTACAAAATTTAGCAAATTTCCTAACTCTGTGAATTTTTACAAATTTTTCTGTCAATCAGTATCGAAACGTAGGGGGGGAAACAGTCTAAATTCGCACTTTTTTTACAATAACTCAAAAACTGGGCATCGCAAAATTCTAAAAAAAATTGCTTTGTTTTTAAATTAAGTGCTCTTTCAAATGATACCCCACTTGACCACATTTTAAATAGTGTTTTTACCCCTCCTCATTTCCACCCCTTAATAAATTAAGTATGGAAATATGACACTTTTTTATATTGTTTATTAAAAACGTACTAATTTTTCTATCATTCCAATTACATTTGAAAATTTTCGATCAGATAGGTTCGGAGCTAATCGAGGTAAGAAAACGCAAAAAAAAACGTCATTATTCAAAATTATACAAAAAATGGTGAGGTGTAAAATTCCAAAATAAATTTTTATGGAACACTGAAATAAAGCCCTTTCATATGATACCCTACTTGAATCTATAAAAAAATGTATGTTCTCAAAGGTCTCACATCGCAGCCCTGTAAACTAAACGAAAACCACTTTAGTTTTATTTGTATCCGTCATTTCATGTGGACAGATTAGTTTTATACGCATGCCAAATTTCAAGTCGATAGCATTTATAGTTACCGAGATAATCATATAATGTGAAAAACACGTTTTACTCTGACCAATAGTGTTCCGTGTAAAAAACGGAACCCTAAAAACGGGTTTTAAACAAAAAAAAAACAGTTTTGTTTGTTTATTTAAAAAAAAAAAACAGTGTTTTTAACCAACGCTGGTTGGACATAGATAAGTCAAACAAGTTGGGGTTGTTTACATGAAGAGTTCTATCATCCTCATACGTCATATGATGTCAGACGAAATCTTTATTTTACTGGGTTACCAGGGTATAGGGCTTCCAGTCGTCCCGATTTCGGCGGGATTGTCCCGCCGTACAAGTTTTGTCCCGACGTCCCGCTTTAGCACCAAAAAATCCCGCCCAGCACCAATCTACCAAACTTTGTAAAAAAAGATCCTGCGGTGTATTTATACATATATTGCTTGCTGGTTGTCGCGGTTGAAAAATTTTCTGATGGTTGTGTTTAGACTAAACGATAAACTACAAAATACAAACTACATTTTTATATGAAAAACGCTCAGCGACAACGCTATAAATCTGTGAGCAAAGTATGATTTACATACATACATATTCTAATTTGACATCCGATGTGTTTTGTAGTTATCGCTTTATAAAAGTTGTTAGAAAAATAAAACGTTTTTATTAAATCAACAAATTTAATAATTATTTAATTAATAACCAACTTGGAGACCAATTCCATAATATATATTTTTTACATTTATGTAAATTATATATTTAGCCATGTTTATCGCTTTAATTTTGTTTGGCTTATTATTAATTAATTTGTTTTATTGAAATTGAAAAAAAGTAAATCTTACATTTTACTAAATGACGTACACGTAAAGTTTTGTTTTGTAATACCTATGTGTATAAGAAATGGACATCAGAATTTTTTTTACTACTTACCGAAACCGAGCAAGAAATCAACAGTTGAAGGCTTTGAAAATTGTAGAAGATGTAGTAGCAGAGAATGATGAGAATGAAAATTGTCAAGAAGATATTTAGTTGGTAAAGGTGATGCTGTTGATGTATCCCAATCCGATATTGATGAAGAAAGTGATGCATCTGTAACAGCTAAGAAGCAATATCTATCAAAACGGCATGTAAAGTTTAATAAAAATTGGAGCAAGAACTTTAATTGACTCTTAACTGGCCCAACATAAAATGACATAACTAAAAATGACATAAGCATGCTAAGTCTCAACTCTCAACGGCATATTAGAAATTTGAAAGCAAGTTTGTCTAAAAAAAACATCATTTATACCAGCAAATAGAACCATTGACCAAATAAATGTCATTGTAGCTGTGACGGGATTTGCGTATTATTTTGTAATGCATTCCCAGTCTTATGTGGCTACCGATTGTTCAGGAAAATTATTTTCTTCATTATTTAAAGATCAAACCATTAGGTTGAATAATGAATTCAACCATTAGCTAGCGGTAGCCACGGTAAGGAAAAATTAAGAAAAATTATTTCTAAACTTTTAGGTCCAGAGTCTAAAAACTCCTATTGGATAATATTAACAAATCTTTATATTTTTCTATAAACATTGGCGCGTCCCATCATTATTACGCTTTTTGATAAAAATATTGGTACAATAAGCGGTTTGTTGGCATTTTATAGTTTGGACAATCAAAAATCAGTTAATATAACCGAATCGCTTAAGCAATTATTTTAACAATCTTTTTATTGATAAATTAACAATCTGCGCAGAATATGCTAATTTTAATTTTGGTAAAAACCAAAGTGTAATGACTGAATCAGAAAAAACTTATCTGAATTCTTTTCAACTGTACCGAACAAATTTCAGTACAGTTCCAACACCAAATTATTTTTTTTGTATTGAAATTCAATCCAAAAGAATACAAAAGTCGATAATTCGGTGTTGGAATTGTTCGGTACAGTCGAAAAGAATTCACTATAATAAAAATATTATTCCAATTGGTTGTAACTGCCACATACTTTCTAATACCTTAAAATTGATATTTCAATTGATAATTCATCTTTTAAAAAATTTGATGTTCATGTTAAAAATTGATGTAATTAATTGTTAATAAATTTTAGTTTTCAGTTCTTCCACTAAATGCACCACAGAACTTTAAGAAATGTTTGAATGGATCGGTACTGAATTGTCAGAACTACTTCGTCATGTGTCAACAAGATGGCTTAGTCTAGTCTATCTCCTGCTATTAAAAAACTAATTAAAAATTTTGAGCCTTTAAGAAGTTACTTTCCGATCAAAAAATGTTTCAAATACAATTAAAATGTTTTTTTGAATTTTTAATTGTTTTTCCATGCCAAAAAACACATTAAATTAATCTATATTTTGTTTAGCCCTGCTTTTATGGGATAGTTAATTATAATTATTAAAAAAGTTAAATTTAAATAACATTTCTCTTTTCCGACGACTTTTCCATTTATGTGTGGGTGCTTAATATTTTTGTACATATTGTCCCGCCGAACAACTTTTGAAAACTGGAAGCCCTACCAGGGTATCAATGAATTAAACTTTTTTATGTCATTGCTATCACATCGTACATTTGGCCCTTTTAAATACAATACCATGCAGTGGAACGTCCCAGGCCCGTTCCAGTTGGATTAGATGTCACTCAATAAAAATTATTGAGCAATTCTTCGGCCCATTTAATTAACTGTTATCAACTTCTATATTATAAATCTCTAGTTAATGTCAATATTTTAGTACTTACTTACTCAATAATACCAAAAAAGGTTGTTCGATTGATTATCTTTGGCTTTACCTGCAATAAAGAAAAAAATACATAATTAAAAATTTGAAAAAAAAAACTATAATAAAATATATTATCTACTGTAGATTAATATCATATCCGTTTAAGCAATTTGTTCATTGTCATATAATTCACAATAAAGGTTTTAAATTACTTCCACCTATACCGCATACTGTAAAGAAAAATCATAAATATTACAAAAATGACACACTGTAAGCAAATATAGTATCAGAATAATATTACATTAACCTATTTTTACTGACATAAAAATAAATAAAAAATATATGTGTCGGTCACCCAGCGTTTGAAAATCGAATTCCTTTGACGAGTATAAATAAATAACGGATTGGAAATTAACATTACAACTGAAGACAAAACTCTTAAGAATGACAACTGTACAAACAAAATATTTATGTTTTAACTTAAGATATAATAATAATAGTAATTGAAGAAAAAAGCATAGACATGTGCACTGAATTTTAATTAGTTGCGTTATCTTTTTGTTTGTGTATGACTTTTAATCGAAACGGTTCTATTCAATGTTAGATGGAGAACAAAAAAAATATGAGTTATTGAAGAAGTTGTACTGACCTAAATATATGTCCATATATCATGGAATGAAACTCATAAATTTTATAATTATGAAGCATTCAGCCTACTTATTTGTAAAATGTATGTTGAAAGCAATTTTTTTTCGCTTTTTTTGTCCACGACATAGACGTGAATAGAAATGATATAAGGTATGTAATGCTCTTCTATGTTTTGCGACACTATTTTCTGATATCTGTTCAAAGTTTTCGGATGCTTTAATGAGTCGGCATTACAGTGCACGGTATTAGTTGCGTGTCTATTGTATGTATATGACCACCTGCACTTGTAATTCAAAATAACGAAGATCAAACGTTAGTTACACTTAAAGATTTATTTTCCGCTCTACCGTCATTTGATTTCCAAGTTGCTTTATGAATATTAAATTCTGTGTTAAGGTAGAAAGTGCTAGAAAGTGCTTAACTGCACGAAAGCCTTTATTGTTACTGGTAAGATAAAAGCTGTTAGGGACGATATGTTTTCTACCGATTTGAGCATAAGTCACTTATCAAAATTTTATTGGTGCCTTCTTCGAGTTCGATTAAGAACAACTCTTTAATATGCTTTGTTTTCATTAGGTGCAAGAGCATTAACGATCGTTACCTTAAATTTCTAAGCACAAATTCTAATTATTTATAATTGTATATAAATTGGACAGAATTCGGAAATTTTAACGCAACGATATATGAGAAAACCAACCCGAAATTCGCCCCAGTTTTGTTGATCGCATATTAGTAAAAAGTGAATCCTTTTTTTGTTTATGTCTACTGCTTGTCCATCTTAGCTCTTGTAATGCCATTATTTAGTATATGTATCTATCGGTTTCATTTGTGAGTTTTTGCAGATTTCTCGGTTTTCTTAGCCGTAACAAGTTTCAGGTTTTAATTTTAAATCGTAGTCCGGGTACAATTTCCGAATTCGTTCTTATAATGGTTCCGACTTCCGAGATAATCCGAGGATGGTGACCAGTTCAAAACAAATTGTTTATACGGAAATTGGGTGTTCGCTCTTTGTTTAACTCAAAGTTTCATTTCAAAAACCAGTTTACACGTTTATATAGCGAGCCGCTTGATTCAAGATAGTCGCCCGTAACAAGCGGTCCCCAAAATTAAGAACAGACGCTTGAATTGCTTCGGTTTCAATGCAACAATCACTCGCCATGATGTATCATCATTGAGAATTAGCAGTATGTACTTTGTTCCTCTCCAATATACCAACTTAATTCTTACAGGGTTAACCAGGTAACACGGCATGGGCCGAAAATTTTGGATTTCGCTACCCATGATACCATATTCATGATACAATCACAAGTTAATTTTTTTTTCAAAAACCCATTAATTTAAAAAAAAACAAATCGATTATTCTCTTTTAAATTTTATGATGGATTCGTGGGTTCTCAAAACAAAAGACTAAAGACATAAAGCCTAAAATTAAAATAATTAAGAAACAGTTACTAATATTTCATCTTTAACTTTTTTATTTTACTGTTACCTCATTGTTTTATTATCAATCAATCAAAAAAGCAAAATAGAACAAAAAAATCAAAGTTGATTTCATTACACTAAAATTAAGACAATGGTGATCAAAATCAAATGTTACAGAAATTTCAACCTTCATTTTTTTTGCATTTTGTTGGTCCAATTTCCATTAATCAATCATTTTGAATCTTCATGATTCAACGGTTTACTATAACTTTTTAATTTACTATTGGAATTGATTAAAATTATATGAACTCAAATTTTGTTTAGGTTAAAATATTTGTAAAGAAATACGAGGAGTAGACGTTTAGTTGTAAGCAGTCGATAGATAATGGGGAAGTGGCTTTTAGCTAAATAAGGTATCATATGAAAAAGTTGCTTAATTGTAAATCAACTTAATGAAAATGAACAAAACTTGTCAAAACTTTAGACATTTTCGTAGACATTTGAATACAAGATACTGATTAATTATATAACAGCGTAATTTTACTTCATTATTCATTAATTATACCTTAGTTGTTATAAAAAGCAAAACCACGAAATTTAAAACTAAAAGTTTCCTACAGAAAAAATTTGACCTTAAACAGAAAAATTTTGACCTTAAACAGAAAAAAATTTTTCTTATCGTTCAAAAGCTGTAAAACATTTATTTTTGTGATTATGGAATATAATGCCTAAAATTAACGACATAAAAATATGAACAAAAATATCTTAACAGTATTTGATACATCTTAGCACAGATGTAAAGATTAGTGTACACATTAGATTAATACTTTGAAGCATAAACAATTTTCCGTTCCCTTTTTTCACAAGAATCGAAGTCAATATATAGAAAAAGTCAGATAAGGAATAAGAGATATGTTACAAACATTTTACATACGCATGGATACAAAAAACAACTTGAATAATTTTAAAAATTATATTTTATAAAAATTATAATTATATTTTCCAAGGACGGCAATAATTCGAAATAGATTTTTGTAAAATTTCGAAAGCAACTTGATTTTTAATATTATCAATGACACTTGCTTAAGGATTTTTAGAGTCCTGTTTGTTCTTCTCAACTTTCAGAGATTTTGATTCATTCACGTGTTTAACGATCTTATCAACTAAGTGCTGTTCTGTTTTTGGTGAGTTTCCGTCAGGAGGTAGTTTATCTAATATTTCAAATGTATGATTGATTGAATATAGACCTTATTGTTTTAATGATCACATAAAGACACACAAACAACCATTCAATAAAAAAATATGCTGTTCTTGTGCGGATGCTGGTAATCAAATAGAGAAGCTTTACAGTTGGACAAAAAGCTGCGAATGAATCAGATCCACATATACATCGTGAAATGCCAGCAATTATGGTTTCAATCATCCTTTAAATGAAGGAAAAATGATTCCTAGCAGTCTGATTCCGACAGTTGCTTGATTATTCGAAAAAAAATGTATCTAATGTAATGAATCTTTAAAGATTAGGATTATTTAAAAACCAAGATAGTCATTGACAAATAAAATACGAGCAGGCAAAAACGTGCCATCAAACACTTTCAACTTAGACTGTAGATCATCCTATTTCTCATAAATTGATTGGATTTGGTTAATAACTTAAGTTTGCAAATCGACGAAACCACCAATAGTTGCGATATGAAATTGTAAGCTGATTCTCCAGGGCCACTGTTACGATTTGTTTTGCTTTAGGTTATTTTCAAATTGCTATAGGCGTTATAAATGTTGAACAAAAACCAAAACGATGCCCTGTTAATAATACTGTGAAAAGCAAAAGCGTTGAAAGCGTTTAAAATTTGGTGAGCTTAGTTTTCCGAATTAATTTAGAATTTATACATTGCGGCAAGCTTATCGGATGAAACATGAAGAAAATTTGGTGCATAATATCGATTCATTTAGAAATGGGGGGTCTGCGTTATTTTGTAAATTCAACAAATGAAGGGAATAGGGGTCTCCAGAATAAAAGTTTATTTAAAACTTCGATCCTGACTATAATTTTTTTGAAACTTGGTATATGAGGTTTAAGTAAAGTTTTAAATAGTTCTGCATACCACTTTCACTTGGGTAAAATTTCCATTTCTGATTAAAATTTGTTGTTGTACTTTTTAAGGTTTTTACCTACGCTACAGCCTACATTTATGAATATTTTATGTTTGTTGGGCACTATAGTGTTGGTTATTTATCATCAATTAATAAACGACAACAAAATTATTAGTTTTTAAGCAATATTGGGCAAACTGATGGGACTCTCTGGAATACCTTGTTATTTGAAAGTTTAAAAACATCTAATCCTTACAACTGATTTGATGAAACATTGTAAATATCTTTGAAGTATGATTTTTAACAGATCTGCCTGCATACCACTTTCGATTTCTCACTGTCTTTACTGGGTCTGCAAGGACTAAGCAACTAATATTTAACATGGTTTTTTTTATTACTTTTAGCATCTGCATTGGAGTTTGGAGGACGACGATAAGTGTGCAACAAAATTTTCGTATCAACAAAATATTTGCAACTCAATACCGTATTTCCCAGTAAACACTTTTAGCTAGTGCTAAGAGCGGAAATTTCTCGAGGGGCAGCAAATCATTTTTAATATAACATTTTCTTCAGGGTCTAAAACGCTTCTGACATCACTCCTTTACTTCGTTCTTTCAGAGAGAGAGAGAGTAACTATAAAATATATATAACATGCCCAAAAACAGAGAAGCATATGAAAATATAATATCGTTCTTACTCCTATATCGAAATAAATATTTTCTTCTTAATACTCACAATCCTAATTTTTATTATAAATTTAATGCTTTCCTTCGCTTTAAAAATAAAAACATTTTAATTATCTGAATATTTTGATCAATTATGAAAGTAAAAATATATGAAAAAAAGTCAGACAAGTGCGAATATAACTCGCTCGCCGAGGGTGCCGTGTACAAAATAATATAATATTCTACGAGAAAAGTTCTTCTCAAAAACACAATTTTTTGAAATAAGTTAAAACGGTGCTTTCGAAATTGCAAAAAATATTGTATTGAACTAGAAAAATATAACATCCTATATGTCAAGGTCAAAAATAATTTTTTTTTTCAAAATTTCTACTGTCAACAAGGAACATTTGAAATTATAATGAACAAACAAAATTTTCATTTTTTTGCCAGGTTCCTACAGCCGTGAGTTTTTCAAAATGTTTTCTTTTGTAATGTTTGAAGATAACGAGGGGGACAGGAAAAAATTTCACAGTTTCAAAAATAAGTTAAAAACTGCTTTCGAAAGTTATGTAACGACTGACTATTTCGAATATTTCTCTGAAAGTAAGAATATTCGTATATAAAGAAATTTGCTAATAACTTGCCAGTTTGTTTCAATTGCGGCCTTTTTAAAATAAATCAGACATAAAAGCATTTATATATAGTAACAATATTGTATCATTTTGTTTAGTTCATTGCACTCAATACTAATTAGTAATACCTGTTTGTGTCAAAATAGAAATTTTTAGTCATAATGTTATAAGTAGATAGAATACAGTTTTGTTCATTTGTAAATAATAAGAATAGGGGAATATTTTCTCGTTTCAATAAATGTTTGATATATGGAGGGAGGAATTATTAATTTATATGCGATGAAAGAGACAGTAAAAAAGAAACAATGAAACTGAAAAATCCTATTTATTCTCGATCATTTTGATCTAGAGATTATCATGTAAATTAAAAATCAATCAGTGAACATGTAAGAATAGTGTTTTTTTTTTAAATAAAAAAATGTATATTTTTGATTTTTTCATATTAAATTTGTTAAATTAATTTATTGTTTTTAAATTGGTGTTTTTATTCTAACAGTGTTAGTTTTCGTTATCATTTACTAGGTTTTTGTGTGTTAAGAAGTATAACTAGAAACAATTTTTAAAATCAATCTAATAATAATAACAATAATAATCCAAACAAATTTCAACATTTTGTATTTATTTTTAATAACATATTTTTGTATTTTTGAATATTTTGGTGTTTGGATTAGAAAACGGCTTCGAAGACAGCGAAACCGTTTTTTTTGCCCTTCCGATTACTGAAAAAAATTAAATCGATAGTGGCTGAAAGAAATGCAACTGATGAATATGAGTTGGTTATCCGAAATTTTGTTCGAAAAGGTGAAAATAACTAGTATAAAGTATTTCGCATAAAAATTAATGAGAAGTTACATAAATAGTACATTATTTAATTAGGAGCTAAAGTGATACTTTTTGTGTTGAGTCTATAGTTTGACGGCCGACCGCAGGGAGGCCGACAATTATAGACGAAACACAAAAAGTCACTTTAGCTCCGAATTAAATACACTTTTTTTTCGGTAAACCTTTAAATTTTTTATTATATGAAATTAATACATCAAACTTTTTATAAATATGAATTTGTGTCGTCATAAATACTTCCTAAAAAGAGAAAAAAACATTTAAATTTGTATGAATAAAATTTTTTTATCAAAGCAGCCTTTTCAAAATTTCATAATATGAGAATCAACTTATTTTTTGTTGTCATGGTTATACTATATGTTTGAAAAAATAACAAAGTAACAAATAACAAATGTTACTCTACAGCCTCCGTAATATAAAATGAAAATGGCATTACTTTTGCTGTCGCTAGACGTTACTTTTGCTGTCAGGCTAAAAAGTAAGACTTTAGCTAACTCCCTAGCGGCAGTAAAGTTAAACTTTTCAGCCGTTGCCGAAAAAATACTATATTTAGCTTAATTTATAAGTTAGTGCAAACAAATTTAGCTCGTCGTCAATAATTGAACGTGATAGATTTGTTTCAACGTGAAATATACATGTACAACGTAGTATTGGAAGATTTTTTTTTTGTGTCTGGCAAAATGCAACAGTTTACCATTATAATGACATCACAGTGTTTTTTATTGGGGCATTAAGCGATGATTTAGAAGAGCAGGTGCTAATAAATTATTTAATTGAAGCGAGATGTATGATTGATGCTGTTTCATCTTTTGATTTTGTTCATCTTTGTTGTGATTACCATAACTATGGATGGCATTGCAGATTTTTGGTTAAGTGATTTATGAAATGCAATTTGTGATAGCCTACACAATCAACATTTGTTCCACAGGACTGGTTTTGGAAGAAGACAACTAATTAATGTAAGCACGTAATGTGATATGATTTAATTTATATAATTTTTGTAAATTTATTTTTGTACTGTTAAACTGTTTTCGTCTTGTATTAAGTACCTAGTTTTTTATATAAATTTTCTGACTTATAAATAAGAGATTTCTCAAGTCATAATTCAATATATATTTTTGTATTTATAACATAGGTTATATAGATTTTGCTGTGATAAATAAGAGCTTTCTAGGGTCAGGGTCTATGAAGTATTTTTATAAAAGTCCAATCTCTACAGTTACAAAAAAATTGTTTGAAACTAGGAAAAAAAAACCCTTCATATGACACCCAACTTGTCAAGGTGAAAACTTTTTTTTCAAGATTTCTTTTCTCAACCCCTTTCATATAACATTTTAAAAGATACGCCGACCGCGTTTTCATTCAATCTTTACTACATTTCCGACAATCTTGAATTTTTTCAATTTTGTAATGTTCAAATTTAACGGAAGGACAGGAAAAAACACATAATTTTGTTATTACCAAAAATATATATTATTATATTACCAAAAACTAAGCAGTCGATAATTCATTGAAATTTGTTTTTGAAATATTTCGCTTATATTCGATTTTTTTAAACCAAACTCGATTTCTTAAAAAAAAACTTTGGTTTTACTATCTCCTTATCTATGTACAAAAAATATAGATAAAACAAATATTTATAATTTTTTGATTTTTAGTAGGCGTGGACAAATACATTGTATAACTGTAAAAATTTTAAGTTGAACGCACTTACAGTTTGTGAGAAAATCGATTATCTCACCAATAGGGTCTCAACAATAGGGTGCCGATTTTTCTTTTTCAAATTACGGAACCCCAATGATGATAAAAAAGTATTTGTTTTCTTATTTTGCATATGATATATTTGTAAATAAAATAAATATTTGTAAATAAAATAAATATTTGTAAATAAAATAAATATAATGTCACTATTTTCTATCTTAGTTTGAATTGACTTAACTCACAATTTGATAAACATAATTCCTAAATCTGCTTTTAGACTCGATCACTGATTAGTAAGCAAAAACATTAGGATTTGTTAAGTATTCAATACCGCTGTTGTTCCACAACAAGAGGAAAACAATACAGCAACTATATTCCTATCTAAAATATTCTTTCAGAAACTCCAACGGTTTGTAGAAAGTTGCAGTATAAACACAGCGTCCAGAATAATACACAAGATATGTATTTCAATTAAATAACACTTAAAACTTTATTTACAAAAACAAATTTGACTTCTGTTTACACCGTTTCATATTCACGATTCAGCGTTTCGCTTACAATTAATTTTCAATTACCATAATCACATTCCTCTTAAACTATTTATACAAGTTAGTTTATTTACAGTTATCCATTCTTTATCAAAAGATATAAAAAAAAAGAACTGCGTCCATCAACACTTTAGACCACACGTTGTTGTGGAACCTTGGTTATTAAAGGTTTTTATGGGTTATTGTGACACATATTGTAATTCATACACAACAAATTTTATTAAAAAAAAGTCTAACTTGAGGTCAAATATAATTGTGTTTTGTATTTCTTTGCGATTATGTAGAATCGTAACAATATAATAGTCTCCAAATGGTCTAAATTATGTATGGAATCAGTTTTCTCGTACCGTGCCGTTTTATCGATCAATCAAACTATCAAGATCACTTCACCGAAAAATATCAATAAATCTAAAAATAATAAATCATCCTTTCAAAAAATCAAAGAATCGAAAATCACAAAACGAAAGTTCACACTGTCTAAAAATCATTGCGCCGAAAGATGGTTAAACAGAATTTTTTTTGATATACTGCAAATATCATATCATCGAATCTACATATGTTCAAGGTTCGTAAAATATAATAAGAAAATTATATTATCGATGTATCATCAAATCGAAAATATTCGATATAATGAACAAATCATTACATTGAATATAGCTTGTACCCTCATGAGGGCTAGAAATAATGCAAAAACTCAATGCCAGATAGGTCCAGTACATATAAAAATTAGTTATTATTTTAATAACATATTACTAACATTAATAACATAACATGTTAACAACATATTCGTAACATATTCATTCAATATTTAAGCTCTGTTTTGAACAGCTTTGTAAAATGATTCAAGAAATTGAGACAATTTAAGTGCTACAATAAGCACAAGAAGTAATAATAAAATGATCTAACGTAAATGATGACGAAGTGTTTATACTATTCTTGGTTGATAAAATCGTTAGACTGCTTAAAACGATTAACGGTTTTATATAAATATAAAACAATATCCAAACTGCCTCCTAAGAAACACTTTTATTTATATGGGCATTTAATCGGACAGGTTTTGCCAGATATAAACGAAAATAAAAACGAGTTGTTTTGGTTACTAAATTTTATGACGAACATATATGGCAGCTGCACTCCACACTCTCAGGCCACGCTAAAACCTTAACACCCACACTAACAATGAAGTAGAAATATAATATCAACCAATATGATAACTTATATAAATTGTCGGTTATCTATCATTCACATATACAATATTCCTAACTGTGAGGAAAGTATATCCTATTTTTCAATTTTTCGATGCATAGATTTATTCATTATATCGAATATTTGCGATGTTATGATTTTTCGATAAGTAGATTTTGTCATTCTTTTTTATGAATTTTGATCAAATGATGCTTCGATTTTATAAATTATATCTTCCAATGTTTGATTTTCTGTAATTGTGATATTTTGATATAATGAGTTTCGAGGAAATGAATTGTTGGTAATATGATGTTTTGAATTATTGATTTTTTGATAGTAGAAGAATTCAATGATATGATTATCAGTGGTACGATCTTTCGGTTGACAAATTTTCACTTCTGTAGCAAAATTCGATGATTTCATTTTTCAAATGTTTAATGGGAACTCGGGGAAGTTCCTATATACTGTTGCTATCTGACATTTAAAGTTAGTATATTTCTAACCACTGAAGAGGACTAGAAATATACTAACTATATATACTAAATTCGATGTAATTCAATAATATGATTTTTTTATTCTATTTTACGAGCTTCGACCATATGATGTTTCGATGATATGATATTTGCAGTACGTCGAAAAACGTTTGGGTTACAATCTTTAGTTCCAAGGATTTTTTGACAGTATGAACTGTCGTTTCGATTTTTTGGTAGGATAATTTTTTTTCTTCTATTTACTGATATTATTCGGTGAAACAATTTCTATGGCTTGACTTTCGATGGTATGGCACGTTTTGTTAATGTTTTTAACACCATTAAACATCCTTATTTTATTTCCATCTACTAGACGGTGGGATATTTTAAAGTCTAGTTTGAGACTTTATTTGTATGCTTAACATAAATTCATGTAATTAGAGACGCGCTTTTCGCAACATTTTCTGGTTCTCGGGAAAAATTGAGAACGGAAATCTGTTTCTCGAGAATTGTTAAGAATTTTCGAGAAATTTTTTATTAATTTTCTTTAATTAATAAATCATTTTCTAACCCAATAACTCCTCATAAACCCTATTCTCTAATTTTAATCAATAGCTATCCGGGATTTTTTAAAGTTACTAGAATTGAGAGATGTTTCTATTTAAATCTTTTTATTTTCTCGGACGCTTTGTTAAAGTTTCTTGACAGTCAAATCATTTTCTGTATGGGAAACCAGTCTTGTAAAAATGCTCTATCAAAGTAAACCAACTATTTTTAGGAATTTTGAAATAAAAAAAAGAGAAAACAGTTTCTTTTCTCGGTTTTTACAGAGTGTTGCGATACACAATTTCTATTAGGGGTGTAATTAAAACAACTATAATATTTGAATAAACTTTGGTCCTCACTTAGGTCACCCATATAAAACTAATCGATTAAATTAAGTCTTCAAGTGAAATTCGGCAATAAAAATTACGTTCCTTTATAGACATTATACGAAAAAAAAGTATCAATATTTACAATATTTATCAATATTTACAATTTGAAATGTTTGAAGCATTTGAAACATTTGAAACATTTGCAACATTTGAAACAGTTGAAACATTTGAAATATTTGAAACATTTGAAACATTTGAAACATTCGAAACAATTAAAATATTTGAAACATTTGTAACATTTGAAACATTTCAAACATTTAAACAATCGAAACGTTAGAAACATTAAAGAAGTATGCAACATTTTATTCATAGGAAACAATTGCAACAATTGAAACATTTGAAACATTTGGAACATTTGAAACATTTATAACATTTGAAACATTTGAAACATTTAAAATATTTGAAACATTCAAACATATAAACATTTGAAACATTTGAAAAATTTGACTCATTTGAAACATTTATAATATATGAAACATTTGAAACATTTGAAACATTTAAACAATCTAAACATTAAAGAAGTATAGAACATTTTATTTATAGGAAACAATTGCGACAATTGAAATATTTGAAACATTTGACACTTTTGAAACGTTTGAAACATATGATACCGTTGAGACATTTGAAACATTTGAAACATTTCAAACCTTTAAACATTTGAAACATTTGAAACATTTGAAACATTTGAAACATTTGAAACATTTGAAATGTTTGAAACATTTGGAATATTTGACACATTTGAAACATTTGAAACATTTGAAACATTTGTAACATTTGAAACATTTAAAACATTTGCAACATTTCAAACATTTACACATTTGAAACATTTGAAACATTTTAAACATTTGAAACATTTAATACATTTGAAACATTTGTAACATTTGAAACATTTGAAACATTTAAAATATTTGAAACATTTAAACATTTGAACATTTGAAACATTTGAAAAATTTTACTCATTTGAAACATTTGAAACATTTGACACTTTTGAAACATTTGAAACATATTGTTACGTTTTTCCAACCTTACTTCGAATTGGTCTAACTCATAATTTGATAAACGCAATTCCCAAATCTCTTCAGAGTTCGATCACTGATTAGTAAGCACAAACACCAGGTTTTATTATGTGTTCGACTCCTTTATTGTTCCACAACAACTGGAAACAATACAGGAAACAATATTAGAATATTCTTCCAACAGCTTCGAAATTCCAACGGTTTATTGTAGAAATTTCCAGTTCACAACGTTTAAAATAATAGACAAACTATTTCCATTCAATAACACTTAACACTTTATTCACAATAACTAATTTAAAAATCACTTTTATAATTTTAACTTTACTATCGCAGGTTTAAAATAAAACTAACTCATTCTAAAATTGGTAAATTGCTTATATAAGATTCTGCAAAACTTCTAGAAAATTCGAGGTCACTTTTTAGAAACCTTGAGAAAATATTAGAATATTCGATTATTTTACGTTAAGTTGATTTGATTGATAAAATCTTTCAATTTTATTTATTGTTGATCCAAGTTCTAAGAAATACAACAACAACACTATTCATTTCATTAATTTGTTGTTGTGTTTTGTTGATTAGATTTTTCTGGAAGTGACTGCAATCGTCTAGATTTTTCTGTAATCCTAACAATATGATACCTTTGAGACATTTGAAACATTTGAAACATTTGAAACATTTCTATTTTTGAAAAATTTGAAACATTTGGAACATTTGAAACTTTTAAAACATTTGAAACATTTGAAACATTTGAAACATTTGAAACATTTGAAACATTTAAACAATCGAACATTTGAAACATTAAAGACGTATGGAACATTTTATTTATAGGACACAATTGCGACCTTTGAAATATTTGAAACATTTGACACTTTTGAAACATTTGAAACATATGATGCCTTTGAGACATTTGAAACATTTGAAACATTTGAAACATTTCAAACCATTAAACATTTGAAACATTTAAAACATTTGAAACATTTGAAACATTTGAAATAATTGAAACATTTGAAACATATGATACCTTTGAGACATTTGAAACATTTGAAGCATTTAAAACATTTGAAACATTTGAAACATTTAAACATTTAAACATTTGAAAAATTTGACACATTTGAAAAATTTAAAATATTTGAAAAGTTTAAAACATTTGAAACATTTAAACAATCGAACATTTGAAACATTAAAGACGTATGGAACATTTTATTTATAGGAAACAATTGCGACATTTGAAATATTTGAAACATTTGACACTTTTGAAACATTTGAAACATATGATACCTTTGAGACATTTGAAACATTTGAAACATTTGAAACATTTCAAACCATTAAACATTTGAAACATTTGAAATATTTGAAACATTTGAAATATTTGAAACATTTGAAACATATGATACCTCTGAGACATTTGAAACATTTGAAGCATTTAAAACATTTGAAACATTTGAAACATTTGAAACATTTGAAACATTTGAAACATTTGAAACATTTGAAACATTTGAAACATTTGAAACATTTAAAACATTTGAAACATTTGAAATATTTGAAACATTTAAAATACTTGAAACATTTAAAACAGTTAAACATTTGAAACATTTGAAATATTTCAATTATTTGAAACATTTGAAACATTTAAACAATCGAAACATTTGAAACATTACAGACGTATGGAACATTTTATTTATAGGAAACGATTGCGACATTTGAAATATTTAAGACATTTGACACTTTTGAAACATTTGAAACATATAATACCTTTGAGACATTTGTAACATTTAAAACATTTGAAACATTTGAAACATTTCAAACCTTTAAACATGTTGAACATTTGAAACTTTTCAAACATTTGAAACATTTGAAACATTGGAAACATTGGAAACATTTGAAACATTTGATATATTTGAAACATTTGAAACATTTGAAACATTTAAAACATTTGAAACAACAATTGAAATATTTGAAAGCTTTGTAACATTTGAAACATTTGAAACATTTAAACAATCGAAACGTTAGAAACATTAAAGAAGTATGCACCATTTTATTCATAGGAAACAATTGCAACAATTGAAACATTTGAAACATTTGAAACATATATGGAACATTTGAAACATTTAAAATATTTGAAACATTCAAACATATAAACATTTGAAACATTTGAAAAATTTGACTCATTTGAAACATTTAAAATATTTGAAACATTTGAAATATTTGAAACATTTGAAACATTTAAACAATCGAAACATTAAAGAGGTATGGATCATTTTATTTATAGGAAACAATTGCGACAATTGAAATATTTGAAACATTTCACACTTTTGAATCGTTTGAAACATATGATACCTTTGAGACATTTTTCGTTTTTCATAGGAAACAATTGCAACAATTGAAACATTTGAAACATTTGAAACATTTGAAACATATATGGAACATTTGAAACATTTAAAATATTTGAAACATTCAAACATATAAACATTTGAAACATTTGAAAAATTTGACTCATTTGAAACATTTAAAATATTTGAAACATTTGAAACATTTGAAACATTTGAAACATTTAAACAATTGAAACATTAAAGAAGTATGGATCATTTTATTTATAGGAAACAATTGCGACAATTGAAATATTTGAAACATTTCACACTTTTGAATCGTTTGAAACATATGATACCTTTGAAACATTTGAAACATTTGAAACATTTGAAACATTTGAAACATTTGAAACATTTGAAACATTTGAAACATTTGTAACATTTGAAACTTTTAAAACATTTGAAACATTTCAAGCATTTACACATTTGAAACACTTGAAACATTTTAAACTTTTAAAACATTTGAAACATTTCAAACATTTACACATTTGAAACACTTGAAACATTTGAAACATTTTAAACATTTGAAACATTTAATACATTTGAAACATTTGAAACATTTAAAATTTTTGAAACATTTAAACATTTGAAACATTTGAAAAATTTTACTCATTTGAAACATTTGAAATATTTGAAACATTTGACACTTTTGAAACATTTGAAACATATTGTTACGTTTTTCCAACCTTACTTCGAATTGGCCTAGCTCATAATTCGATAAACGCAATTCCCAAATCTCTTCAGAGTTCGATCACTGATTAGTAAGCACAAACACCAGGTTTATTTATTTATTTTATTTATTTATTTAATTATACATAATAAATTACAAGTAGGGTACTCCTCTCAGAAGCTACAAACAACTGTAGGGCCCTTTCTAAGTATGTAATTTTTAATTAAAAAAAAAAAATTATTAACAATAAATAAATTTGATTAGGTTTTATTATGTTTTAAACTCCCTAATTGTTTCACAACAACTGAAAACAATACAGGAAACAATATTAGAATATTCTTCCAACAGCTTCGAAACTTCAACGGTTTATTGCAGAAATTTCCAGTTCACAACGTTTAAAATAATACACAAAATATTTCTATTCAATAATACTTAACACTTTATTCACAATAACTAATTAAAAAATCGCTTTTATAATTTTAACTTTACTGTCGCAGGTTTAAAATAAAACTAACTCATTCTAGAAGAGGTAAATTGCTTATATAAGATTCAGCAAAACTTCTAGAAAATTCAAGGTCACTTTTTAGAAACCTTGAGAAAATATTAGAATATTCGATTATTTTACGTTAAGTTGATTGATTGATTTTATCAATCAATAAAATCTTTCAATTTTATTTATTGTTGACCCAAGTTCTAAGAAATACAACAACAACAATTTGTTGTTGTGTTTTGTTGAATACATTTTTCTGGAAGTGACTGCAATCGTCTAGATTTTTCTGTAATCCTAACAATATGATACCTTTGAGACATTTGAAACATTTGAAACATTTAAAACATTTGAAACATTTGTAACATTTGAAACATTTGAAACATTTGAAACATTTGAAACATTTCAAACATTTCAAACCTTTAAACATATGAAACATATGAAACATTTGAAACATTGGAAACATTTGAAACATTTGAAACATTTGAAACATTTGAAACATTTGAAACTTTTGAAACATTTGAAACATTTGAAATATTTGAAACATTTGAAACATTTGAAACGTTTGAAACATTTGAAACATATGAAACATTTGAAAGTAACATTTGAAACATTTGAAACATTTAAACAATCGAAACATTAGAAACATTAAAGAAGTATGCAACATTTTATTCATAGGAAACAATTGCAACATTTGAAACATTTGAAACATTTGAAATATTTGAACATTTGGAACATTTGAATCATTTGAAACAATTGGAACATCTGAAACATTAGAATCATTTGATATATTTGAAACGTAACGTTCCGTACTTTTAAAACTGTGAGACTTCGGTGTCCGTTCGAATTTCTTAATAATCGATTTTCTCATTCTATCTCAGATAGTAAAACCGTTTTCGACTTACTTGCAAAAATGTGAAAATTTTGGAAAAAATGGAAATTTTGAAAAAAAATTAGTTTTGACCTTGATGTGTGGTTTGTAATATAAAAGACGAATTTTTTTGTAGTCCAAAACAATTTTGTTGTAATTTTCAAACGCAGCGTTTTTGACTTATTTTCAAAATTGTGAAATTTTTCCTGTAATCGCCCCATTTTAATTTCGAATACTACAAAAGATAAAAATTTGAGAAAATTCACAAAACTATAGCAGTCGGTTGATCATTTAAAATGTTATTTGGAGGGTTGAGGGTGTAAATTTTGAAAAAAATAGTTTTGACTTTGACGAGTAAAGTGTCATATGAAAGGTGAATTTTTTTTTTGGTACAAAACAATTTATCTTGTAATTTTTGAACGCACAGTTATTTACAAAACTTTGAAATTTTTTTGTTCTCATTACAACCCCTATCTTTAAATTACTACACTTGCAAAATGGGAACTTAAAAAGGCTAAGTTAGCATTCTCCTCGCCTTATTTTCTATCAAGAAGAATTACAATCATTTTATGCTTGTCTTTCATCATCAGTGCCGACAACCAAATAAGAAAAACTAAAAACTAAATAATCGACGAATAATCAAACCACATCTGCCAATTTCCAACCCTCTATTCCAACCTCCCTAACTTCAACCGCATATATTCTTATTACTATAGTAAACACCACAAGCACAATTGTTGAAGATATTCCTTTATTTCAAAATGCCTTCCTGATAATTTTTATCGTTTCCTAATGTCAGGAGTTTGCATTGGCCTGCATCCCAACCCCCTTACATTCATATGGAATTTTTTCAAAAGGTATTTGTTGAATACTGTCTAATCAGCAATATTTTTTATATGAAACATCTATAGGCGGCACTTGATAATTAAACCAAATTGTATGGGGTAACGAAAAATGGTGGAAAAATTGCATGCCCTCATGCAATATTTACTCAATATTTACAATATTTATCATATAAAACAAATATAGTGTTTGTTACCTAATTTAAAACTTTAATTTATAAGATAAAACATGATTCTCAATCTAATTTAATGAATTATTCTGACAGAAACCTTCGTAAAATTGTAGAAGGGTTGCGCTGACTGCAAGAAAAGCTTAGTGAGTTTTAAAAATTTTAAATTTAAGGTTTAAAAAATTTAATGAGTGATTTTTGTTTGTCTTTAACTTTTTCCAAATTCTCGAGAAATAAAACAAAATTTGTTGAGAAATGAGAAATAAAAATCTATAGGGAATTCTTGAGAAATCGAGAAAAAGAATTCTCGAGAATAATCTCTTTTCATGCTTAGTTCCCATCTAGTTAATTACAAAAAGAAATATTTTATTTAAATTTAGTTAAAAATGAAAAGTAGTTTAATTTTTTAATTTGTGCTTTTTATAATAAGTAATATTAGTTGAGTGTTAGTGATACCCAAAAAACTATATTGGAAAATGATTCTCAATCAGGGATCGAAATATAATGTTATGAACTAAAACTTAATCTAGTTTTTCAATCACTCATATGGTTTGAAGATGCAGATAGCAAAATCATCATCATCAAGTTAATTATAATACAAACCAGGCAATACAATTTGGACTTAAACAAAATTAAATATTTTTATACATGTGTTTTGAAAACTAATATTCAGTTTATTTTCAAGTTGACAAATGTTCAATTTTGAAATATATTAGTACATATCTAAAAGACGGTAATATGAAACTATGAATAGCTAAAGATATTACAGACCAATGACGGCTCAAAAGCTGATTTTAAATCGCCGCAAGCTAGCCCCAATTAAATAATTAATAGTTAAAAATTCAAGTTTAAGAATATTCAAAAGATAATAATAATACAAGTATGTATTATACAATTCCGTACCAAGCAAGCATTGGCATTAAAAATAAGAGTTGATGATGTTTAATTTTTGATGATTAAAGTGTTGACATAGCTCTACAATCGGAATCCGAAATCTGGCGCAAAGGATTAAATAATGCGTCTTTTGTGATGAAATAGTGAACTGTGTTGTAAAATGAATGATTTCGATGACAAATTATGCCAGGGCGATGCAATTAAGTTATGTCAGCGCGTCGCAATGATAAATATGGCAGGATTCAATTAGAACGTGACATATGACGATATAGTTGCACAATTAATAATGCAGTATGTCGACAAATAGCAATGGCAGCTTTAACTACACATAAACACTATTAAAATTCATTGATTAAACAAAGCAGGTAGTATAAATAATACTAAACTCGATATCAAAAATATAATGTCAAAATATAACTAAGTATTGAAATTGTTGAGCCGGAGGGACGTAAATAATCCATACTATATGTTTTAAATATTTTCAATAAGTACAAAAACATCAATTTATTATTCACTTATGTTTTATTAACGACCGGTTTCGATTTTCAAAAAATTGCAATTGCAAATTAAACCTGTCGATGATTTTTTGAAAATCGAAACCTGTCGTTAATAAAAAAATAAGTGAATAAAAAATTGGTGTTTTTGTAATTATTAAAAATATTTAAAACATATAACTAAGTATAGTAAAATAAAACAATAACAGCATAAATGAGATTCATAATCTCAATAATTCGTTTTAGGCAAGTTTTAAAAAACTCTGAATTTTTCAAAATAACTCCTATTAAGAAAACTGGCATTCTCAACTGTTCACAAAAAATCAAATCATCAGTCAAATCAGCTTATTAAAACAAAATCTATTATCCTATTATTAAAACAAAATTTAAAGCAACTTTCAAATCCACAAAATCAATTTCATGCTTATGGATTTTATCCATCTCTCAACAATAAACTCCATTTAACCAAAACCACAACTTATCTTCTTATTTAAAGCAAAGTCGAATATTTGTTCATTTTAGACTTTAAAACTCATGCTAAATGCAGAAGAAAATTGAAAACCATAAGGTTAAAGTCCATTATATATGTTTATTGTCTTAAATCACAAACGAAATACACAAAAATATAAAAAGCTTAAAGCATAACTTAAAATTTCTTAAATTTTAAAATACTTTTTTTTATAAATTTAGTTCAATTACATCAATTTTGTCTAGACAAAAGCTATCAATACAATACAATCAAATCGAAGGATTATTATTATTAAGAAAAAAAAATCATAATCCAAAACAACAACCAAGACGAGATATAACAGTTATATATAGAAGATTAGTGACTTTTGAAAAATTCATTTTTAAATCCAATGAAGGAGAAATAAATCATGAAAATTTAATAGAAAATTGAAAATAGTTTTCTTTTTATCTTCGTACCAAATGAAAAATAGAAAATCCGTTTTCATTGAATATTTGAACTGGCAATATTCATTTCAAATTTATTTATTGTAGTTGCATTGGATTTAGTTCTACTAAACCACAACATCTTAATCTAAATCAATAAAGTTTAGTTTTTATAATTAAGAAAAACGATTTAAATTTTTTATTATTTCTTCTTAATTCTGAATTTAAATTTTTAAGTATCAATAAACTTTTTCTTGAAAGTTATCATAAATCACGACTTTGGCATTAAAATGGCAGCATTGTATTCTTCTATAATACATTTTTTGTTATCATAAATATTAAGAGAATAAAGAATAAGATTAATTTCTTTAGGAAAAAATAAAATAAAATAAAATAATGCAAAAATTAAGGTGATCAATGGTTTTGGTAACAACTAACAACCTTGGTAATAAGATTATGGGATAGTATGAGCAATTTCACGAAGATTCAACATCGTTTTGACTTGACCCCTTTTAATTTTGATAATTTTTTGTTTATAGATAGTCTTTGATAAATAAAAAATACAAGTTCTCTTAGAATTTTTTTTTTCGACCAGGGGTCTTCACAGGGTGCCCCTCAATTTTTGTTATTTTGTGATGTGAGTGCATTTTGACGAGCGATTGTAGAAAAACTACTCAATCGATTTTCATAAATGGTATGTCGTTGAATAGGTATTAGAACAAAGTTTTTAAAAATGTACACTGTTAATTTTTTGAAATAATTTTTAACGGTGTAACATAAGAAAAAAATGGTGTAATTGAAAAAAAGATGGCATTAACTTTTTTTTTTTTTTTTTTTTTTAAACTAAATTGAAGCTTATTTTATATCTAACAACTTGTGAAAGTTTAGGACTAGCATCATTTTTTGTTTTAGAGATAAAATTCGTTGTGCATATGACTGTCGGGCATCAATTTTTTTTGTTCTGAAGAAAAATTATAAAAATGGCGATTTTTAGATTCAGATTTTTTTTTTATGTTAAATATCAAATATTTTATTATTAAATGAACTTTTTAAAAAGCAATTTCAGTAAAGTTCAGCAAAATTTTGCGACATTTTGACTCGACCCTTTTTAATTTGGTTTATTTTGGTCTATATTTAAAAAAATTCTACTTGAAGCCGTATTTTTCATTTATCAAAGGCTATCTATAAACCGAATATAGACCAAAATAGACCAAATTAAAAAGGGTCGAGTCAAAATGTCGCAAAATTTTGCTGAACTTGACTGAAATTGCTTTTTAAAAAGTTCATTTAATAATAAAATATTTGATATTTAACATAAAAAAAAAATCTGAATCTAAAAATCGCCATTTTTATATTTTTTCTTCAGAACAAAAAAAACTGATTCCCGACAGTCATATGCACAACGAATTTTATCTCTATAACAAAAAATGATACTAGTCCTAAATTTTCACAAGTTGTTAGATATAAAATAAGCTTCAATTTAGTTCAAAAAAAAAAAAGTTAATGCCATCTTTTTTTCAATTACACCATTTTTTTCTTATGTTACACCGTTAAAAATTATTTCAAAAAATTAACAGTGTACATTTTTAAAAACTTTGTTCCAATACCTATTCAACGACATATCATTTATGAAAATCGATTGAGTAGTTTTTCTACAATCGCTCGTCAAAATGCACTAACATCACAAAATAACAAAAATTGAGGGGCACCCTGTGAAGACCCCTGGTCGAAAAAAAAAATTCTAAGAGAACTTGTATTTTTTATTTATCAAAGACTATCTATAAACAAAAAATAATCAAAATTAAAAAGGGTCAAGTCAAAACGATGTTGAATCTTCGTGAAATTGCTCAATATATATATATATTTTCCTATGAGGGATAAAAACACCATGCTTCGTGCGTTTATGAGACGTGTTAGCGTCGAGTGGAGTAAGTTATATATAACAGTTATTTAAATATTAATACCAGTAAGAGTGTTTTACCGATTGAGGATATATGTTTTGAAATGAACCACACATTTTTGGTATTGAACTACTTAGCACTCGACATAACCTTAAATTGTTTAAAATTTTGACGTTTAAAACAATATGGAAAAATACAAATTTTATAACTGTGTTTGCGTTTGTGTTGCATGCAAGTTATTTTTGATTAAATTTATTATGAAATAAATTTAAAGACGTCGAATATTCCGCGATCGGGATAATCTATTTGATTGTGATGATAATATGTTTTTCATTCGATATCGTTTTACAAAAGATGGTGCATGGTATATAATAAATTAGCTGGATGTTCATTTGAAAAGACCAACTAAACGAAGCAAATCGTTTCCTCCATATTTAATTGTAAGTATTTATATATTTTGATTGATATACGGGCAAATAATAACTAAATTATATTATAGGTTTTGATATCTATGAACATTTTAGCAATAGGAAATCATAGTTTGAGTCAGTCTACAGTTAGTAGTATGTTTGCAGAATTTTTATCTATACTAGTAACGAAAAGCAAAAAAAGATGAGTATGCGTTGTGTAACCGTAAAGCTTATTATTCAATTAACGTTCAAGTAGTTAGTTATATAAAATTGTAGCTAAAGGTTTATAATTGTATGCAGTCAGCAGATTTTCCAGAGAACAGTTAGCTATTAGGTGGTATTGGATATCCTCTAGAGCAGTGATGTCAAACCCGCGGCCTGCGGGCCACTTGTGGCCCTCTGCACAAATTGTAGCCCTCAACAATAAAGTAATCTCAAGTTACGAAATTTTCTTATAATTGCTATTAAAATTTATATGACTTGTTGAATTAGTAGAGGTGTGTCATCTCGATATAGAACATTATACAGAACAGAAATAGAATCACAAATATCCACAGTGCTCATGCATTGTATTTGTTCCCGACACGAAACACACAAAAATCTCTCAAATCATTCACAAAATTTCTCAAAATTTTATTTTTACACCAAATAGTGTAAAAATTTAGTTTATTTAACATTATGCTCGTCGCATATTGCCACTATGTCATAAGAAAGAAAATTCGAAAAAACTCGTTATGATAACATTTAATTTCCATTGTGTCATTTTTATTTTTATTAACTTATTTTAATATGGAAAGAATTTCAAAATGTCTTTTTAATTCTATTTCCTTATTCGAGTACTTGTGAGTACACTTTATTTTTTGTTTTTCCATTTAACGGAATGGTTTTCCTAACGCGTTGGCCATATACAGTTGTCCTTGTGAGGAGCATGGATTCTTCAAATTCACAGTCCACATACTTGCTGTAACTGTCCTTGGGATTTGTTGATGGTCATTGCAAAAGCAAGTTACACTGGAAACGAAACGTTTGAGTTCAAATGCCTTATCTGTTGGAATACTTGGCAACACTACATCTTCCGGTTCGAATTTTCTATTTAAAATTGTGGCTTCAATGACATTGTTCATCATCTTTTTCACCGAACATTTCAAAAAAATTTGTACCACTTCAAAGTATTTGACATATTTAGAATTACAATGTATGTCACAAAACACATAAAACCTTTTAAGACCTAGGTTGTACACCATCATGTTTTTTAAGACGTTGATGGACGTAAATTTATTTTTTTTGGTTTTTTATGTTCTTTTTAAAGAATGGAAAACCAAATAATAAATCCTTTCACATTATAATGTACGACATAGGACAATATTTCATAATAGGATGGAGGAAATAAAATTTAAATGCTTTTTTTTCATATTTGCATTAACAAAGCTAAAATTAGGCTACTAATTTTCCTAGTGCTAGAAGCATGATCTTGATCATTACATGATTTTGGTATTTATGTAACGCATTGTTTTCCTCAATCCAGCATATATAATAGTTATATGGAAACTCATTTCTCCGAGCAAGCAAAAAAGTTCATTCTTTAAAAAAAAACATAAAAACTAAAAAAATTGCGTCTATAAACACCTTAGAAGCATGTTGTTGTAGAACCTTGTTCATAAAAGGTTCTTATTAGTTGTTGTGACACGTTGTGTTGTAATTTCTACTACCCAACGTATTTTATTTAAAAAAACCTAAAACGTGTCATCACAAAAGAATGGTCGATATGTATAAAAACTAGTAAACACTAGTTAAACTTTACTACCTAGTTTAATACAAAATTGCTAGTATAGTAAAAAATTGGTTTGAGTATGAACTAAACTAGGAGGATAGTATTAAAAAACATCGCACTAGGTTGTTGCTATGGCGTTTACTAGGAATTTAAATAACAAACTTTTTTGAGTTGTCAAATAAATAACTTATTTGTTATATATCTTCGTATATATTTCCAGTTTATCTATTTATTTAGTAAATTTGTAGAATTTTATGTCAATAATTATAAGAAGAAGTTCAATATTAAAATATTCATTTTATTTTACATTTTTGTGTTTGTTCACATGGAAGTGAAATAAGTTGTTTTATTGAAGAAAAAAAATCTTTATTCAGAACCCGTATTTAAGTAAAAGTTTCTTCTAAAACTTCGAAACTTTTTATGTTTGATCTTTCATTAGTCAGACATGCAAGAATGAAGATGCAGCCCAATTTCTTTTCAGAACAATTGGCCATAGACTTTTTGTCATAAGAGCTTTGAAGGTTTTCGTAGAAAATCAACTCTTTGACTCAGCTATAGGGATATGAAGTAGTTGTTCTGGATTTATTGATTCCAAGCATTTGATAGATTTTTGAAATATTGTAGATTCATAATTCCTTTCTTGATCTATATGAATCTAATTGCTTATTGCTGCTTCAGTTATTATGGTTCCTGATTCCTGATTGGTATTGGACACACACCTCTGGCCACATGCTAAAATAATTCATTATGACTAGCACATATTTGTTGATGCTATCAGTAGCCGGAAATGGTCCAGCTACATTCATTGCAATTTTCTCAAATGGCGCTCCCATATTATACTGCCTCATATTACCATAACTTCTTCGTATACGTCCTTTTGCAGTAGCTATTCCACGACACCATTCCACTACCAATTGAAATGCTCCTGACCAATAAAATCTACGTCGTACTTGGTCAAGGGTTTTCTTAATGACCACCACTGGTTCCTCCATAACATTTCTTTAAAAATATGAGGCATTTTTATTTTTGGGACTACTACTAACATTGATTCTTTAACTGTACCCTTAGAACTTGCAGAGGCTGTTCCATTATGACCAATATGACACTGTCTAGGTTTTTTTCCTTTTTCACTTACGTAAGCCTCACGTCAATAATGTTTTCCTAGCTTTCGGCCCGGTTACAGTGCTTGCATTCTGCCTGGCATTCGTTAACATTTCCATGTGCCGTTCGATGTTTAATGTCAAAATCATAAGCCTGTAAGCGTTTGATCCATCGTGCTCCCTACCCCGCCGGGTATTTATTTATTTTTTTTTTTTTTTTTTTTTTTTTATTTATTTATTAATATCAAAAACATCCAACTGAGCATAAGCTCATACAAGGAATTTCCACAATTTTATTCGTTTAAAATAATTTAAAATTTAATTTTAAGTATACAATAATTGCAATAAAAATTATTTCAGCACGGCGGCAAGTGCAAATAAAAATATATGAAGATTTAAAATTAAAAAAAAATATAATTAGAGAAAGGTTAAAAAAAGGTTAAAAACCAATTATGTTAAAACTTTAATATTTAGCCTATTTGATTAATACTATATAATATATATGAATATATGGGTGAATTAAAATATCTTATAGAAAATAGAAAACATTATAATAAAGATTAAAGAGAACATTAAAAAAAGATTTATCTCAAAAAAATATAAAAATAAAAAGTACTATGATCAAAACGACCTGTAACCTCCATTCATCTTAACATCTTCCTGTTAAGACCCTTCAGCAACTTTCATTTTCAATAAATATGTTTTCTTGGTGTTGTTAGCAAATTGTTGCTTATTTAAAACCCTGGTGGGAGCAGCAACCGCATTGTAAAGGACAATGCTATGATATAGGAGTGAATTTGGATGAATATTTCCAATGTGTAGATTTGAAGCATTTCTTGTGGCATAGTTGTGATGATAATCATTTTGCAGAAAATTAGTGTTGGTATGAACGAATTTGTTTACAATATTATGAGTCAGGATCAACAATCTCAGTTCCGCAATGTCACTAACTGATAAGATATTATGTAATTGATGGATATATTTAGTGCTCGTCCTTTTGTCTAAGCAAAATAAATTTTTTATAGCGCGATTTTGAAGAATTTGCAACTCTTCCATCTTGTATTTAAACGTAAAACCCCAAATCGATATACCATACGTTAAAGCACTATGAAAAAACGAGAAAAATATAATTCTTTTCATTTGGTTGTCAAGTACCTTAGAGAGCCTCTTAAAGATGCCAGCAATTACTGATAATTTTCTTGAAATATAATCTATATGTGTTTTAAAATTAAGACTCTTGTCTAAATACACTCCAAGGTATTTGCAGTTCTCGACTTCTTCAAGTTTAATCTGATTACAATAAACATCAAGTTTAAAGTAATCATAAAAAATGATATATTTCGTTTTGGTGGTATTCATTTGTAACTGATTGTTAGTAAGCCATGCTGATAACGTTAGGAGATCAGAGTTCATTTTCATACTTAATTCGGCTGCAGTGCTAGCATGGTATATTAAAGCTATATCGTCGGCGAATAAAAATAATTTGCCCTGGAGGTTTGTCCTGGGCAAATCATTGATATATAACAGGAACAAAATTGGACCTAAGATGCTACCTTGCGGCACCCCAATGTTTATATTTCTTTCTGAGGACATAACATCATTTAAACTCACTATTTGTTTCCTATTGGATAAATATGATTCCAACCACCGTAACGATTTATTGCAGAGTCCTAATTTTCTTAATTTTTCCAGTAGAATCTTAATGTTAACAGAGTCGAATGCTTTTTTTAAATCGATGAACAGAGCTGCCGTTTTTTGCTTTAGATGTTTGTTATTTTGAACACAAGAGACAATATCATATAGTGCGATATTTGTGTGAGAAGCTGATCTGAAGCCGTACTGCTGCTGACATAAGATATTGTTATTAATAATGAATGTCATTAAACGTTTCTTGAAGACAGATTCGAATATTTTTGTAAAAACAGACATAATAGCTATCGGACGATAATTATTTTTATCGTGTTTTCCCCCACCTTTGTATATCGGAATGATTTTACTACACTTCAGTTCTTCAGGAAAAACACCACATGCAAACGATTTGTTTATAAGCATAACCAGCGCCTCCGATAATTTATTTTTACAAGCTTTCACAACTTTTACAGTGAACCGATCAAGGCCTTGTGATTTTGAATTTTTTAGGTTATCAATGACATCTAAGACTTCACTAACAGTAGTAGGACTGAGGTTAAACTGATGTTTAATATCGTCAGGCGGAGATGTATCACTGTGTTTAATGTTTGCAAAATGAGATGAGAGGGAAATTCCAACATCTGCAAAGAAATTATTTAAAATGTTAGCATTTTCTTTTTTGTCACTTATGATTTTGTTATCAATTTTTAAATTGATAGGATCTTTAGTTTTTGCAGCACCATCTCTGATCACACAATTAATTGCTTCCCAAGTTTTAGAAGAGTTATTTGTACAGCGTTCAAACATTTTGCTGAAGTATTCTTTTTTTTTAATTCTTTTTAATGCTGTATATTTATTTTTCCAAGTCTTCAGTTCGCTTTCAATTTTTTCAATGACAGATACACTTTTGTTATTTTTTCTAGCGGTTTTTAATTTGCAATACCAACCATATTTAATTTTAATAATCTTTGATAAATCAGAGTCTATCCAGGGTTTCAGTTGAACTTCTTTGATGAATTGGTTTTGAATAACAGTTTCTACGGTACATTTTTTGACCTTATCATTTAATTCACAGCTAAACTGATGGAACATTGTATTAACAGATTCACTTGAATTGATGTTTATTGGACTTGAATTGATACATTTAATAAGACGATTATAGTCAGTATTAGTTTTTTTTAAATTATCTATTTTTTTATTATTTACGACAGCATTGCTGAATTCACAAAACAAAAGATTGTGGTCAGATATATCGTGATCTAGGTGATTGATTGTTATGGTGCTATTTAAATGGTTAGTTAGTATGTGATCCAAAACGGTGCCAGACCTTGTTCTGGTAGGCTTGTTGTCGTTCATTATATTGAAGTTATTACAGGTAATTGTATTCTGGTATTTATTAACCAATGGATTGGCCTGATCTAAAATGTTGACATTGAAGTCTCCAACTATAATGGACTTTATGTCGGAAAATTCATTAAGCTTATCATCAAAAAATTTAATAAAAACATCAAATGTGGCTTTAGTAGATATCGGTGGATTGTAAAAAACATGAACATAAAAAATTTCATTGTTTAAAGTTAATTTAAGACCTAAATAGCTGAATCGATCATCACTATATTTACCAGCAGTCTCATAATTATTAATTGAATTGTGAATAAGGAAGCCAACACCTCCGCCACTTTTGTTTGGACGTCCGCACAAAACTGTATAATATCCATTGACATTTAGGCAATTATCATCATTTAATTCATTCAACCAGGTTTCTGTAATTGCTACAATATGAATTATAGTTTTTGTTGATTTTAGTATGAAGTTTAGATCTTCCACTTTATTTGCAATACTCCAAGCATTCAAGTACAATATTTTTAATGAGTTTTTGTTTGAGAAGGTTAAGTTTTCTAATTTATCTAGATTCACAACTTTAGGGTGATATGGTAAAATATGGTGTGATTTATTTAGTGACATTTTGAAGCTGGATTAAATTATTAATTTTAATCGTAGAGCTGTTTAAAGCTCTTTTACATAATATTTTACCACTTTGCACCCAAACAAATTTTAGTTTTCCAGATTTAAGATATTCTTTTGCTTTTGATAGCAAGTATAACGATGTTTTTGTCAGTTGTTCACCAACAAATATTTGTCTTGATTCCAAATTCATATCGAGTATCGAAGTTTTTAGACCTTTATAATTACGGCATTTTTTTATAAACTCATCTTTAATTAATTTGTTTTTTATGCAAACAATGATCGGACTTGACGTTCCAATATTAGCAGTAGTATGTTTTTTGCGGTATATAAATTCTATATTTTCCTGCATTATGTTTGCATCAACTGCCTTACTAAGTTTAATAATCACATCAGAAAGTAGGTTTTTGTTTTCATCGTTCAATTTTGGTATGCCCGATATTTCGATGTTGTTGGATAATTTAGATTGGTCGAACTCGTTTAGTCTAAAGTTAAAATTTTCTACTTGTTGATTCAATTTTAAATTTATTTTCTCAAGTTCATCAACTTTAGTTTCCAATGTAATTACTCTCTCAGACAGCTCTTTGTTTATTTTCTCTACTTGGTTGTTTAAAGATTCATTTTGTTCAATTACGTAGTCGATTTTGCACATAATCAACTTTAATACATTAACAGCTTCATCAGAAAAATTAACTGTTGTTTCATTTTGTTGTTCATTTGTTGGTGTAGAAGTTAATTCTTTCGTATTAGATGATGACGTAGGTTTTGATTGAGTGCATTTTTTACGCAAGGACATAATTGTTGATTTAGAGTTTATACATGATTTACAAAACCAAATCTGATATTTATCTTTATTATATTTAGTAAAATCTTTAACACTTATTTGAGAACACTTTAAATGATATCTGAATTTGCAATCACCTTTACATAAAACACTTTCTTCACTTTCAAAATTAATATTTTTACGACACAAGCCGCACAACTCGTCAACATCAGTTGCCGCCATGTTGACTTTAAATTGTAATAAACAAGTCAATGCTCCATGATCACTACTCAAATGGAATTACAAGTGTTTGTGGTAATGTTTCACACATAGCACTATAGCCAGCAATCCCTTTCTCGCTTGGACAGTGTCTTCGAGTAATAAGGTATTACTTTCACTTTCCCATCAATTTCATCGATTTCTTTTCCCCTCCTCCAAAACCATCTTTGCTGGTATCAGTATTTAATATAAATTTAAGATTGCATAGGATAAACCAGAACTGGTGCAGATCATAATCTTAATTGAAGTTCCATAATCGCGCATCGTCTTGCTTTTCGGTCTATTCAAATGCTTTATCTTTTCTTGGAAGCTTATGTAGACTCTTAGCAATATAATCAAATTCTGGTATAAAACTTCGGTGTTGTACAATCATTGAAAACTGCAAAGCTCTGATAAATCTTTTAACTTTAACATACAACAAACTATAGAAGTTTCTATCTTTAATAGAACCGAATTTATGAATATTTAAAAATAACTCGACTAGCCAAAAAACACGAAATTCTCGATATTTGGAACCGCTATATTTTCCAAAAAAAAAATCCTCGAACACGTATATATCGAGTAATCCTCGAATACGTATATCTTTTTATTCGTAGTAAATTTAAATTTAAATTCGTAGTAAATATCAAAGCGTTAGAAATATTCACGATTTTCACATGACAAAAATATTTATTAAAAATTTTAAGGGTAGCTTTCTCCCTTAGTTTTAATTTTAAAAAATTTAAAATCGATTTTCCGATTTTTTTAAATTTATTTCAAAATATACACTTTCAATTAATTCTTACCGCGTAATGGAAGTAGTATCGATGTGAATGTGAGGGCTAGAGGGCACTGTAGGCAAAAAAACACAGTTTTCACGCAATTTTAAAACTTTATCATTTTTTTTCTCAGAAATATCAGCTTGTAAGCAAATTTTGTATGTGACAATTTTGACTTAAAAATTTTACGTAAATCACTCCTTATTGGCATGGGTCGCGTTAAACCTTGATCCGTCTCATTTGCTAATCATTTTGCACGTGCCGTATTCCGCCGACACTTGAACGATTATTTAAAAGCCAAAGTGTATAAGCACATAAAATTTGGAAAAAAAACGTGCAAAGTTCATTGAACCAGAAGTAAGAAGCATTATGAACGAACAACAAGTCTGTAAGTGACACCATTCGTTATAGGTATTGCATCTCATTGATTCCGGGTTGTCAATATTAATTACTTTACTCTGAAGATTGGGTCGATTCCAGAGGCGTAGCTAGGGGGGGGCGGGGGGGGGGGCGGTCCGCCCCGGGTGTCACCCGTTTTGGGGTGACACCCGAACGTAAAAAACTTAAACAAACCATCACAATGTTTTCAATGATAAATCACTTCGAAACCGTTTTGGGGTGACACCCGAACGTAAAAAACTTAAACAAACCATCACAATGTTTTCAACGATAAATCACTTCGAAACCGTTTTGGGGTGACACCCGAACGTAAACAACTTAAACAAACCATCACAATGTTTTCAATGATAAATCACTTCGAAACCGTTTTGGGGTGACACCCGAACGTAAAAAACATAAACAAACCATCACAATGTTTTCAACGATAAATCACTTCGAAACCGTTTTGGGGTGACACCCGAACGTAAACAACTTAAACAAACCATCACAATGTTTTCAATGATAAATCACTTCGAAACCGTTTTGGTATGACACCCGAACGTAAAAAACTTAAACAAACCATCACAATGTTTTCAACGATAAATCACTTCGAAACCGTTTTTTTGTGACACCCGAACGTAAAAAACTTAAACAAACCATAACAATGTTTTCAATGATAAATCACTTCGAAACCGTTTTGGGGTGACACCCGAACGTAAAAAACTTAAACAAACCATCACATGTTTTCAACGATAAATCACTTCGAAACCGTTTTGGGGTGACACCCGAACGTAAAAAACTTAAACAAACCATCACATGTTTTCAACGATAAATAACTTACAAACCATTTTAACCAGGTTATCCATATAATTTTAATTTATAAATTGTGATAACTTATAAATGTGTCCTATAAATGTGTTATTGGTTCAAAAAGAATCTATTCTACTTTTTAAAATTTTTGAGTTATTACGTGAAATAAAATTTTAACAATATTAATCGAATCAACATGTTGAGCATTGAATCCCATCACCACAATTACTCAATAGCTTTGAATATTCCTATGGATACCATATTGACCGTTTTTTACGATATATTATTTAGTATGCAAGCATGATTATTTAATGACCAGGTCTGAAAACACATATGCTGAATAATGTATAGGAAAAGTGGTTTACGTCGATAATGTGGCACCCTTTGTCGATAGGGTGGCACCCTTGAGTTTCAATGTCTCTATTCCAAAATTATTTCTCAAATATCCGCTTAACCTTACTACCTAATATATGTTTTACATTTCAAACAAATTAATTGCAAACACCTAAGGAAACTAACAAACAATCAAATTACCGTGTTTGTAAATGATCTCAAAATAATTTTTTTTCCTTTATCTTGAAACTCAAAGAATAAATTGAAATAGATCGTTTTTCAATGGACACAAAAATAATTACTGTGGAATAAAATGGCAGTTATGCAATTACTGCAGTTTCGCAAATTTGTATAGGTAGATACATACTCATACTGTTTGTTTTCAGTTTTATATATTTATATATTTGATTTGATGATGAAAGTTTATCATTTAAAAGTACATTTTGTTGGGTTTTAAATACCTTGGAAATTTCAAACTCATCAAGTGATTCTTTTAAAGATCCTTGGCTACATAAATGTAAAGCCTTCAATTTTTTTTTAAAAGTGGTGTAGCTATTGTTATTAACTATGTAAATGGTTTGCAAAAATAAACTTTAAATTTTGTTTATTTTTCTTCTTAGGCAGGTATTCCTTAAATCAGTCTTTAAAACATTTTCCGGTTTTCCCGATGTAAAATTTTTCACAAAAATCACATTCAATTTTGTAAATTATTGAGCATGATTCTAATTGGATATTTAATTTTGGTTTCAATTCTTTATATAAAATATCTTTTAGGATTTCATACTTATATTTTTTTAAATAGTTCCTTATAATATTAGGCTATGATTTGTATATTCCATTTTATCAAATATTATTTAATATAAGTTGTTACAAGGAAATTTAAATAAATTAATTTTCTTGGCGGTGTATTTAGTCGTTAACACAGTGTACTTATTATGAACTATGTACCTATTATGTATCCTACAAATATATTTAGAATTAATGCTTTGCTGTTACCTATACTATAATTAAAAATATTTTTTTAGATTTCATTTAGCAAATATCCCAAAAAATAAATATGCCACGAGGAGTTCATAATTTTTAAAGAAAAAGTTGGTTCCAGCAGAGAAAGACCAAATCTATAAATATGTTACAAAACCCGATGATATCCAAGGTTCATCAAAAGAAACTGATTATCACGTTGATGCAACGAATGTTTCAGAGAATATTGGCTCATCTTCGGAAAGTAACAGCGACAATACAGAACTAATAATGATAACCTATGATGAAGACGAATCAGAAAAAAATACTGAAAATGACAATGATAATGCCGCTAATGCTTCTACTATCGAAGACAGTATTTGCATGGGTGAATCACTTCAGGACTTAAGAGATGTATCACATTGGAATATACTCGTCTCTGGTAATGTTCGCATTGAAATCATCAAAAAAGAAAGTGAACATTTTCAAAATAGAGAAGGGTCGTTTGTTACTGTATCTAGACACGGGTTAGACATAAAAGGTGATGTTCGACATCTTTCTAAAGAATGGTTTTATAAAATGATGAATACTGGTGAAAAAATTCTACGGCCATGGATTGTTTATTCTCCTGTAAATAATAACTTGCGTCCTGTATTGCTTCTGTTGTCGTGTATTTGCTGTCACCAATAATAATAATACAAAATCAACATTTACTACTGGATATCAGAAGCGGTGGAAACTAAATCCCAAAGTGGCCGAGCATGAAACTTCAAATGAACATCTGGAGAATTTTGAAAAGTGGAAAACTTTGGAAATGAGGCTAAAAATTCATAAAACGATACGAGACGCAGCCTTGCAATTAATATACAATAAAAAACAGAAGTGGAAACATCTTTTATCAAGATTATTGGACATAACTTTGTTTTTATCTAAACAAAACCCAGCATTTCATGGACATGATGAAGGACAAAGTTCTTCAAATAAAGGCAATTTCTTAGAACTAACCAAACTATTGTCAAAGTATGATGTAGTGTTAAAAGAACACATTTTGAATTTGGAGCATGGTAAATCACCAAAAGTATCATATTTGTCACCAGATATACAAAATGAGTTCATAAATGTTTTAGCGATCCACGTAAAGTTTAAGCTTGTCAACGAAATTAAATCGGTTAAATATTTTGTAATTATGTTTGATAGCACACCTGACATTTCACATATTGATCAAATGTCAGAAGTGATTCGTTATGTGAAAATTGATGGTAGTAAAGTGGAAATCAAGGAAGTATTCCTTGGATTTTTTCCTTTACGTGGAAAAAAGCCGCTGATTTAAGCGATGAAATTCTTACACTGAAAAAAAAATTGAAGTAATGATAACCTCATCTCGAAGATGGCAGTTTATTATTCATGCAAAGAAAAGATATTTACAAACAATTTCACCGTGATTGGGACAACTACTCAGTACTCAGTAACATTTTCCTGATAACAGAATGAGGTGTAATTAAAATATAAAGTGCTATCCAATATAACAGTAGTTGAATAAAGTTAATAACTATTTCCATGAAAACATATTTCTTTGGCCTTATATCATGAATTTTTCATTTTAAAATTTAAGTATTTGAGATTAATTGAACTATATTTTATTTCCACATAAATATTTCATCTGATTGTCTCAACTGCATCGGCTTATCATTGTACGGTTGTTGAATCAATCTCGTATTTCGATTCGCCATATCTGCCCGCACGGTGAGGTTGAGACAACTGCATTTCGATTGGAAATAGGACATGTTTTTTTCAGTGTAAAAATCTTGAAAATGATGGTATAGATGTTATGAATTGTCGCTCCCATAGGTTATGATAATGCAGCTGTTATGAGTAGTATACATGGAGAAGTACAAGCTATTATTAAAGCAAAAAATAACAAAGCAATTGTTAACCAACACTCGTCAGTGGAAGCCATTTTTACATGTTTTTCTGCTTCGACTAGCCGCTGGAAAGTACTTGCTAAACACAACAAAGCAACTGTTAAAATACTCTTAACAGCGCATTGGAGTGCTCATTATGCTGCAGTAAAAGTATTGGCTGAAAACTTTGATGGGATTGTGGCTGAAATTGAGAAGTTAAGTGATCAACAAGAAAATGTAGACACTAGAGGCGCTGCACAGAACCTTAACAATGCAGCATGTGATTTTTCGTTTCTTTGCTATCTTTTGTTTTGGAATGATATTCTAAGAGAAATAATATCTGTGCTCAGATTGGATTGCAAAGCACGGGCTTGAATATTGATCAATTAGCTACAAAAGTAGAGTCAATTCATAACGAAGTCTCATTGTAGAAGAGGCAATAGATCTTGCTGCGAAAAAATCGGAGGACTATGACATTCCAATGGAAAGCCGAATTTGTCATAAAAACGCAAAAAACGAACGTGTGGTGAGTTTGCACCTGATGTTGGACTGACACTGAGAGCTCAACTTAAAAAGGACATGTTGGAATGTCTTGACCGATTCAGTGTTGAACTCCGAACTAGACTGAAGTCAGTTCAAGATTTAGCTTCATTGTTCGAGGTTGTGCAGACAAACACTTAGCTTTTGGCGAACAGTGAAGAGTTAAAACTATCGCTATCAAAATTTACTGGTTTTTATGATGCAGTATTGGCAACAGAACTCCTCATAGAGATACAAAGGGTGAGGAGGCATTTAAAAGCGGCCAATGTTACAGTTTCTAACTGGGTGTACCTAGACTTTTTAAAATTCATCGTAGAATGGGATTTTTTAGAATTTCTTCCGAATCTTACGGTCGCACTAAAGTTATTTATGACTATTTGTGTATTAGTGGCTTCGTGTGAGAGGAGTTTCAGCAAATTAAAATTAGTTAAAAATTACTTGCGGGCTTATAATAATAATGCTCATTTGTATTAATTAAAAAAAATTATAAATTACGTTTATCGGCTTTTTATTATTATTGACAGTTTTTATTTTTGGGGTGACACCACAATATCCGCCCCGGGTGCCACCCATGCTAGCTACGCCACTGGTCGATTCTGCTTCAGTTGTTTCAAGAAGAGTAAATTACTATGTCTTAAAAGTTTACTATTTTTAAAAGTGTCTAAAATTTACTGTTCCTTCACCCGGTTTACGCAATTTGTAAACTTTACATGCACGAAAACATATTTCATCTTCCAAATCAGAATAAAAAAACCAATAAATTCAATACATTTGTCTTGTTTTCGAATTCATATCACATCTCCAAAAGAAAAAACTATAAATTAACAACCTAGTAATAGTTTTAGTGTGGTAAATAAGACACTAGGTTTGATTATAGTATATACTAGCATAAATCCAGCAAACTTTGGTTTTTATGCATACCAAACATAGCAAACACTCAAAACCAAAACAATTCGATGTTTTTTTAGCAAAGCTAGTAAAGTAAAGTTTAGAATACTTTTTTATGCATACGAAAACTAGTAAACACTTAAAAAACCTAGTTACTAGGTATTATACATATGGCCCAATATTCCATAACTATAAGACTAAGGGTGCTATCGTTGATTGAAAAAAGTTTATCCCCCAACACCCAAAATATCACTTATCCCCTTATATCAGTGATATCTTACTGCCATTGCTAGTGGTATACGATATCTCACGTTAACTGATTTGCTAATAACAGGTACCAAAGTACGCGGGGTTGTCACACCCATAGATCCAAAATTTATATAAAATTCATAGAATTCGAATTCATAGAAAATATATAGAATTCAATTCAAGATATATAAAAGTTATTTGTATTAATGCATTGTTACCGTTTACAAAGCACTATTGCAAACGTGTTGCCGGCTAAGTGCCACTATTTTTAATTAGTTTGTTAATAATGATTGCCATCCGTTTTTGATTATACATAAGCTATGCTTATTTGTATAGTATTTGTGCGAATTCCATTTCGTAATTTTGAGTTTTAAATCGATATAATCGATGTTATCCACTATCTTCACTTGGTCTTAGATATATGTATCACATACAATTGTAGACCAGCAACATATTTGGTGTAGATAAAACGATTTGATCATGTGCTAAATTCCAATATATATAATATTGATATATAAATATACATAATTGATTGTCAGATCATACTTTCATTTTTCAATTTCATTAAATTATGTTCATTGTGAAAAACATTGATCAAAGCAAACCAAATATATAAAAGTATGGAGGGGCTGAAATCTCACAGCTTTGAGATATCAAGACTTCAGTCTGGGCCTTAACCCTATTTTGAAATAGTTTTCGGCAAAAACTTTCACGAGGACATGGTTTTTAGTTTTGGGCAGCGATGTATATCAAACATAACTCTTTGGTAAAGTAGAAGTATTTTTTATCTCTGTTTAAAAATTTATTACAAAACTAACACGAAACATCAAAACGTTGCCGGAAAATTATAATCAAAATTCCAAAAATATTGCTAAATTAAATAAAATCAAACTTTTTCAAAATTCCAAAATTATTCCAAAAATTAGAATGAAATCAAATATTTAAACTTTTTCTAAATTCCGATAACATTCCAAAAATTCTTACAAAATTCAAACTTTTCCAAAATTCTAAAAATATTGCAAAAATTATTACAAAACCAAAAATTAAATTTTTTTTCACAATTCCAAAAATTATAATAAAATCAAAAATTTAAAATTTTTCAAAATTCTAAAAATATTCCAAAAATTCTTACAAAATCAAAAAATGAAACTTTTTTCAAAATCCTATATATACATATATATAAAATTCAAAAATTCTATTTTTTTCAAAATTCTAAAAATATTGCAAAAATCATAACAAAATCAAAAATTGAAACCTTTTTCAAAATTCCAAAAATATTCCAAAAATTAGAATGAAATCAAATATTTAAACTTTTTCTAAATTCCAATAATAATCCAAAAATTCTCAAAAATTCAAACTTTATCCAAAATTCTAAACATATTTCAAAAATTATTACAAAATCAAAAATTGAAAATTTTTTCAAAATTCCAAAAATTACAATCAAAATAATAAAATTAAAAATTTTTCAAAATTCTAAAAATATCCCAAAATTCTTAAAAAATCAAAAATTAAAACTTTTTCCGAAATTCTAAAAATATTGCAAAAATTATTACAAAATCAAAAATACAAACTTTTTCAAAATTCCAAAAATATTTCAAAAACTATAACATATTCAAAAATTTCCATGTCCAATTTCATTTTAAATTACATTTACTTCATAAAAACAGCTACATTTTTTTTCCAAAAAATTTGCTAAAAAATAAATGAAATTATTTTTTGACACACTTGACAACATTTTTTTGACAAACTTATAATGCCATAATTCTCTATAATAATAATAAAATTTCATTTCAAACAAACAATTTTATTTTTTTCCAAAAAATTGAATAAAAAAAACAAAAATCTTTCTTTTGACACACTTGACAACATTTTTTTGACAAACTTATAATGCAATAATCTAGTTTTTGATCTCACATACCAATCCCTACCATCAAGATTTCTCCAAATTTAATGTTCCTACTCGTAATCACTTAAAATGGACGTTTTTAAGCCAAAAACATAAACATTTGCTATTTTTGACACTCATAATGATTTTTTCGACACGCTTCCGATACAGTTATCGAACACAACGTCCTTTCGGACTTGTCGCTTGAGTATACCTATTTTTAGAAAAAAAAAATTGAAATCCCTCCAGTGGTTTTCCCTGCAGCGGCGTAGGTAATGACGGGGGCCGGCCGGCAGACAGACACACATTTTTTTTTGCTTTTTTAGAATCAGTTGGTCCTAAAACGTCGAGAAATGCCAAAAAAAATGGGGGTAAGAATTTCACTTTTGGCTCATGAATGTAATTCATACTTAGGTCTTACAGTCTGAAGTAAAATGAAAAACAACTAAAAATATTAGCAAACGATTTTGAATAGAGGTTTACAGATTTTCAAAGTGGTCTTATTTCAATATTTTTTGCTCACTGATGTCTGTTGACATTGGAAATATTGACGAAAATTTGCAAATGGGCCCGAGCAGAAATTAGTTAGGGAAAGCGTGAATACAATCAGGGCGTGATCAGGGCCATAAATGGCTAGCCCTGTTAGGGCAATCTGATGTGGGCGTGTTCCGGGTCTGAATTGGAAAACCCTTGGCCTGATACTAGGGTTTCCTCTATTTAATTTCATATGGTGAACTTGATCAGGCTCTGAACCGACTGTCCCAATCAGAGCCTGATTGGCAAAAAGCGTTACACTAATGATAAGGGCAAACCTTATCAGGGTCAAATTTGAACCCTAAAAAATTTCTGCTCAAGGAGCTTATAGAACTACGATGCAACACGCTATATTAAACCAAAAATATAAGGAAATTGAGATTCCATGGTTTTACGATTATTTATCTGCAGACCGTTGCCCAAGAACTTGACATTTTGTTATACGCATATTATCCATGTTTGGTAGCACGTATATATGTGAACACATTTTTTCACAAAGGAAGATGAATAAAACTGCGAAGCGAGCCAGATTGACTGAAAAACTTTAAGCACCGATATTAAAAATTACATCAAGACTAAAGCCAAGAACACTCTAAGGTGTTGATGGACGCTTTTTTAAACCTCTGCGGATCGAAACAACCTGAGACTATGGATTCCGGCAAACTATTCCATTTCTATTCAGTTCGGACAAAGAAGTCTTTCTGCGATCTGCCAGTATGACAACGCGAGGTCTCGGTCGTTTGACTGGTTGCACTAGCCGATTGCCGAGTGCAACGGGGGTAAGAATAAGTTTAAGGCATGGTGCTGCTGATTTCATCTGAGCACTGTTGATGACGATATTTGTAAAAAACAACGAGGTCAGCAACAGTGCGACGATGTTGTCGAGAATCAAGCTTTGATGTCAAATATCGATCACCCACAATTCGTACAGCCCGCTTTTGAACAAAGTCCAAGAGGGCCAAGATGGAAACAGAAGCAGCACCCCAAACTTGACAACAGTACTTCATACAGGGACAAATATAGGACTTTTAAACTTGGAGCAATTGGTATGGAGTGAAAAATTTTTTGCATCTATTTAGGAGCCCGAGTTTACTTGACGCGCTTTTTGCCATCGCCATTGCCGAAGTAGGTCATTTGAAACTGTGACACCCAATAAACGAATGTTTTTACATTCACCTATTGGTTCATCACATATACTGAATAAAAAATCTTTGGGTAACTCGGTTTTTAATCTGGAAACAATCAACAGCTGTGTTTTGGTAGAGTTGAAATTGACCAGGTTATGGTCACCCCAATCGACAACTTTTTTTAGGTCTTTATTCACGTATATGGCAGCGTCTCTCCGGGCGGGATTAATTGGTTCATGTATTTTACCTTTTGAATGAAGGGACTTGAACGACTTGTGCAGAGTACTATCATCTGCAAAACTATTTATTGGGTTGCTGGTGATTTTCAACAATTCGTTGATATAAATCAAAAATAGGGTTGGGGATAAAACTGAGCCTTGAGGTACACCAGCGTTAATTAGTTTAGAATCAGACGAAAATCCGTCTAAGGATACCGAAATGTATCGGTTGGATAGAAAATTTTGAATCAACTTCACAACATTGGGATGAAAACTATACGCAACGAGCTTGTTGATTAAGTTGGCATGCCATACTCGATCAAATGCCTTGGAGATGTCTAAAGCGATAACGTATGTTTCACCACCTTTATCAAGGATGTTGTTCCAACAATGCGCTACATAGTTTAATAGATCGGTAGTTGATCTTTTGTTTCAAAACCCATATTTGCTGTCGACTATTAAATGATTTACTTCTCGAAATTTTAAAATGTATGTATTATTATAATGCTCGTAGACTTTGGATAGGAACGATAGTAAGGCTATTGGCCTATAATTTGAGATATCGGATTTTGGTTCCTTTTTGGGTACGGGTTGGACATTTGCCAACTTCCAGCACGAGGGAAATATACCAGATTTGTAGGATTGGTAGAATATCTTAGTCAAAGTTGGTGCAAGTTCTTTAGAAAAGGTTTTTAAAATAATGGGTAGAATATTGTCCATTCCTGAGGCTTTGTTGATGTTTAACCCCTTTAGAAGTTTAGCGACTATTTTGGGTTTGAAGTGAAGTTCATTCATATTAACTGCTGAAGACTGGATTTGAGGTATTTCTTTAGTTGTTTCCAAAACAGTGGAGTTCAGAGCAAAGCGTTCAGCGAACGCTGATCTGTGTGCAATTGAACAGTTTAAACTATTCAAATCAGCTGATCAGCTGAGTTACAATATACCTCAGAGTTGAGGTACAACTGATCTTACATCTCTTTCAGCTCTGACGGAAGTGAATATATAGAAATTCTTGATAGTGCCGATTTAACGCAGAGTCCACCGCAGGAACATCAGCATTAGGTTGTTGAAGTCAACATGCAAAAGAACTTCCAGCCATGGTTCTTTTCAGGGAGAATCCTGTTGTCGCTTCTATGGAACTAAAGTTGTTATTCTTAATTTTAGGCAGAGAGGTCTAGAGCAACAACGTACGGAGATCATGTCACAATATGAGTATCGGATAATTCTAGACTATGTTAAAGGGACTAATGTAAAATGTTCTTGGTACTTGCAGAACAAGGAAAATACCATATTAACATGCTGGATAGGAAGCTCACTAAAAACGAAATATCAATGAAAGAGCAAAAGAAGCAGCAATAACAAACAATAACTAATGTAAAAAATCATGCGGAAAATATGAAGTCTTGGACCTCATACAGCCTGACGGCTTTACTTAATGTGTGGTGTGATAATATAGCGGACGGTGCTGTTTAATTTTAGCAACCAGCAATTTGTAGAATAAGGGCAAAGAACGGCTTGCCTGGTCATGTGTAGGGAGATACTTATAACGCCCTCTCGGACAGCAGAGATTATTCTGCATCGTCTACCTCTTGATCGGATACGTTAACAAATAGCACCCAATGCAGCCCTTCTACTCAGCGCAACGCCACAGTGGATCTGTAGACGCATCGGACACTCCAAATCTTGTACGAGCAAGGACTCAAATTAAAGTTGAAAGGAGTTTCAGTACTCTCAAAACTCAAAGGAATATTGGAATAAGTGGGGCTTGGCGAAGGAGGGTGTAGCCCAAACGGAATCTACACACTACAACACCACCCAGAATTACTCAGGGGATGCATGAAGAGTTTGCGGTGAGAGAGGTGTTTGAAATTTTTACAGATAACTCCAAACTAAAAGTTATAGTGAGAGGAGATGGTGGGATTCACGGAAAATTTAAATATTTAAATTTAAAAATTTATATCTTTTCGTCTTCCAGACCAACTTAGCATACATAAAATTGAAGAAATTGTGATAAATGAAACCTTGGCATGCTCGTAGCATAATGTAATAATAACTATAGAGATATCAATATCTATGTAGACAGCCAAACTGCATTGAAATCAGTAGATGCACTAGGAACGTTGTCAGAAGTGATACTCAGCTGCCGCTCTTCTCTGAATAAGATTTGCATATGCCAAGCAGTTTGCTTTCTAAATTATATGGGTACTAGGTAACAACATTTATAAGGACAACTTTATCGCAAACCTGCTGGCTAGGAAAAAACTGATTTGGGTTTCTACTGGAAAAAGAAACTCAGACCAAACGGCAATTCAGGTCTGATTCAGACGACCCAAAGAACTAATATTTTGCGTAGGGAGGATGCAGGTTCATTGGTACGAGTCACTACTGGTCAATGGATCAGTGGTGTGCATGATAAAAAGACTTGGCCTTCTCGCCAATGAGTTATGCAGAAGCTGTCGGGATGAAGCTGAGGCGGAAATAGTGTTCAACCTACTTTGTACATTTACAGTCATAGAGCCCATAGACAGCAAAATCATTTTGGAACGTACGGATTAAATACTCTCACCGACCAAAATAATTTTAAAATTAAAGAATTATTTAGTTCCATCAGCAGCTTCGAATGGTTCCAGAAGGTCAACGGACAACGGATGAAATGTTTTAATCTAAGTGTTTCGTCCTGACCTTGTGTTGTGATGACAGTTTCTGCAACCTAACCTACCCGTAATTTCAAAGAAACATAAAAACAACACCTTAGAACGCATACTGTTGTAGAACCCTAATCTTAAAAGGTTTTTATGTGTTGTTTTGACACATTGTAATTCTTACTACACAAGACATTTTCTAAAAAAATGTGTGCTTTAAAAAAGACATACTTTTACTGTAAATATCTTAACAATTTATAACAAAGCTCCTATATTTACATAACATTTCTATCATGTTAGATAAGTTAATATATTACAAACATTTTGTACATTTCCGTCAATATATCGTAAATACAAATGTAGAGATTAATTAAATTTTCAAAATAACACAAGCTTGTTTAAGATTTTCCATAGATCAACTTTTGTTATATTGCTTGAACTTTTATTAATTTTATTTCTTGTTACTATGTCATGTTTTTGTGTTTCTTCTGTATAAAAGTCATTATTTGATTTATTAAATTTCTATGAATTGAAATTAAATAAAATTAATTTATTCGATTATATTTGACAAGAATTGTTGATTGTTAATTAAATATTTTTATAAATTTCATGTAATATGACAAAAATGAAATTTTGAAGTAAAACTTTAAAAAACTGGACAAAATATTACCTTATAACAATCACAAAGTTTGAACTTATCCTTTTAGTTGCTGAAAGCCATTACCTGAAAATATTCAAAAACAATAACAAAATAAAATATCTGAATAGAAGTATGGTTTGTTGTTCATTGTAAAATTCTATTATTATTATACTACACATAAGCTCAAAATAATTTTCAAATATAAAAGTTTCAAAAAAGTTTTTGATTGAAATACATAATTTTATTTTTTGTAACGAATTGTGACACGTTTCTATAACTGCACAACTTTGTGTATTTTATCTGTGAAATAACCACAAAATCTAAATCATTTATATGTATGTACTAGACATTTTATTTTACACAAATAAAATTATCATGAATTTAATATTTTTTGCTGTTGTTCGTGTAAAGGATGTTTAATGTTTTTATTGCATTAAATAGGATTTGTACAGTGATTGTATTGATTTTCAATTTAAATAAAATAACAATTTTACAAATAATCGACAGTGACAGTTTAGTTTTACAGTAAATTAAAAAGTTATTTATTATTGTTATATAACAATTATTTGCAAATGAAATACAAAAACAAACCGTCCACACAATTTTTTTTATTTTTAAAATTATTAACGGTTCAAAGGTGGCAATAATTTACATTTTGTCTCGTTTGGCAAGTGTTTGTTGTTTCTGATTAGGCAGACTATTTATTTAAAACTTAAAAAAAACGAACATTTGATTATGGTCGATAGCATATGTATTTTATGACATCAAGATGAATTGCTAATAGTTAACCTTAGAAACAACAAAATGGATTTATAGTAAATTTTGTTTTAGATAATCCAGCGAAGGTATTTAAATTGAAAGTGATGGATTGAATTTTCAATTAAATGAAAAGTTAATTGTAGGTTGTTACGCTTGTTGTAGACATGAACTTTTATTTATTTGCAATGTTCTTTTTGAAAAACAAGAGTTTTGGATTTGGCACTTTGAATTGGTGTGAAATTAGATCGATATTAGCTAACAAATAAGTTTTTATTTGTGCAAGAACAAATCAATAAGTCCTAATTTTATGTGGGTAATAAGTTTTAGAATATATTAAGGAAATGACTTTAACATGTGGTACCAAACGATTATGGCCGTCAACTTGTAAGTTTATTTGTTTTTTGATCAACATATGTGACAACCCCGCGGACGTTAGTTGTTGCTATTCGCATACGAGCTAAGAAGAGATATCACAAACCATTGGTAATGTTAATGAAATTTCACTAACCAAGATTATATCTTAAAATTGCTGGATTTTTCAGTCAACAATAGCACTCTTAATCTTAGCTATTGCATTTTCCTTGATTATGGCACGTTATCTGCTTTAATGATTTAAAAAGTTAGTGCATCACATGATCAAGGAATATGCCACTAGCTGCATTATGGGAAACCCAATTTTAGTTTTCGGCCTGAAAAATGTTTAAAGCAAATTTTCTTTAAGAACTTAATTTATTTTTGATTCCTCTATCCTGCCGTGAAATACTTACCTATATCATACTGTATTATGTTATTCGGATTTAATGTTTTAGTGGAGTCATATTAGTAAAAAAAAGCGGTATATTTGATGTAAGAGCAAAGTTGAATTTTTTTTTGTTTTATGTTAGAGACATAAAAGTTAGTGGGCATGTAATTATTTAGCAAATTTGGAGGTCCGGAAGGGCCTCAAAAATGGCAAAAACTGGTTGTTTGGTGTTTTTGAGTAGGTCGCTTCACTATTTTTGAAATATTTCGGGCTCTAATGATCATAAAAAAAAAATGGAAAATGTTTGTGATTAAATTTTAAATCCATCTAGGGGGTTAGGTACTTTAAAAGTGTAACCCAACCTTAGAAAACCGAATCGCGTGCCTTTTTTTTTTAATAAATTTATGATAAGGGGCGGAAAAATCGTCGAATTTTCATGAAAATTTCAGGGAACATGTATTTTAATAGTCTTAATATGGGATTTAATTTTTTGAAAAAATTTTATTTTTTTCGTTAAATTTGGCAAATGGTGTAATTTTATGAGAAGTCATCCAATATGAATTTTTTGTTTTAATCTGTACTTTTTTTATCTACTTTAACCTAAGTATAATTAAAATTATGTTGCCTTAATTTAAATGCCCATTTTTGGGCATGAAAAAAAAAATTAATTTTTGCCTTTTTTTGACATTTTACCATATATACGATATTATTTATTCTATTATCATGTATTTTGCATAAAAGTAAAATATGCAATTCAAATTAATGAAAAATATTTTTTAAACTTATACATAACCTACAAAACTTTTTTTTCTTGCAATGCCCTAAATTGCTTTTGGTAAATAATTAAAATGTTATTACAACTATTGTAAATATTTGATATAAGATTTTGAACAAATGTAATATTCAATTTTTTTCAAACATTTTTTATTAACATATAAAATAAACAGCATAAATAATTTTACGCCAATTATTTGGCGTATGTCTACATTTTATTATGTCTACGGGTTTGCCGAAAATATCTTAAAGGACAATGTTATGAAAGGTATGCGTGATCACAAACTAAGACAATATCTTGAAGAGTGCGTGATGATAAATAACACAACAATTGGCTACGAGTTTGTAGGTGGGTAAGATCATAGAAGGTAAAAATAGAAGTTTTTTCAGTTCAAAAAATAATCAACTATTGATGGAAAATCGACAAAAAATAAATACACATTAAATGAGCTTACAATCGTTTTGATTGCGCGTTTTTTAGTTAAAAAGTAAAATATTTAAGCATTGGGCAGTACATTTGAACATTAGATGTTTACATCGTGTGAGTCTATCCATGCTACTACATCGGGAGTTGCCAAATGGATATCTGAAATGTCGCCATTGTACCGTCGAATTGGACACACAGTTGCAATGTGTTCGATGGTTTGATGTGGAGCGCCGCATTCACATTGTAGGGACTCTGAAATACCCCACTTGTAGAAAGAATCAGCACAACGTCCATAATTCGTTCTTATTCGGTTTCGTGTAGTCCAGGTATAACGTGGCAGATCGAAACTGGGTTGAGAGAAGTAGGGTTAGTAATAGAAAGCGTGTTGTAATGATTCCAGGAGGTATCTCAGGTATCCAAGATACGAAAATTAGTTGCCAGCAGGTTGCTGGCAGTTTTGTGGGAAGGCTTTCTTAGTAACGTGATGTTGTTGGTTACCTTTTTGTGTTCGCATGAGCGCGTGCAAGCACTTGAGTGCAGGTGGAGCGATATTGCTTAACACAGGGAGCCAAGGAAAAGGAGTGGATCTGATAATAAAACTTATAGTACGCATCGCGGCATGCAGCTGGCAATCAACTTTTTGAGTATGTGTGCTATTCAACCAGACTGATGCGCCATACTCAGCCACTGAGTAAACCAGACTTAGAGCAGCTGTGCGGAGGGTGGCTGAAGTAGCACCCGATGTCGAGCCTGCCAGTTTGTGCAATATATTGTTCCTCGTTTTAAGTTTTTTTGACATATTCTCAAGGTGGAGTTTAAAAGAAAGAGTTCTATCGAGAGTAAAACCCAAGTACTTTGGATGTTGATTGTATTTAATGACAGTGCCGTTAAATAACACTGATGTGTTTTGCCAATTTGTTGTTTAAGTGGAAAAAAGAACTCTCGGTTTTACTTAGATTAGGAAATAAGCTCCACGTTCGAAAATAGTCATTCATTTTTATACGTCACCCACTGTCAGTCGTCATATGACACCCCCTATAATTGACCACTCTTCAAGGTCGAAAACAATTGGTTTAATTTTTTTCTCCCTAAAATTTCAGATTTTTCACATTTGAACATAAGTCGAAACTGGGAAAAATTACAAAAAAAATTATTTTGGACTCACTTTACATATGACATCTCACTCGTCGAAGTCAAAAATAATATTTTTCCAAATTTTCCTCTCAACCCCCTTCAAATAACATTTTTATGAGCCAACCGCTTTCGTTCAATCATTAAAACATTTACTACAACCGTTTCAGGGAAATTGTCGATGGTCGTGTTCACATCATCAACATCGTCATTCAAATTTATACCTATTGTGAGAGAAGATGAACATGTGATCTATGAATAAAAATTAACCACCGTTCAATGTGGCGGTCATATAGTTTTTAGAGTCAAAGTATATTCTAGAGCCAAAATCATTCCAGTCATTTTTTGGCAATTCTGTACATAAACTCGTGATTTACATACAGTAGCAATATGGTTAGACTGGGAATTGCGTTTTATGTACTCCAATTTTTCCTCCATGAAATTCGCAGTATCACCACAAGAAAACAGTGCAGTTGATGGTTTAATGGAGGGTTAATGAAATTAGGGTGGCTGAGAATTTCGCTGACTAGTGAAGTCCCTTCAAGTACCCCAAGCTTACAAAACATGACTGAGCTTGTTAAAATCACAAAGTTTTTAGTTTGTTTTACAACTACGTAGGCAATTTGAAGCAAAAGAAACAAAACAGCACGATGACCCAACTCTTGTCAAGTCATGGTTGATTTAATCAATAGATTCCTCACACCCTTTTACCTTGTTTTTTTATTGTTTGCTAAACGTTCGGTATCATTTTTTCAATGTCGGGAATCAATGTCGGGTAAAGGTATTTGGTGTTGGTAAGTGGTTGGTTCGTACTTTACCATTTTTCTCAATACAAATACCTGAAATCTTAATTCCCCTTCATACCAATTGTTAAAAATGTTTCTTATGTTAACATACTCACACACTTGAAATTTCAATATCAAGATTCGTTGAAATATATATAGTTCAGCCATTATAGCCGAGATCGATTCAATAAATTTGATGTAATGTAAAAAGGGCTTAACTCAGAATTATAATTTCCTGGAAATAATTTCCTTTACTAGAAAACGTAATTTAATATCGAAAAATTATTTGTAAGCCGTTTTACTATGTTTGTGGTGTATAGCAAATATACTGTGAACTACTTACCGAGCTAGCAAACTTAATTCTCAATTTTGACTTATACCAGCTTAAGCTTCGCTGAAGCTAGTTAAATTTTTCTTCTGTAAAGTTTCGATACAACTTCCACAGAGAAGCTCTCCCCACCACTGGAGTGAAAGCTTCTAAATACTTCTATATTTAATATTAGAAGCTTTAAGGGAACTTATCAACAAAACTCTAGATAAAGCTTCCGAAAAGGTAATAGAAGTTATAGCTGTCATAAGAGATTGAAGTAGTTTCGGTTGTAACTTTTTTATTTTTTTTTATTAAAGATCCAGACACTCTATTCAGCTTGCATAACTGCTTACAAAATACCATACCAAAGTTTTTTTCCGAAGTCTTATACAAAGCATAGCTTCGTTTAAGGCGCTAAAATTTCTCCAAATGGCATAGAAGCTTTACAGAAACTATGAAGGTGTGGAAAATAGTTTAGGTGAGGTTGTTAAGTATTTCAAAAGAATTTAGAATGCTAGTTGGGTAGTGTTAATAAAAAAAAAAGAAAAAATGACATATAGATGTGAAGTATATTAATATTTGATAAATTTAAACCTAAATCTTTTCTCTCAAACACAACAAAACTATACCAAAACATTAGTGTAAAAATTCGAAATGAACCAAAACATCGAAATTTGAACGGGACAACTTTTGATCGACTATATGCTCGGCATTCCAGTAGTAAGGTTATATATTGTTCTTAGAGTAATTTTAGTGTTTAATTTAAGATTTCTGTGATTTCAAACCCATTGTAAATTTGAATTCAAATTGCACGAGAACGAATCAACCGATATCAACTGTTTATATGTATTAAAACGGTTAAAAACTATTGGAAAAATGCACAGTTAACTTGTTGCTTACACTGTTATATACACTGTTTTATACTTTAAAACTGTAAGGCAATTCATTTAGTTCAAACAGATTATTATCGTCGTGTAATAGTACCTAGGGGCTTTTTTGAATGATTCTTACATGCCAGCTAAAAATTCAACATGCCAGCTGTTACAGATGTTCTGGTAGAACATTGGCATCATAACAACACATTTAATTTTAAATTAATAAACAATAGTTTCAAAAATAACTCCATCAACACAGATATCAACAAGTGTCTGCTTTTTCAGTAAATTTTTTAAATCCGTCAAAATCGAGAAGAATTATTAGACATTAACTTCAATTCGGACTCACTACCAAAAGTGTAATATTATTGTCAGAATAAATTATGCAGTCACCGGGATATGGTAAGAAATAAGCAAACAAAAGATAAATGCATAACCACTTTTTAATTTTTGGCTTTGACTGTGCAGTAAACAACTAGTAGTCCAGTCATTTTAGCATAATAAGGGGTCAACCTCGAAATGAGAGATAACAAGCTTAATTTTTGTATATACCTTCATTTTGGCGTTCTAAAAGTTGTCCCAAAAGTCTTATAAAATTTTGTGTCTGCATCGTAAGTTATTCAAGGTCAAAGGAACAAAACAACAGTTTTTCGCGATTATCTCGGGTTTTATTGCTCTAATGATGTGAACATATAATATAAAAATTGTAAATCGTAAAGCGGCATTTTTCATGGACCTAACCATTTTTGTGATAGAGGGCGGTGAACACGAAACGCTTAGCCGTATGACCTGTAATGCAAGGTCTACTGTAAATGTCTGTGAATATTACCTTTAATTTTGAATAGTTCTCGTTTCTGATCTGGGCAACGATAGATGTACAATTTTGAAAAGTATGTCTAATTTGTGTTTTATTTACGTGAGAAGCCACTTTCAAAAGTTGATATTGTTAAAGGTGTGCGGGGCTATAAAACTTAAAAAACTGCTAGTATCGAAAGAAATAACGGTCACATCAACTTCTTAAATACTTTAACCTCTGTGAATGTGTATGCAGAGTCTCGAAAAGTGTACATCAGTAAAAATTCCATAGCTGCATCGAAACGACGCTTAGGAGAAAATCAACATTTTCCATCACCCAGTACTACCTCGTAAAAAAAGGAATAAAGTGTTTGATTTAAAAAAAACTGGGTTTATTTTGTGGCCAAACTGTTGATGCAGCAGCTTCTGTCAAATCCTGATGAATAATAATTACACGCATACATTTGACAATGGCTACACAACGACGTGTCGTAAGCTCCAGAATAAGAAACATTTTATCTTGTTGAACTCTCTATAATTTTTTATTTCCCATCCCTTATCATCTAAATCTTTTTATGTTTCAATAATTTAATCAGCATCATTTGTAGCTTTTTTTTTTAAATACATATAAAGCTCATTTAAAAAAATGTCGCAAATCAAATATATATCAATAAAGATTTTAATTACTTTGATGTTAGTTTTCAGATCAAACTTCCAATTGAAAAGCTATATCACCTAGATTTTTGCAAAAACTCCTATATAGTATGTGTGACAAGACGTCAATCAACAACACAAAATTTATCTATAAATTCTTCTAACTTTCTTTTGACAGACCATAAAGTTTCTTTAATTAAATCTTAAATTTTTTTCTTAATGGAGTAACATAATATGTTCAGATATATTAATTCTTTATTTATTTATTTTCTTTGCAATTTGGTTACTTTATAGACAGTTTCTCTTTTTTAATTTAAGACAATATAAAATAATTAAAATAGAAATAATAATTTATTTTACGTTTTAATCATATCAAAATTGTAAAGAAATTATAATTAATCGATGCGGATTTATATTAAATGATAAAATATTAAAAATAGTTTTTAACTAAAAAATTATATGAGAGCTGGGATAGATTTAAGTTACACTTTTGCTCAATATGAAAATAGGTTACTAGAATGACACTAAAATTAAGATTCACTAATCAAAATTAATTCACCTAAAATCATCTTTAAATAAAATAATGTTAAAATTTTTATTTTTTCCAAATCTAAAGTTTCCTTCAAGTCCAAACTAAAGTTTTTCCTTCAATTTTGTGAAAAACTAAACCATAAAATAATGTAATGTCAATTAATCATGAAAAACTATTTTCTACAAAAAATATTTTTTATTTATCTCTCTGTGCAATAAAACGATAATTTAATTGAGTTTTGAAGTTTTAAAAAATTAAAGAATAACAACAACAAAACTGAAATTCTTATATAAGATGTCAGTTGCAGAAAATAATTCATACAATATACCAACTAGAAGATTAAAGTACAAATTTTAAAATAGTTGGATTTAGTATGTTCCAGACGAGATTTATCATATTGCTTTGACAAGGTGTTGAGGAATATAATCGTGTGCGGATAAAAGATTAAACTCCCGATGAATTTTCCCCACAATCATTTACGGAGAATGTACATCATCATTTAAAACAATTAGTATAGTTGTCCCTATATCCTCCTTCCTTCCATTTTCCTCATCTCCTTCCTTTATAGTTGACATGGTATCTTCGGATATTCAAAGAGTCTGGATAATGAATATTTCATATTTAGTGTGCTAAACATGTCTAACTAATTAATAAAAAAAAAAAAAAACTCCAATGTAAATCCTCCGATGTTTAGAGATATCGAAGTAAATTTTTAAAAAGTAGTAAAAATTGCTTACTTGTAAAGAAACTAAAACTACGAAACATCTTTTGGAATTAACATATTCTGGTCAATTGTGGTTACAAAATCGAAATCTAAACATTTAACTAAATCAAAGGTTAATAAATCATGAAAAACAAAAATTAAAATGAAAATTAAGTCGAAAAGTTTCAGGTAACAAATTATACGGTTGTTCTAATCCTCGTCCACAATATCCAGATCAAGAAACTTTCTTTCTTGGCGTTTTAGGACTGATTCTAAAAAAGCAAAAATATATGTCAGTCTGTCTGCAGCCGGTGGGTGGTCAAAACCGTCGTTACAAAGAAAACCCGTGCGATTAAAAAAATGTTTTTTTCTATAAATAGGTTAACTTAATGGTAAGTGCTCAAAGGAAGATGTGTTCGATAACTGTACTGGAAGTGTGTCAAAAACAAATCGTTAAATGTGTCCAAACAAGAAAAACTTTCATTTCAACATTGAATGTGGAGAAACCTTGATGTATGTGAGACCAGAAGCTTGATTATTGTATTGTCTTAAAAAACCGTCAAGTGTGTCAAAAGAATGAATTTCATTTATTTTTTTAACCAATTTTTTTTTAAAAACATAAAAATAATTTTTTGTATAACATGAAATGTAATTGAACATGAAATTGGAATAGAATATGGTTCTAGCCAGTTTCAACTCCTCCCAACTTATAGGAATAGTTGCAAAATATCAAATTGTTGTAGATTAAATGTCGTTTTTTTATCAACAATCTTATATATTAATACGCTAAAAAAAGCTTTGTACAGCCTAAGGCTTTTTTATTCGAATTTTGATTCATTTCAAATTTTCACAGCTAACCGATATTAGTGTAACTTAGATTTTAAAGATTTTTGGGATTTTTCGGATCATAAATAAAAAAGTTATTATAAACGAAAAACTTTTTATATACATATTCATTATAAGTTTACATACAAGTAAAAAAAACACGAAACAAATGAAATTTAAAACTTAAAATTTTATTTTCTTTTTTTATATTTATTTTCTCTCAGTTAGTTTATACATTTCCTTTGAAGTTTAGAGAATTTAGTTTATGAATTGATAGGAGTCGATAGACGTAATATTTTTCTTTGTTTTTTTTATTATAGGAGGGCTATTATTTTGAAAACGTACATTTTTGGTTGATTTTTAAATTTTTGATTTTTAAAAAATCTGAAATTTTGATATTTTGACGAAAGGAAAAAAGTGATTTCTGCTTTTATTTCATGTGTACTCTGAATCGGAGTTATGCGCGGTTGAATTTTTGAGGCTTTTTCACGTAGTTTTGGTAATGGTGTCAATGTTTTGTGAATAGGTGCCACAAATTTCATCCGACTTAAGTATATTTTTGCAAGTAAAAAGAAAATAATTAAATAATTGAAATAAGTTTAAAATTAATAACTTTTCTCTTTTCCGCTAGGCGGCGCGTAAAACCTTGGTTTACTTCAAAGCTCATATCTTAAAAAACCCCCTTTTTTTTGTTTTTCACAAATTTTTAAAGTAAACATATGCAGCTATGAAATTGAGAAATAAAAAGTCAGCAATTCAATATGGATTTTTTCTTACGATTTTTTAAAGTTTGGTGTATTAATAGTTAAGTTAATTCACATGTGTTTTTTTATTAAGTTAATAATCCTGTACTAAATGTGGATCTAATAAATTAAACATTTCATATTTTAACACCTGCAATAAATTTGAACCATTTTCTATGTATTTCTGATTGAGAAACAGGTTTTTATTCAGAATAAGAATTGGAGATCCCAATAATCGAAGATTTTATTATAATTTCAACATCACCAACACTAACATTAGAAAAAAACATCAAAAAAATATTTTTTCTATAAACATTATAATTTAATCAATACTAGGAGGGCCCGGCGTGCTTCGCTACGCTTATAAATAAAGTTTTTGCGTAGACATTTTGTTGACGTAGAAGCAATGATTTCAAAAAGTGGTAATGAGAAATGCTAGCATATAATTTTTAATTTTTCTTTTACATATACTAGGTCATTCAATAAGTCCGTAGGATGACACATAGAAGGCGTTACTAGAATTTTTTCCATATGATTTTTATTTAGTACTAGCCTTCAAACGATACGTGTATAAATTTGACAGCAATCTGACTATTTATTCGTGAGTTATAGCATTTTGTGTGAAGTAGCTTTTGTTTTTGAAAAAAAATGGAAAAAAGTGAATTTCGAATTTTAATAAAGCATTGCTTTTTGATGAAAAAAAATACAGTGGAAACCAAACAATGGCTTGATAAACATTATCCAAACTCTGCTGCATCGACACAAATGGTATAGAAGTGAATGACTGAATTTAAATGTGGTCGTACCAGCACAAAAGATGCAGAGCGCAGTGGACGCCCAAATGAGGCTGTTATTCCAGAAAACATAAAAAAAATCCACAAATTGGTTATGAACGATCGCTAATTGAAGGTGCACGAAATAGCTGACATTGTAAAGGTAGCAGATGGTAGTGTTTTTACCATTTTACATGAACATTTGGGTATGCGAAAGCTCTGTGCAAATTGGGTGCCGCGTGAGCTCACAGTCGACCAAAAACAACAACGAATCGATGCTTCGGAGGAGTCTTTGGCACTGTTAAACCGCAATAAAAGGGAATTCTACCCACCATATTCTCCAGATTTAGCCCCCAGCGACTTTTTCCTGTTTTCAGATCTCAAGAGAATGCTTGCTGGAAAGAAATTTAAGTCCAATGATGAAGTAATCGCTGAAACTGAGGCCTATTTTGACGAGAAAGAGAAATCGTACTATAAAAGTGGTATAGAAAAGTTGGAAAATCGCTATACTCGTTGTATCGCCCTCGAAGGCAACTATGTTGAATAAAAAAATCGAGTTTTGTCAAAATGTTGTTTTTTTCTTATTTATCCTACGGACTTATTGAACGACCTGTTATGAATGAAAAATAATCAGAACTCTAGCTGATCAGTTCGGATATATGAAAAATTAGCGATCAATTAAGTTTTCAAGTAAGCTTATTTGATCTCTAACTTATTTGATCGCTGATTTTTCATATATCCGAACTGATCAGCTAGAGTTCTGATTATTTTTCATTCATATATTTAAAAAGAAAAATTAAAAATTATATGCTAGCATTTCTCATAACCACTTTTTGAAATCATTGCTTCTACGTCAACAGAATGTCTACGCAAAAACTTTATTTATAGGCGTAGCGAAGCACGCCGTGCCCTTCTAGTTGTAATTATTAGGGAAATGCTTCTTGACTAGTTTTTTGTGTGATTCCAAATTCCACGATTTCTGAATAACAGAAACAATTGGAAAATATGTTTGAACTTTTGATTATGTTACAATTTTTCCAGCATTTTTGGAATTTAGAAATTTCAATGTTTGATTTTGGATAAATTTTCGGAATAGTATTAAAATTTTGAAAAAACTTAAAATATTTGATTTTATTATATTTTTTGGAATGTTTTTAGAATTTTGGAAAAACTTTGTATATAGGTTTTTTTTTATAATTTTTGCAATATTTTCGGAATTTAGAAAAAGAATTCGATTTTGTAATAATTTTTGAAATATTTCTAGAATTTTGAAAAAAAATTTGTATTTTGATTTTATTATAATTTTTTCAAGAATTCTTTTTAAAATTTTGAGAAAAGCATCAATCTATGATTTTGTAATAATTTTTGAAATATTTTTAGAATTTAAAAAAAAATGTTGGTTTATAATAAATTTTAGAATATTTTTGGAATTTTGAAAACAGTCTGAATTTTTGATTTTGTTATAAATTTTTGAAATAAATTAAATCAAACCAATTAGGCCTTTTTTTGAAAAAACTAAATTATTATTTGTATAACATGAAATTCAATTGAACATAATGGGTTATAATTGGTAGATAATGGGTTATTTGTTTCTGAAATTGAGAAACGCTAACTGGAGAGGTTTTTGAGCAATTTGCTGAGTGTTTCATCGTTTCACTAAATTATGTCAAGTTAAATTATGTCATCTGTTGTAATTTTCCGACAAGGTAGTGAGTGATCTTTCGTGTTAGTTTAGTAATAAACTTCTAAGAAAATATAAAATGCTTGTACTTTTACAAAGAATTTTTTGTTTAATATACATCGATGCCCAAAACTAAAAACAATGTTCTTTTAAAAGGCTAGAGGCAGGGTTTGGTTGCCCGATGTAGATAACGCTATCTTAGAAGGTTCCTTAAAAAGTGTCGACTACTAAAATACTCTGTCATAGATTACAGACCGCATTCGTCCACTCCATTTACTAGCGTAAATATTACAGGATGGATTAAATTACAAGAAATTTATTTAAAAGCTTTGCTTTATGTAATTGAAGTTTTTAGATCTTTGTTTACAATGCATGGGTTGGCTTATATGTATGTTTCAGAAAAATAAACAAGTTTTACTTTTGACCAGCTTAAAGTTTTTGGGACAGTAATATAATTGCCATGTTTGTTCAAGTCTAATTCATTAATTTTGGCTACGGACAGATGAACAAATAATTATAATCAGCAAAGATTTCACATTCCCATTAATTTAAGTATATTGACCTGTGTATATCAACGGGCTTAATCCTCATCCACCACAATAACCACATATCAAAGTTTGGCAAATTAATTAAAAGGTCATTTTAGAGCTTTTGAGGTATTTTTCTAGGCTAGGGCCAATTCTAGACATGGAAGAACTTATTTATCTGGTTGGATGGATTTAAACTGAATGCGTCAGTATATATTAAAACTCAACGACTTCATCTAAGTATTGTTAAATTTTCTAAAATCACAGCAATGAAAATTTTGAGGAATGTAAGTATATTTAATTTGCTCTGTGGCCCTATTCCTGAACACATAAATGTGAATTTTGACAATATTGAGAAGTTTGTATTTCATAACATACAACGGCAACGGTAACGACTTTACGAAAAACGAATTTCACAATATTTTCAAAATTGAATTTAGACAATATTGTAAAACTCGTTTTTCGGAAAATCGTTACCGTTAGCGTTTAATATTATGCAATACAAACTTCACAATATTGAAAAAAATTCACATTTATGTGTTCGGGAATAGGGCCCCTGAGTCTTATCTAATCGGTGGATTCGGATTAGAGATTGCAATCTCGTAGAGTTTTATAAATCCCGGGACTACAGATTTCTGAAGTTTTAAATCCCAGGATTCAGAGGTTTAAAATTTGAATGGAAAACGAATAATTAATTAAAAACGAAATTTTCAAATAGTGTCTCGATTATTATTTAATTAGGAACTAAAGTGCTACTTTTTGTGTTGAGTCTATAGCTTGGCAATTATACAAAACACTTTTCTTCCTACTAAACTATAATAAATATTCCTAAATAAATATGAAATTATTATTTATTGATTTTTACCTTACTTTACTGAATATATATACTGAATATGTATGTACTGAATATAGCAATGTATCATGATCGAGTGGGAGAAGATTAAATGTGCTACCGTTGACTAAATAGAGTTGGCTAGTGATTTCTCACTGCTATTGCCAATGATATATGAAATATCATGTTTACTCATATGCCATTAGTAGAATCAGGAGTGCGCGAGGTTTTCATACCTCTAAACCAATAATAAAATAATTACACATTAAGAAAAACTAATCTCTCCATGCGAGCTTAATATTATTTGTTTTTTAACACGATTTCGTGTTCTCATTGATTAATTCCGCCAAATATGACAAATATGTGATCTCAGGATTTTTTTTATTAGTCCCGAGATTTCGGGATCATAAAAATGTGTCAGGATCCCGGGATTGCAATCCTTAATTCGGATTTAGTGAAATACTTGTGATTTTTTCTCAAAATAGAAAAAAATTCATACATTTTGTTACCAAATACCTCAAAATCGCTAAAATGGTTGAGAAAACCTCAAAATCGAAGCAGCAACCCTGGGCAGATGCACTTTACGATGTGTAGGTTAAACTGATTGACGATTATGATTCAATTTTAAAAATCTTAAGTTGTTGTGTTTGCAAATACACATTTTAAGGTTAAGAGTTATGATCTAAATCGATTGTATATTTGTACACCCTCAGGAGTCACCGTTTTTATGACAAGTGATATGAGTATGGGTTACCCGAGCTAAAGCGAGTCTCAGGGCCGCTATTATAAACTATATAACTTTTGTCATATCTATCAAGAGCGGGACCCAGGGTTAATCGCCTGAGTAGCAGGCTGATGCTACTTTACCAGCATATGCAATCAAATATGTCTTCATTTATTCACCCAGAGAAATATTTGGATAATGCATACTTATAAAGAATAACCTATACAAAAATTAAGCGCTATTTTCAACCGTTCCTTGTTTAAGAATAAAAGTCACTTATTAGGAATAATGAGTGAAATTTTTCTTAAGAATGAAATATTCCTTTATAGGATTGTTTAAGTATTCAATTGATGTATAACTTATGCATAATATTGAATAACTTTGTGTATAGATATGAACGATTTATGTCATTATAAAATATGTACTATGCCTAACTAAGATCAGATTATTGCGTTTGTTAGTCACTAACTAATCCATTTTATGCATCGAATAGTCCTGTGTTGAAACATTTTTATGTTTAATAAAGTATAAATTATGGGTAATTATAAGTTTAGTTATGAACAAATAGGGTTATTTTATGTTTACTTATGAACACTTTGTGCGCTAAATTCAGATAAATTGTGTATTAGAAGGTTTAATTTAGTGATCTACTTGAGCATATATTATGCATCTGTAAGTAGTTTTTGAAAACTCTAAAATAGGCTATTCTTCTTCAATGAGGGTTATATATTATGCTAGTTTAAACATAAATAAAAACACAATAATTTATTTTAGCTTTCTAGCTTAATTTGTTTAAAATAAAACATATTTTATTATTACTGTATTTTAATTTTACAATATTACAATTAGAAATCATGATTTTAATAATAAATATTTTTCAATAATACATACAAAACACAAAATTTTAATAAAATGTATAAATCATCCTATATAATATATAAATCATCATCCAATATTCTTACTTATACTAATTGATTAAGATACATTAATAATTTAATTGAAACTACAATAAACTGACTGACTGACTACAGTAAAGTATAAGGTATATTAATTGATTTAGATCAAACTTAGCGTAAATTAAAAATGTCACGCTACCAAAAAATTATCAAGCATATACTGCCGTCATAAGCAAAAACACCGTAACTACCAAAATCTTGGAACTGAGAAAAACGACAAAAACTAAAATAGTCTTTGATATTTAACATATATTTTTCAATTTTACGGAGTTTTATAAATTGCATTTTTCATGTTTTTATATAACAGGGTCATAGAATAATGCTTTGTGACTGATAAGGCAGAATAAACTTATTTTTTACATTTTTTCAGTTACGGGGTTTTTGCTTATGACGGCAGTATAATAAACATCATCATATACTACGCAAAATTTGCTACTACTTTTTATGTAAATTAAAACGGTTGTAGTTTAATACCATGCGATATGCAAAATTCCTTAGCATTTTATATCTTTTCATCAACATGATATGGGTCAATAACTTCAACTAAATAGGATTCGATTAATCGTTAATTGTAAATTTCCGTAGCGAATTGTTATTTTTGCTTGCCGATGGGCTTCAAAATGAAATGAAGCAGTTTGCATAGCTGGATGTGATGAATGTCTGAAAATACAAGAAATACTTTAATGTTTGATCAAATTGGGTAAATTTCTACTGATATAGTGTATCTTTTGCTTCATTTTTAGATAAATTCTTTAAAATGTTTATAGTGACCTTGTTTTTAATTTTTTTACCTCATTTTGCTTATGTAGTTTATCCACGTGTTGAAAAGCTCCCATTAATTTGTGGGTAAATATGCTTGAAATCTATTTCAATATGTTATACAAGTGATTCAAAAAAATAAAGGGATAATGAAAGTTTACAAAATTAGTGCTTATTGAAAAATTTTTATACTCAAACTTACCAGACGAAAACCAAGAGTATTTGTATAAAATGGCCATTCGTGCAGCAAACTATTGGTGTTCTTCCATTTATCAATGTCTTGAGTACGTATAGAAAAGGAATCCTTCCACTTCTGTTCCACAAATTCCCACGGGTGGTTATGATTTTTAATCCAATCTTTATTGGCATCAGAAACTTCCTGTTCTTCTATAAATAGATGAATAAAATGTTACTACATTTTCAAATAATATTTTATCAAATATCTCTTAACTCGACATCTGATTTCATTTTTTCAATGGCTAATGAACGCCGTCTCTTACTATCCGTAAAATAGCTAACTTTTCTGAGATTTTTGGAAATGACTCTGTATTTATGGTCAACATTTTTATTTTCCACAAAATAACGTGCAATGTTTAAGCACAATAGCTCTCGTAGCTCAGATGAAAATGGAGGTGGAGTTTGTTGCTCATACAATAATTTTAATTTTATCCCAGATGAGGTTTTAAAAAAGTTTTCGAGATCCTTCAAATTATTAAAAATAAGATTTAAAATGAAAAACTAGATATGCTCGGATGGGGAAGAGGATGATGTCGTAGTTGGTGTACTTGTTTCTTGTGTCGCTGAAAAAAATTGTCTCATACAGCAAAAGTGCTACTTGTATTAGATGCTGTTTCTAACAATTCGTTTAGGGTTAAAGAATTCGGATAGTTCTAAATCAAAAGAAAATCACAATTAAAATGAAGTTAATTTATAAACAACAGTAAGCACATTTTTTGCTTTCCACTCCTAAGCTTCGCTCTAAATCAGACTTGATTCCCCATCATCTTTGAAAATTGAACTTAGTTCTAACTCAGTTAAATATTTTAATCTGTCCGTATCGATATTTTTCCCTTAAAATAATAAGTAATAATTGTTAACTTTTTATTACTAAAAGTAGTTTAGATAATTTCATAGAAACTAATAAGATTGCATTACTTGTCAAATTTTTATATATTTACTGCTCAGAACAATCATATTTAAGATTTACATGATTTGCATAAAGTCCAGTTAAAAAGAAGAATGAAAAATCATTTCCATTACTATAAATAACCGTTCCCAACCATGTCGTTTTCTTATTACTCTATCTCAGTTTTTTTCCATTACATGAATTTGCACGTGGTTACATCAAATTTAATTTAATTAAATGTTTGTTAATTTGATAAAAGCACTTTAAATGAAATAATAAAAAATTTACCTTATTTGTATAAATGTTTTTACTCCTATAATTTAATATTATCCCACAACACGTTCGATCACGATTTCACTAAACTTAAACAAACTGTTCAACTCAAATAAAACTTTAAATTTATTTATTAATTTTATTTATTTAATATATATAATATTCATATAAATATATATGTATATATAAATATATGATTTTATTAAACTTTAATAAAAATTTTAATTAATATTTAATTACACAAAACTTTTTATTTTTAAATTCTTTTTTTTTTTTTAAATACGATCCTTTACTCGGCTAGCGCGGTTAAATAAATGCAATTTTTACTAGAAAAATCCATGATCATTTCAATCATATTAGAAGAGGACAGTAATAAAAAGAAAAATAAGGTAGGCATTATTCCTAAAGTGCATAACGAGTACATTATTTGGGATAAAAGCTACAAAGTATTGGATAGATCTATGCAATACTACCGCATAAATCTATTTCATAGATTTAAGGTTATATCTTTTTGCATGTTGTTTTATTCACGATAATCATTGATTATGCATAATACGGCATAACTTTTAAGGAACAATATGTACTTAGTTAGGCTTAAAATGTTACTATTTATGGATATTTGCTAAAATTTTGTATTTTATATGCTTAAAAGGAACGTTTAATTCTTAGTGATACTTTGAGGTATATATGCCTATGTTAAGCATAAATCATGTTTGCTCATTTCTTTGGGTGTTCAGTGCGCCATACAGGATGGGTCTGTCTAATGGGTTAAAATTGGATTATCGTACTAATCTCTGCACACCTATTACCCCCAGTTTATATAAACTTCTAACAGGTAGACGGAGGCCTGTTTGTGACCATTAATGCGTCTTAACTTGTGGGAACAATATGATATATACTTGAGTAACTTTTTAAGTTTTCTTAAAACTTTTCATGTGTTTTATTATTTCTAACATCCTATCATGAAATGTTGACATATGTCATACTTTAATATGTGATGGGATTTCTTGTTTAGTGGCCCATTTTTAAACAAATTATATTTTGGTTAAATTATGTCTATTAATCAAAGTATATTTGATCGAATATTTAACATGCAAACAAAAAATACTTGTGAGTTAAATGCCAACTGTGATGCCATGACCCATGGACATCATTACAAGCATGATAAAGCCACATTTGGTTTTCTTACAAAAACAGAAGTTCCTAAAATCAGTAAAATCGTTGTACCGGTTACATAATCTTAAGTTTTTAATCGCTTAACTAATGTTTGTCCGCTACAATCAGAGCAAAATTTCAAAATTGTGATGTTATGGTTATCGGTGACTTCAACGTCTACAATAAAACGTGATTAGAATTTTCTAAGGCGACCGACGACAATAACAATTGGTAGAAATACTTGCCTAACCGATACATTTCTGTATCTTTAGATTTTTTTGGGTTCTGTTTTTTATACGGAACACTATTGGTGAGAGTAAAACGTGTTTTTCACATTATACCAATTATTTCGTAAACTATAAATGCTATGGGCTTGAAATTTGGCATGCGTATAAAACTAATCTGTCCACATGAAATGACGGATACAAATAAAACTAAAGTGGTTTTCGTTTGGTTTACAGGGCTGCTATGTGAGACCTTTGAGAAAATACATTTTTTTATAGATTCCTTTCAGTATTCCATAAAACTTTATTTTGGAATTCTACACCTCACCATTTTTTGTATAATTTTGAATAATGACGTTTTTTTCGCGTTTTCTTACCTCGATTAGCTCCGAACCTATCTGATCGAAAATTTTCAAATGTACTTGGAATGATAGAAAAATTAGTACGTTTTTAATAAACAGTATAAAAAAGTGTCATATTTCCATACTTAGATTTATTAAGGGGGTGGATATGAGGAGGGGTAAAAACACTATTTAAAATGTGGTCAAGTGGGGTGTCATTTGAAAGAGCACTTAATTTAAAAAACAAAGCAATTTTTTTTAGAATTTTGCGATGCCCAGTTTTTGAGTTATAGTAAAAAAAGTGCGAATTTAGACCATTCTCCCCCCATACGTTTCGACACTGATTGACAGAAAAATTTGTAAAAATTCACAGAATTAGGAAATTTGCTAAATTTTGTACGAAAACTATAGCGAAGTCTCCAATAATTATATTTCTGAGTGTTTAGAGGACCGGGGTAGAGGGGGTAAAAAAAACTTTTTTTGACCCAAGCGAGTGGGGTGTCATTTGAAAGAGCATCTAATTTAGAATTCGTTGCAGTTTTTTTTAGAATTTTGCGGTGCCCAGTTTTTGAGTTATTGTCAAAAAAGTGCAAAATTCACACCGTTCCCCGCCCCCATACGTTTCGACACTGATTGACAGAAAAATTTGTAAAAATTCACAGAGTTAGGAAATTCGGTAAATTTTGTACGAAAACTATAGCGAAGTCTCCAATAATTATATTTCTGAGTGTTTAGAGGACCGGGGTAGAGGGGGTAAAAAAAACTTTTTTTGACCCAAGCGAGTGGGGTGTCATTTGAAAGAGCATCTAATTTAGAATTCGTTGCAGTTTTTTTAGAATTTTGCGGTAGCCAGTTTTTGAGTTATTGTCAAAAAAGTGCAAAATCCAGACCTTTCCCCCCATACGTTTCGACACTGATTGACAGAAAAATTTGTAAAAATTCACAGAATTAGGAAATTTGCTAAATTTTGTACGAAAACTATAGCGAAGTCTCCAATAATTATATTTCTGTGTGTTTAGAGGACCAGGGTAGAGGGGGTAAAAAAAACTTTTTTTGACCCAAGCGAGTGGGGTGTCATTTGAAAGAGCATCTAATTTGGAATTCGTTGCAGTTTTTTTTAGAATTTTGCGGTGCCCAGTTTTTGAGTTATTGTCGAAAAAGTGCAAAATTCACACCGTTCCCCCCCCCCATACGTTTCGACACTGATTGACAGAAAAATTTGTAAAAATTCACAGAGTTAGGAAATTTGGTAAATTTTGTGCGAAAACTGTAGCGAAGTCTCCAATAATTATATTTCTGTGTGTTTAGAGGACCGGGGTAGAGGGGGTAAAAAAAAACTATTTTTTACCCAAGCGAGTGGGGTGTCATTTGAAAGAGTATCTAATTTGGAATTCGTTGCAGTTTTTTTTAGAATTTTGCGGTGCCCAGTTTTTGAGTTATTGTCAAAAAAGTGCAAAATTCACACCGTTCCCCGCCCCCATACGTTTCGACACTGATTGACAGAAAAATTTGTAAAAATTCACAGAGTTAGGAAATTTGGTAAATTTTGTACGAAAACTATAGCGAAGTCTCCAATAATTATATTTCTGAGTGTTTAGAGGACCGGGGTAGAGGGGGTAAAAAAAACTTTTTTTGACCCAAGCGAGTGGGGTGTCATTTGAAAGAGCATCTAATTTGGAATTCGTTGCAGTTTTTTTAGAATTTTGCGGTAGCCAGTTTTTGAGTTATTGTCAAAAAAGTGCAAAATCCAGACCTTTCCCCCCATACGTTTCGACACTGATTGACAGAAAAATTTGTAATTTTGATTTGATTGTAATATACTATTGACTTTTACAATTTAACATTTATTTTGTTATGTGTCTATGGTCTGAAAATATAAGGACATTACAACTCAACTTTTTGTCAATAATTTTTGATATTGTGTTCTTTTACATTCACGGAACCCTTGACGAGCGAATTTTATTCGCACTTGTCTGACTTTTTTTTCTGGGTCTAAATATATAACGCAGGTGTACCCCAATGCTAATCCGATAAATAGAATTGCAGACGATAGTACACTGATGATAGCACAAGTCGTTCTTTCCCGTATCTTGAAAGAGTAAAATACTTGAAAGAATAAATTTCGCCTAGAGAAACGCAGCCAAAAATTTAAACGAGGACCTTAAAAGAGTCACCAATTGCAGTAACAAACATTTTTTAAACTTTAATTCCACTAAAACATAGCTGCCGCGAGGACCGCACGGACCGCGTTTCCCAACGATATTTCAATTAGTATGTGTGATACTAATTGAAACCGATGTGAAAGCATTTGTTTATTGGGAGTGACAATTTCTAATAAATAACTCTGAAACGGTCATATAATGAGGATGTCAAAGAGCACGTTAAGAAAACTCGACCTCACAAAATGCAAAGGGACTTCTTTGTGCTTGCATCGTACAAAGGGAATGCTTTGTCCAAAGCAATAGTCTCGGTAGTCTCGGGGGCCTTTAACTCACTAAGATTGAATAAAACGTTCACTAACACCTTAGAACGCATGTTGTTGTGGGATCGAGGTCTTAAAATGTATCTATGTGTTGTTGTGACACGCATATTTATCCATGTTACACAACACTTTTTATTTTAAAAAAAATCCAGCCAAGGTTTTTGTTTCATTTTTTATGGTGATAAAAATCAATCTAAAACCCAAATTAAAAACCTAAAAACCAAGAGCTTGCTATTACAAATTCCTCAATCAAAAAAAACTACTATTAGAGGTGAGGAAGATGTCTTAGATCTGAATGACAGTTGCATTTCTACTACGTGAAACCCAGTCTCAACACAATTAATGGATTGCTCTTAACATTACAAATACATTCAAATTATCAACTCACATCAAATATGACCCTATACACTTCACTGATATGAGAAGAAGATGAACGGCCAGAAGACCACAACACCAGTTAATTAATAAAACATATATATCTCATTTATCAGACGCCAAATTTTGAAAATTTGTAAAAAATGTTGATCTTGCCATATTTGACTTTTTATGTATGGCAATTTTCCAGATTCGCAGGTATGTTCGCAACAACCGAAAGCTCTAAAATCAAACAAACTTTTATAATAGTTAGAGTTGTACTATTTATTATTACAACTCCGGTAGTATTTTTACTTGATTTCACTGTCATTGACCTCTCAGCTAGGTTCTTTGTGAAGATCGCAGTCATACTGCATCTAAACTGAAGTTTTTTGGAAGAGTCGTTACTAGTTGCACTAAAACAGTTTTAATAAATAAACGTACACTACAGTCATTGATATTTCAAACTTTTTCTCCTCTTACTAGGTCAGATTGCAGCTAACGTTCAATTATGACACTTAGTTTTATTGAGATTTACCTAGATTTTAAATAGCACTATCCCATTACGTCATCATTACGTCATCGTCACGTCTGCCCACGCTAAATTTCATGCAACATAAAATAAACTAAAAATGTATCACGTTCGCTAAATGTTATCGTTTTTGTATGGATATATTATTGCTATATCATCTAAGACTATAAGGTTAAATAACGCGACATGAATCCTCCATGTAAGAGATAACGACTTTTGTTTGTTTTTAATTTTTCATATCTGCTTGAACTTTTGTGCACTTAAATAAAGTGGTAATGATCTGGTGCAACCACGCCATCAAAACGATTCAAAAAGCTTCAATTGGATAACCATCTATTTTTAGAACAATTTTCTGCCTCATTATTTGATGCAAATAATAATCTTATACGCACTACTTGTGGAATGTGAATCAACAATGACTTTTATAACCACCAACGCAAAACATTAATGTTCAACAGATCATACATGTGTGTTATAAAAAACATTACTAGATGTACGTTAAACATAAAATCTTATCACAAAGGGTGAAATCAATTCAGTATTAAATTTAGTAATCAAATATTACTTAAACCAGAAGATTGTATGGTTTAGTTTATCTTCCAATCACTTTCATGTCTCGCTACTTAATGGTTGTTAACGAACGTGTTGTTTTATAGCTAGTTTTTACCAAGATTTCGTGCAAATTGATGAGGCATTAACCAAAAATATATTTAATTGTTTTATTTTGTTCGCATTAGTAACTTTTTTCTAATATGCTAATTGGTCAGTCGCTGATTAATCAACTTTATTGCTTACTGTAAAATTCTGTAGCTCGGCGATACGTCAAAATTTTTACTTTGCTTTACTTGACGAACTATGTTCCAAAGTAATAAGAGAAAGGGTAAGTATACGTAAAGACAGCCAGTTTTTAACAACACTCAGATATCAAATTCCATGAAAAATTTTTATTTAAAGACTTCCTATACACTTTAATAATATCTTATTTTTCTAAATATATTTTCTGTCTCTAAGAGACCTTCTTCAGATAATGAATTCTGATTTCTATAGAAAGATTATAGAAGGATTATAGAAATCAAAATTCATTATCTGAACAAGGTCTCTTAGAGACAGAAAATATATTTAGAAAAATAAAATATTATTAAAGTGTATAAGAAGTCTTTTAATCAAAAATTTTCATTAGATTAACACTTTAAGTAGTTCACCAACAATAAAAATCAAATTCCATCTTTAGAAAATTATAATAGATGTGGACGAGATAAGAAATTTATCTGTCATATAAGTCTTAGTTGTATGAAATTTCTTCCCCGGTGAAGAATTAAAACAGGTGGATTTCATATTTGCCACAGAACACACTAATTTCTAAAGTAAAGTTGTTAAAAAAATTTGCTCATAGAATTGAAATAAATGTGTACAACAAAACGTAAATGTATAAAGTTTTAAGCTAAACTTTGGAAAAGGAAACCAATTTTATATGCTAAAATGTTGATGACAACAGTTTCTAAAAGTGATGCATTTATTTATGTCTTCTATTCTATTTTTTGTTTTGTTGTTGTAATTTACAAATTTGAGGTTTTTATTTAATGGAATATAAATTTTGACATGAATAAGAAATTGATTGGCACAAGTTAATGCTGCAGTTTCACATAATTTAGGTAAAATATTTTGGTTTAGTAAACGGTGTGGTTTGATAACATTCATGTTTTCATTGCGAAACATTGTTATTTCGAATGAAACTTCTTTTCCCTGTCTAATATGCATATATTCGTTCTCGCTTATGCTTTCAACCTGCTTTTTTTGCTCAGAAACCTGATCACCGAATTGTGAAACCAATTTAAACTTTTTAATTCACAAAATTTACAAAAGATACTAAAACTTTAGGCTCGGAGCTGATTTTTACGAAGTCCCCTTAAAAAATGCCAATCGCCATATAAGAAAATTAGCCATTATTATTACTATTTCCATATCCTTATTCCTTCTTTTTACCCCAATTCCTTCCTTTTCCAGTGGAGATGGTATTCTCGGTTATTTAAAGAGTCTAGATAATGAATATTCCATATTTAGTGTACTGAACATATACAACTAAATCTTAAAAATTTGAACACCAGCTTAATCAGTAAGGTCGTTGTGTACGTTTTGCATACCTCAGTCGTAAAAGTTGATTCAATTTTAATTCCACCAAACCATAACTGTTGATTGCTTCTAGATCGTAGACAGAGTTCCCAACGATATTTCAAACACATATTGTTGTCAGTTGTGGAACCAATGTCTAATGTATTTAATAAGGTCATCTATCTCTTGTAAATATTTGTACATATTTTTCAAAAGTATCGATATTTGGAAATGTATTGCAACACTAAAACGAAACGTTAATGCGTTGTTGTGGATATTTTAAATATTAAAACATTCTATATAGCATAACAACATAAAATAATATAACAAATATTAATATAATTATCACAGTTCTAAGTTATCATAAAATTTATTTTCCAAAAAAAAAATTCTATCAAATTCAACTTGACTGTTACCCCTATCATTTGCGTTTTATCTTTTCAAAACAATTCAAAAGTTTTCTGTAAATATTATTATTTTGTATTCTCTGTACCTCTAAAAATATAAAAAGAATCAATTCATAAAAAAATAACCAGTATACATAAGTGTTGTATCTTTCTATATTTGCGCACAAGGGAAACCCAAACCAATTGGAAAGCTTTTTCTTAATTTTTTCTTTGGCTTACACCGTTCATAGAAATCAATAACAATAATATATTTGTCTTTCACGACATGTTATTTATTTTGAACGAAATATACTTTTGAAAGTTGATATACGTACTTTTATTGAAGTTGATAATAATAAAGTTTTAGAAAATTCTTGATAAATTGACAACTGTGTGATGGTGGTTTAGTGGATTTGTTTTTATTTGGGGGAAACTTTAAGATAAGTTTTTCGTTTCGTTCTAATCTTTTATTTATATATTGGCAACCGTTTCAATAAATTTTTTTAATTTAATTTGCACTATCAAAACCACATTTGGTTTGGGTTGTCGGACTACTAACGGACAAATTTTGATCGGACAAGGTTACCCTCGTGTTCTAAAACAAATTTCCAACCCTCACAGTTAAATAAAAAAAATTTACAGAATCCTGGGCAATCGGCATTTTTCGCAGCTTGCCGAACAAAAAAGCTGCCGAATCTAGAAAAATGGCAGAACAAAAGTTTTCGGAATCGTCAAAAACAGGCACCTTACGAAGAATAAAATATGTGGTAATCATCAAATGAAATCGGCGCCGGCACAGAGTTTGACTTTCTTGCATTGAGTTTTGAATTTACAAATCAATAAAAAGTGATTCTTCTATGTGGGTTACTTTAGTTATTATTTTAGTTTATAGATACAAAAATCAAAAAACGTACTAAAAATGTACACAAGTAATCAGGAGGGTTAATGATAATGGCTCTCAAGCAACGACCATAATTTCACATACTATTTTAAGAGTAAATAGAAACTGCAACTGAACAAGAGTTAGTTCTAAAAGTGTTTAACATAGTTTAATTCAAATTCAAACTTTCCGATTTTAATTTTAAAATGTTAGAACTTCTTTTGTCATTTTTTAGCAATTACTGATCCAGATTTCAAATTTTTTAATTTTATATAAAAAATATATTTCGAAAGACCATTTTTTATCTGCTTAATTTAGCACGTTTCATAAAAAGCCTTTCTTTTTCTATTAATTTAATTTTTTTTTTTGGTTTTTAATCAAAACATTTAAATTTATTTTTTCTTCAAACTTTATCTGCAGCCCATTAGATTGATAAATTAGTAAAACATTCGAATTCAAAAACATTATTTCTGTGTTCTATTTTTTAGTCTATAATTTTCTGTTTGTTAGCTTTGAACACCTCACTACAATAATTTCATCGTTTTATACATTTTTGCAAAAAGAGGGCGGTGATAATTCGAAATTATTTTTTCCGAAAATTTCGAAAGCAAGTATATATTGATAATAGCACGAGGCTGTAGGCTGAGGACTATTATCCATACCACTTGCTTGAGGAATTTTCCAAAAAATATGAGAATTTATCACCAAACGAGGGGAATTCGTTTAGAAAATTTTTTGCCATTCTTCATTTCTCTATATATTTTTTATGAACTATGCGGCTGGCCTACAGCGATATCAGTGAATTATTTTTAAAATTATTTGATAATTCACTGATATCGCAGTAGGTCAGACGTATAATAATTTGTTATTAGTATAATTAAAATGTGATTGGTCAAATTGAATGATGTCACTACATTATAGAGAATTTAATTGGGTTAAATTAAAATAAAACTAAGGCAAAAAATTTTCTATGAAATTTCACTTTTTTTTTACTCACTTTTATTTAACTTGAGATTTGGCAGTTGTGTTGGTTATTATTTTGTGATCAATTTTTTAGTAACCTCCAATTATGGGATTAGTCCCAAATTTTAAGACGAAGCAGTTGAAGCAGTCTGTAGGTGTTTCTAAAAGTTTTAGACAATAAACTCAATAAAATTGAAGAAAAACATGCAAAATTTGCTCCATTCAATAAAAGTTTAAACAATTACACCGAAATCCATATAATCTGACTGACCCATTTCCAGCGTAGCAATTTTGTTTATACTAGGTATATCATTTTATATGGAAAAATAGCCTCACATTACAAATAAAGAATATAAAAAAAATCAAAATATGACATTTTGTTGTTGTTCAAAGCTTTTCGTTTATTAATGCTAGCTATTTACATCAGTTAATAGAATGCGCTGCAGCAAATAAAAAGAAAATTTGTATTGAATTTGTCAAAATCCTCGATATATTCTAAGCCTGATTGTTGTTTTTTAAATATAATACACAATATTAAAAAAATTTAGAGGTTCAGCATATGGAAGATTCATTGTTTTTGCTTGTTGGGTCAAACAATCAGACTAGACTACATCGAGGGTTTCGATATTTGTTTAAAGAGAATTTGATGTTCCAGTTTACATTTCAAACCCGCTACAGATAATAGACAAATTACAAAAATTTTACGTAGGTTTTAACAATTTTAATTTGCTTGTAAAGTGTTTTTGACTAAAAATTAAACATAAAAGAACACGAAAATTGTCAACTTTTTCCATTCAACTATGTATGGAAATTTAAATAATTTCCTTTGTTTTTATGACCTATATAAGAACAGGTTATTTATACTTGATATATAGTAATTGCCTTGTCATAAACAAACTTAAATCGTTTAATACTAACAAAATGCTAGTGTACAATTTCTGAAAATGATAGCGCCATGTTATATGTAGTAATAGAACTTAAAATTAAAACAATGAGTTAAGTAAAGGTGGTAAAATTTTGAGCTACATGTTTAAAATTAAAAAAAATATTAAACGCACTCATTTATCATGAAAAAAAAACAAATTTTTTGATGGCTTTAAATGTCAAAATGTTTTGAATTTAGGTTATTTTCAAACATTATATTTTTTATTAAAAACTATGTTTGCTTTCAAACTGTAATAAGGAAAAAAATATTTACATATTTGTCAAACAATTTAACACAGATGGCAAAATTAGATGTTCAGACTAGAATACTATTTAACTAGAAGTTTTGTTAGATAAATAATTTGTTTCATCCAAAAAATAAAAGTGGGTGGCGTTGTCGATATAGAAAGGCAATAAATATGTAAAAAAAATGTTGAAACTCGAAATGCTGTTTATTTAGCAATTAGGCAATAAAATTAATTACTAAAATTTAATTCAATTATTTTAAAGTATTATTAATTACATATAATTATGGTAACTGCGCCACCCACTTTAATTTCATATAAAAAAAAAAACTGTAACGGGAAATTATTTATTGAACAAAACTTCTGGTTAAATAGTCCAGTGCTAGTCCAGTGTTTCTCAACTGATTTCATGCTACAGATCAATAAATATTTAAGGATTATATTGCGGACCTAGCGAAATATTTCATATTAGATGGGCGAGAGTACAATATATTTTGCTGACATTTACATACATAATGTAATTTAAAATAACTGGAATGAACGAAATAATGTTTAGAGAAACCAAAAAAAGAAAAGAAAGAATTTTGAAGTGTAATAAACAGAGTTAAAAACACTTCTTATATTAATAATTTACTCAGTTCTTTCCAGTGGGAATAAGATAAAAAATGTAACATTCCCAAATAGAGAAGTAAAAATAAGAAACTATCGCTCTTACTCATTAAATTCATTAAACGAATAAAATTCATTAAACACGAAGCCAATGCAACATTTCATCCTTCCGACAGAGTAACATGTATTAATTTAAATAGAATTATTTTAAAATTCATTGATAAAACAAGTAAAACGAATAAAAATCAATTAATTTTATTATATTTTGTTATACCATTAACTAATAAAACAATTAAATAAATTTGATTCAATTTCAATGCCTATTTAATTGTTTGGTATTCTGAAAATTGGTATTTTGAAAACCTATATTGAGAGACATCAAAGTTCTACCTACTAATACTAATGAGAATTGAGAAACCAAAAAACTATCATAAAAACTATAAACTTTTTCAACAATGGAAATTTAATTCAATTCAATCATTGTAGACACTGCCATTTTCAATATTCGAGATATATTCTTAATATTATTTTCCGAAAATCAGAGCTGTTTTTTTTATTGTTTTATAAAATTCAATCAAAAAATTAAATCAAGTGTTTAATTCTTCCGGCCACTAGGAATAAATGTTTATTTTTAGAACCATAATTGTGTGCGATTTTAGTCTTAATATAATAAAATAAACAGTTGTTAATTTTATTCTGTTGCGTGAATGCTGCACAATAATAGTACATTATATAACAAGGTTGAGAAGTAGGCTATTATTGACCGAGAACTTTTAGATCCTGAGGCGCGTAGCGCCGAGGGATATTATGTTCGAGGTCTATATTAGTCTTCTCAACCGAGGTATATATAGAATTTTTTTAACTACTAACACTAATTATCATATTTGCTTTCATTAGATATTTATATTAGTCATTTTCCATCTCATTTTTTAAATATCTTAAAATATCAAGTAGCCTGGAAGTTTAGTTTCATACAAATAAAACGAAACGAAACAAAGCAATGCAATTATTATTTGTTTGTGTTTTTTTGTTCATTTCAATCAAAAATAAAAGAAAATTTGTCATTATTAACCTAGGTAATTGTTTGTTATTATTATTGACCTAGCTTGAGAAAAATTACTTCTCAATGGGGCATTCGAGGAAATAATGACGATTTCTCAAGTAAGTAGTTAAAAAAACAATTTATTTGATTGTATTGAACTCTGAAATAAATTTTTTTGATTGTATTTTATAAAAAAATAAAGAAAAACATTTCCGCTCTGATTATATAAAAAACCAATATATTCAAGCTAATGCGCATGTCCCTCTTTTGATTTTGAAAAAGGGATAGGCTTCTGCGATTAAATTGAATTGAATTTCTATAGTGAAAAAATTAGTTTCTCTTATGATTTTTTGGATTCTTAATTCCCATTAGTATAAAATTTGATTGATGCTTTGATTTGCAAAATGCCAAACAATTAAATAAAAATCGAAATTGAATCAAATTTATTTATGAATTTTATTCCCTAACAAATTTGAAAATTTAAAAATTTCGCTCGAAAAATTAAATGTAACATTAAACACTAACCTAATAAAATACTAATATTGTGTTCTGCAGCAATCACGCAACGGAATAAATATCTGTTTATTTTATTCTATTAGGAATAATAATGCACACAATTATTTTTGTAAAAAACATAAATAAACCCATATATGTAGTTGCCGGAAGAATAACTTTTTGTTTAAATTTTCACGCATTTAATTTTTGCTTCATTTTGATGCTTTCTTTAGTATTAAAAATAAAATAGATTATCTTTCTGAATGGTTTGTCCAGTTATGTACATATTGTTATTAAAATAAATAAAAAGCTTCTATATGAAATGGAAAAATAATAATAAAATCGACTTCAAAGGAGTGAAGTAAAAAAATTTTAATTTTTGTTCTTATGAGTAAGAACGATATTAAAAATAAATAGTGCATTTTGCTGTTTTTCGTGGGTGAAAATTTGTTCACATAAACGTACAATACGTTCTACAAAAGTAAATATATAAACGATATTTATTATAAATTATTAAATTAGAAATCGACCACATAACATTCGAAATTCATATTCTATTTTTTCATGGTTGCATTGATATAAAAACTTTATCAAATTACAGGGAAATAGAATAGCAACAACAATTTATTATGTAGCTAACATTATTTTATACTAGAGGATAAAACATGCTTGAAAATTATCATAGAAAAAAAAAATGTTCAGATGAGATTAAGTTTGCATGAAAATTGAAAATAGAATTTATATATGCTATTGTAGAAAAAAAAATTTAATATGTGAAATAGTATTCACATTTGAGGAGTGAGAAAAGCGCTCGCATAAAACAAAATTGGTAATGTTATAAACATAAAAACGTTTGCGAAACACTAAAGCATTTCTGCGGACCACTAAAATTTTTCTGCGGACCTATAGTTGAAAAACGCTGAATCTGTACATCTAATTTCGCCATCTGTGCTAAATTGTTTAAAAAAATATATAAACATTTATTTCCCTATTACAGTTTGAAAGCATAATTATTAATAAAAGATTTAATGTTTGTACATAACCTTCGTTTCTTTGGAACATCGTGTTGTGTCAATGCAAAATTTATTTCTTAGTTTTTAGTTCGTTTTCAATAAAAGTGTATTTTTTAAAAAAATGTTATTGCTATTAAACGATTCAAGTTTGTTTATGAAGAATATTATTATTAATTAATTATTAATTATTATATATCAAGCATAATATACAACATTATGTAGATCACAAAAGCGAAATAAATTGACTATGTTTTCATTCAAATGTATGAAAAATGTCAACAATTTTCGTGATTTCTTATGTACTATATAATAATAATATTTTATATATTGTGCTTAATATAAAATTAAAAATGTTTTAAAAACAAAATGAAATTGTTTAATAGTATCCTATGAATTACAATATGTTTCACAACAACACATACAAACCTTTCAAGACCAAGATCCCACAACAACATACGTTCAAAGGTGTTGATGGACGTAAATATTTTTTTGTTTTTTCATATTTTTTGTTAAAGAATGGTGTTTCTTAAATTAAGTGCTCTTTCATATGATCCCCACTCGTTAAGATCAAAAATTATTTTTTTCACCTTTCCCTAATCTCACCCCCTCAAAATACAGAAAAATAATTGTGTGACACTTCGCTATAGTTTTCGTTCAGGGTTTATCAAATTTCGAATATTCGTGGGTTTTTTCAAATTTTTCTGTCAATCAACGTCGAAACGCAGAGAGGGGGACCTACTTTTGTTGCACTTTTTTGACAATAATTCAAAAACCGTGCTCGGCAAAATTCTAAAAAGCATTACAATGTTTCTTAAATTAAGGGCTCTTTTATATGACACCGCACTTGTAAGGGTCAAAAAAGATTTTTTTCACCCTTCCCAATCTCAACGCCTCAAAATACAGAAAAACAATTATGTGACACTTCGCTATAGTTTTCTTTCAAAGTTTATCAAACTTTCTTTAACTGTGATTTTTTTTTTAATTTTTCTGTCAATTAAGCTCGAAACCCAAGGTGAAACCAACTTTTTGTTGCACTTTTTTGACAATAATTCAAAAACTGTGCACCGCAAAATTCTAAAAAAAATTACAAAGTTTTTAAAATTAAGTGCTCTTTCATTTTATATCTCACATGACTGGGTTTTAAATGGTGTTTTCCCCCTTCTCATTCCCAACCCTTTAATAAATAAGATTATGCGTATTTTACACTTCCTTATATTTTTCGTTCAAAAGTTACCACTTTTTTTTATATTTTCAAAGACTTTTTTTTTATTAAATAGGTCTAGAATTAAGTAGAGAATGAAAACATGAAAAAACCGCTGTCATTCAATTTTATTCTAAAAACTGTTCAGTGAAAAATTCTAAAATACATTTTCGAAGGATAATGAATTCAAGCCCTGTTATATGATACCCTACTTGACTCGATAAAATAGCTATTCATGTATTAAGGGCTTAAAGTATGTCTTTTCCGCTTGAGAGTGAAATTGTTGCACGAGGCGTCAGCCGAGAGAAACAATAACTCAAAAGCAAAAAAGATACTTTATGCCTGAATTGCATACAAGTTTTTTTTTCGGCAAACGGCTGTAAAGTTTAACTTTACTGCCGCTAGGGAGCTAGTTAAAGTCTTACTTTTTAGCCTGACAGCAAAAGTAAAGTCTAGCGACAGCAAAAGTAACGCCATTTTTATTTTATATTACGGAGGCTGTAAAGCAGCATTTGTTATTTGTTAGTTTGTTATTTTTTCAAACATATTGTAAAACCATGACAACAAAAAATAAGTTGATTCTCATATTATGAAATTTTGAAAAGGCTGCTTTGATAAAAAAATTTTATTCATACAAATTTAAATGTTTTTTTCTCTTTTTTGGAAGTAATTATGACGATACAAATTCATATTTATAAAAAGTTTGATGTATTAATTTCATGTTTATAAAAAATTTAAACGTTTGCCGAAAAAATAGTGTATTTAATTCGGAGCTAAAGTGACTTTTTGTGTTTCATCTATAATTGTCGGCCTCCCTACGGTCGGCCGTCAAACTATAGACTCAACACAAAAAAAATCACTTTAGCTCCTAATTAAATAATGTACTATTGTACGAGTAAGATTCTGTACTATTTGCATAAATAAAAATTCATATATTTACACAAAATAGTAAAATATTTTTTTAGAAAATTATTTTATCAAAGTAGTTTTTCGAAGTAATAACTTTAGGCATTGTTATTTTAATTTTAGCATTGTTATTTCAATAGGAAAAAAACGCCTACTTTATGTACAATTTTTGAATCGCAAAAGTGAATTTTACGGTTTACTCCTACAAAAAAGGATTTTATTAAATTAATTTTTATTAATTTTATTTTATTTATTTTATTTTTATTAGTTTTTTCATGTTGTCAATCGAAGTAACCGAAGCGTTTAACAGCTTAATAAATTTTGTTCCTATTTAATTTCAAAATATTAAAAACTTTCTTTTTTTTTGTAATTTTCTTTTTTTTTTAATTTAATATTATTTAATATTCCTTATTATTCCTTATATTAACTGTGTTACTTATATTATTATTATATGTATGGATCAATGAAATTATAAACCATAAAATGGCAGCTACATGTAATATGTGTAATCAAACTATAAATGCTTGTGATGAAGAAAAACTGGAAAATCAATCTATTATTTTGAATTCAATAAAACAGACATTGCATGACTTTATTGGTGTCCAAGATAAAATAGATAGTGTCAACGAAAATGTTTTGAATAATAATATGCCTAACAAACAACATTTGCTGAAGTAGTAAAAGTATCTCATCATGATACTGTAGTCGTTGTGAAACCTAAAAATACTGGTCAAAAGAGTGAAACAACAAAAAATGAAGCTAAGACAGGAATTGATCCAACCTAAATTTTAGTTACTAATGTAAGATTAGTTTCAAATGGTACAGTTGCTGTTCAATGTACTAAAAATGATGCTGTTGTATGTAGAGAGCAAATAGCTAACACTTTGGGTGAAGATTATGATGTTGTTGTTCCAGGTGATTTGAAGCGTAAAATTAAAATTGTTGGTTTAACTGAAATTATGTCAGAAGAAGAACTCATAAGGAAAATAAAAACACAAAATGAGTGTATTAAGGAAGATATAGTTAGTTATAAGTGTATTGGAACTTAAAAAAAAAAATAACAAGATATTTGCTATAGTAAACACAGATAATGAATCTTTTAAAAATATAATGAAAACAGAGCGTTTAAACATTGGTTGGGATAGATGTCGTGTTTATGAGATTTTAAATATCACAAGGTGTTATAATTGTTGTGGTTTTATGCACATTTCTAAAAATTTCACTCTATGTGTTAAATGTCCAAAATGTGCTGGTGATCATTTATTAAAAAATTTTTTAATTTGTGATAATTCAACATTGAAATGTATAAATTGTGATATGGCAAATAAAAAACTAAATTTAACGTTATCAGATAATCATACTGCATGGGCTCAGTTTATAGAAGAAAAATTGAATCAACAAAAAAAAAATGATCTGTGATTTGAAAGCTGAGGTATGATATGAAATTAACTTAAATATAAGAAGTCTTATTTTCCATTTTGAAGAATTTAAATTACTTGTTATTAAATTCTCTCCACAAATTATTCTTTTAAGTGAGATGCATGTAACTAGTAATATTGAAGATTGTGAAATTTTTATGAATGGCTACAATATTATTATATGTGATTCATTTAGTCAACATACAGGTGGAGTAATTATATATTTAAAAAGCAGTATTTCAGACAAAATTATTTCAAATGTAGCCCAAATTGATCACAATTATTTTTTGAGTATAGATATTTTAAAAGGTTTCGCAAAGTTGGTGATTGCTGTACTCTATCACTCACCTAGCTCTAATGATTCTAAATTTTTGTTAGATTTTGAAAATCGATATGAAATTTATCATATGAGAAAAAACTTCTTAATAGTTGGTGATTTTAATATTGATGTGGCAAAATCAAATTCTGAAACGGAGATGCTACATAGAATTATTAATAGTTTTGGACTTAAATAAATGGTTCAAAATTATACGAGAATTGAAAAAGATTTAAAATCAACAATTTACTTGACATAGTAATAAATAATATAAATCATTTATTACATATTGTAGTTGATGATACTGATAAAATCACTGATTATAGTAATGTTCACATTAATATGAATTGCAGACCACATAATGTCAAATGTAAAAGAACTTGTTGGAAAAACTTTTCCAAAACTACTTTACCAGATAGTTTAAATCAAAATTTAAATTTAAATGAATTTTTAATATCTAGTCTAATGGAAAAATCAAAAATTTTAAGTGACAATTTGAAGTCTTGTGTACAAGACTTAACCAAAACAGTTGAATTTGATGATTTTTTTTTTAATAAAACGTGTTGTGTAGTAGGAATTACAATATGTGTCACAATAACACATAAAAACCTTTTAAGGCCAAGGTGTCACAACAACATACGTTCAAAGGTGTTGATGAACGTAAACCGTTCTTTTTTTGTTTTTTTATATTTTTTGTTAAAGAATGGATAACTAAACAAAAAATCCTATCACTGACAAAATATGACATAGGCCAATATTTTATGATAGAATAGAAAAAATAAAAGTAAATTAAAAAGTAAATAGCAAATTTTTAGAAAAATTTGCTGAAACAAAACAAAAATGTAGTTTCCAATAATCCAGCCGGTTGCATATTCCTTGATCCTGTGACGCACCGTCTTTCTTAAAGATTGAAGCCCACACATAGTTGTATGAAGGCTCGTTTCTTCAAGGAAGCAATAGCGTCTCATCATCAAGGATTATTTCAAAGCTATTGAGGGTGCTACCGTTCAGCAATAGCGTCTCATCATCAAGGATTATTTCAAAGCTATTGAGGGTGCTACTGTTGACTGAATACAGTTCATCCGCCACTACTCCTAAGATGTCACCTTGGCTAGTGATATCTCACTGCTATTGCCAGTGGTATGTGATATCTCACGTTAACTCGTATGTCAATAGCAGAGACTGAAGTACGCAGGGTTGTCACACCCGTAGATCAAAAATAAAAAAAAAATTCAAAACAATAAAAACTGATCCCTCCATGCGGAAGATAAAAATGAAAAAATGATAAAAATGGAAAAGCGTATTTCAACAACGACCCGAAAAAATTCAAACATGAAAGAGATATAAGGTTATAAAAAACGTCATATTACCGGTTCAAATAATGATTGGTTAGTGTACAAAAAAGAAACCATTACAGTCATCAATTGCGTTCCTCAAAAAATAAATATATTGAGAATAAAATTTTAGTTTCTGAAAATAATCTGACAGAAATGTGGAAAGTATTAAAAAAAATTGTTCAAAATAAAGTTGAAAAAATAAATGCGATTGAATTTGAAGATAAAATAATAACGGATAAAAAAGATATTGCCTGCAAATTCAACAACTATTTTATATAAAGTATAAAAGAAATAAATTTAGTCATTTAAATAATAGATAATTATAAGCTAGACCTGCTTACGATCAATAATGAAACTTGAACTAATTTTAAACAACATTACTACAATGTCTGGTGTAGATCACATAAACAAAATGGTTTTACTAGACAGTTGGGAAGTTGTTGGTGATATGTTAGTCGAAATCATTAATATGTCATTACTTACTGGTTATTTTCCTGACGAATGGAAATTTCAACAATTGTGACAGTACAAAAAGTAAAAACACAAAATGTTCTGAATTTAGGCCAATAAACATGTTGCCAGTTCTTGAAAAATTTTAGAATCTGTTGTAAAAAAACAATTAGTAAAATTTATTGAATGTAATCAAATTATCATTAACAAACAATCTGGATTTAGAAATCACCATTCATGTGAAACAGTTTTGAATCTCGTTTTAAATAATTGGAAAAACCAAACTGAACAGCATTTGAGCATTTGAAACCATGGATATAGAACAATTTTATTAACTAAACTCGAATCTTATGGAATCAGAGGTTTACCACGTTTTGTGGCTGAAGTGGTTTGCAAGTTTTTTGAGCAACTGCATGCAGAGAACAAAAATCGATGATGTTTTTCTGATACTCAATTTGTAAATTGAAATTTGCAACTCAGCTGCAGATTTCAATCCACCGTGTTACTTTTGTTTGAATCATTGGCAATACTGAGCGATGCTGCAGCAGAGGGAATATATAACGAGAACAATAAAAACGTTATGGAGGTCATTTTTCTTTCAAAAATTTTTATTATTAAAACAAAAATTAAATTGTTGTTAAGGACCATTGGATTAAGAGTTTTCAGATCTTACAAAAAACCACAACAATCTCGTTTCTTTAAGAATTAGATTTTTATCACTTTTCCATATAAAATCAAATTTCCCTTTTACAACATTTTGTCTTAAATTCATTTATTTCAGTATGAAATTTATATATGAAGTAAGACTTTAATTAATTTTTATATATTTTTTTTTATTTTGCAAGTTTATATAACATTTGCTATTTTAAACTTATAATATCATGTCTGACTGTATGTCAGATGGTTCGTTTTGTTATTATATTACATGGAAAATTGTGGCGCCATTAATATTAATAAAATATAAACAAAAGAGAAAAACTTCATAAAAAATAATTATGAACGATGATAGTATAAAAATTTAAAAAATTGTAGTATGAAATTTCAATAAATCCAACATTACATTTTCAACAGTCAAAAGCTTTACGTAACTGCTAACCAACCTTCAAAAATTTTTTTTGTTTCTGTTTTCTCAACGTGTTTTTGCAATAAGTTATTATGCAGTCTCTTAACATTTTGTAGGCATAACAGTTTTGTATATTATAATTTTACTATATTTTTGGAAAAAAGGTTTCCACCCTAGTGGATGATCCAAATGTTGGTTGCTAATAAACAACGAAGTTTTGAGTCTAGATTTATAGATCTTACTAAAACATACAATGTAGTTCGACTTATTAAGTGACAGTTTGAAAAAGTTTTATCTTTCAACAACCTTGATTAATGCTTAAATAAAACAAATCACATGACACCATTAAACCTAACATATAAAACAACAAAAAATTGCATTTCAGAATTCAATGATAAATAGGTTTGAGAAGAAAAACCAAACCGATTTTCATTTTGATATAGAAAAAAAAAACATAAATCATTCTATAATTAAAATTTTTTTGTTCGCCGTTAAATTTAATAGCAAGTCGGTTTATTTATTTGTGAATTATTACATCAAACGCTTTAATTAAGTTTGAAAATGGTAATAAACTTACAACGTTCGAATTCTCTGCTTTTGTATCTTAGAAAAATTAGGTTATGTTTTCGGATTCATCTATTTTAATTTGGAATTTATTGATAATTTAAATTAATTGAAAAGAATTGCTTTTAAGAAATCGGTTTTGGGTGCAGTTTCACTCAAAAGTCAAATGTATGTGGGATGCATTGGTTAATGGCGATGAAAAAAATTGAAAGGAAAAACTAATAGTAGTTTAATCAATGAGTGTGTAATGAAATAGATTATTCTCAAGCAAAAGTTTAAAATTTGAGCGAGACACGAGCGAGAATTTTAATTTGCGAGAGAATAAAATTTATTAAACACGAATCGATTACAATACTTTATTCTCTGAAGAATTATGTATTATCAAAAATAAAAACATTTTCTTCAATTAAAACAAAACTTTCTTGTTTTAATTGATAAATCAAATTTCTTATTAAAAAAACCCTGATGATAAAAAACCACATCCTATACAATCAACCAAGTTCAACTAAACGAAATAAGAGAATTTAATTTAAAATTTGATTTTTGAACAAAACTTATCAAAGCAATTGTGATTATAATTTGAAAATAATTTTAATGAAATCAAAACAATTTGACCAATTAGAATCATACCAATTGAATAATGATAATTTTTTTGTAGGAAAATGTTCATTAGACAATAGGTTAAGTTCATTAGGCTATAGGTTAGAAAACAATACAATAATACATACTATTATTAACGAAAAAACATACAAATAAAGCTGATATAATTAAATGAAAGAGAATAAAAGTCGATTTTAAATCATTTCAATAAATTATAAAATTATTTTATTTCATACTGATATCCAAAACGACACTTTTCGGATTATTTATGGTACAAAAACGTCCTAGGACTTTATTAAATTTTATAAAGTCCTAGGACGTTAAAGTTCCACTTTTTGTACCATAAATGTTAAACTTTAACGTCCTAGGACTTTACAAAATTTTATAAAGTCCTAGGACGTTAAAGTTCAACTTTTTGAGCAAAATTTAAAACTCATTTCTTTTATTTTAATAAATTTCCAGTATGAAATAAAATTTTGTATTTACCTCAAACGAAGTGTTTTTAAGGTACTCCCTAGTAATTTCACAACTAGCTCGTACTTTAAAGTTTCACTTTTCGTTCTAGATAAATAAATTATTTCTATTTCTATTTTTTATTTCGAAAGGAAATTGCATTTAATCTATTTTTTTTAATAAATTTATTGAATGAACGATATGCAATATTTATTAACGGTTTTAAATTACTGTTGTTGTATCTTCTGATATCAGAACTAACATGTTAAAATTCGACCAGTGCGAAGCATTGCAAACACAAAAAAAAATTACAAAAAAGAATGAACTTCTGAATGTCTCCCGTAACTTCCAGTGATTGTTTCCCGTCGATTTAACGCATACAGTTTCAAAGTCTAGAGGTATGTTAAACTTTATTTTCATGCCTGAACTACTGCGACGTCCGAAACCAGGGAGTAAATTCTGAAGCTCTAAGTCTGCTTTTTATATTGTAGTCGAAGTGAGTCTCGATCTCTATGCCATTTCGTTTTGTACAGCACGTGATAGTGCATCTGCGGTTGTGTTGTTTTTATCGTTCCCTTGCTTGATATCGGTTGTAAATTTACTAATAAAATGCAAATGATGGGATTGTCGTGGATTCCGTTTAGTCTTAGACTGAACTGTTTGTAGTAAGTAAATATTGTAAATTCACGACCATCGCCAAAATATCTGATGTGATTGATTTCTAAATATATTGCGAGTAATTCTTGCGAGTTCCGTTTTTTAGTTTGGTTTCTAAGAGGTCTAGCTTACCCGAGAAACGGGTCTAGCTTACCCGAGCTTTTGTACGCTATTATATACTGTAGACTCGAGATATTACGAGTGTCAATGATAGTACATGGAAATTGACAACTATTAATTATTATTAATTATTTCAGTTACAAAAATTTATTAACTAAAATCTAAAAAACCCAAATCCCATAAAGTTATTTGCTTCTCAAAAAAGACATCAATGGTCTTCAAAACTTTGCCAATGCTTCCTTTTTGATCGTTATTGTTCTTATAACGATGAATGTTTCTGCCCAAAACTTTAAAAAAACCATTCAATTCGGAATTACTAAATTCGTTCCCTTTTCAATAGTGAAACCCCAACAAAAATATCTGCACGATGATATAATCGTCACTAGCCCTGCAAGAAAAGATAATTTGTTCCCGAAACGCTTGTTTTTATAAATATAGTTACCAACAGTGGTCAGATGAAATCAGATGCACTATGTGTTAAAACATAAAAAATACATATTTTGTAAATTAGAATAAACCGCCATGCCATCTAAAATAAAAGTGTCAACACTGTTCTTGTTGATTTATAATTTTATTTTTTGTAAGAGTACATAATTTCTTTTTTTGTAGTTCAGTTGTTCTTTGTGAGTTGAAGTGTAAATACACAAAATAAAATAGAGAGAAAATTATCAAAGTGTTTTTTTTTTTATCATCAATTACTTAAACATTTTGGTCCTTCGAGCCGGATCAAAATGTTTAAGTAATTGATGATAAAAAAAAAACACTTTGATAATTTTCTCTCTATTTTATTTTGTGTATTTACACTTCAACTCACAAAGAACAACTGAACTACAAAAAAAGAAATTATGTACTCTTACAAAAAATAAAATTATAAATCAACAAGAACAGTGTTGACACTTTTATTTTAGATGGCATGGCGGTTTATTCTAATTTACAAAATATGTATTTTTTGTGTTTTAACACTATGTTTAAAGTATATTGTTTTCTCCGTTTACTCATCAGTCGAGTTGTGCAAACTGACTAAACTACTCATTGTTATAGGAAAAGAACGCAGAGGACTTTTTGCCCGAACTGCATATAAATAGATTGCTTAAAGAAGCAACCCAGGAAAAATTACATTATTAGAATATTTCACAATACCCGTAGTTCATATTTGCCGTTTATTTCATCAAAATGTTTGTGCGGAATCAAAGAAAATTAAAATAATTTGATAGGTCAAAAGTCATATTTTGGAGAATTAAATCTGAAATAGAAATTTTTAAAATAATAAACCCATCTCAAAACGAGTCAACAAAAATTTCGTTTTCCATTTGACGCTTACAGCACTTCAAAACACAGAGCAAAAGGGTTATAAAAATTATATAAAAGAATTAGAATCTTCAATCGAACCAATTCCAATTACGAACTTCAATCTCCTACTTGACTGGTTCCAAAACCATTTCGTTTTACTTTTTTCAATCCTTGCTCCTCAAAACTGCACGCTCCAGTTCCAATTTTTAAGAGGTTGCAATAATTTTGTTTATAGATGTGATTGCTAGTATATTGATTATGTTTTCTACAATTCTGAAATTTACCAAATTTATTTACCGGCCACTTTCAAATTTTAGGGTTACACAAAAATTTTCGATGATATGCCAACACACAAGCACTCCAGCGCTATACTATCGCAAGTGCAAAAAGTGAAATCGCACTGGGTGCCTTGTTTTTTAAGGCCCCAAACATTAAATGCATTGGAAAGACTTCTCCACTAGCAAACAGTCCCATGAATTAAAAGAAAAAACATAGAAGAAAATTTAAAATTAGTTTAATTTTAAAACAAATCTAGTTGGCTACGATTTAAATTGAAACAATAGCAATTCAAATTGTTTTCTTCTGTCTTTTTATATCATCTCATTAGTTATAATTTTAATTTCAAAGTTATCAATATAGATATGTTTTTGTTCGAGTTGTATATAAAAATTAATTCTGCATGCTCATTAGCCGGAGCAGATTGCATTTCTTACTCCCTAGGAAGTAAAAAACAACAAACCAAGATAAAAATGATAGTTTACATCAAAACAGAAGTATTTACGATAAATTCAAACAAATTTGTATAAAAAACGCACACAAAGATTAAAATTAAAATTATAGTTTTCGTGTTCTTTAAAAGATTGGATTTATTTATTTTATTTATTCATAATTAAAAAAAAATAAAAATAGTATATTCACCTCGGTAGAGAGCATGCTATCTTCCACAGTGATATGCAACTCTAATTCTTTGCCCTCGGGCTCCAAACACACCTTGGGAAAAACATGCACTTTTCTCTCATGGTGAAAATTTACCAAACTGTAGGCCTATTCCGGAATTTCCTTGTGAATTAGGAATTGAGAAAAAAATGCAATGAATGAAATAAAGAAAATATGAAGCGGTTCTGAAATATCAAGATTTCGGTTTTGGTTAAGGATTTTGATATAATTTTCGGCATAAAACTTTTATGAGGACATTGTTTTAGATATCAAACATGTAACTCTTTGTAAAAATACATGTATTTTATCTCTGTTGTTGTACTCACGAATTCTGTCAGGTGACGTTGTGGAATTGAGGTGGGTTGTCGGGAAGTCGGGACTTGACAGGTCAGACAGTTAAACCGACTCCGTTACCAGCAAAGGCCGGCATCCTGATAACTCACCCCATATTCCTCATTCTCCAACTATAATATTACCTGCTTCGCCTTACATAAGTTTGGTTCAACATGAATCTAAAATAATCGGTTGCAAATGTGATGAATCTTTTATTGTCCTTACATTGCGTGTAATTTTCCTAAACTCATTTCATTGTGTTTAGGTTTTGTTTACCTTTTAATGTACATTACCTAATATACATTACTATTTCAATTTTTTTATCAAGCGAAAATAAAGAAATAATAAAATGATGACGTAACTTGCATTTCATGAAGAAAAAAATCTATCATATTAAACGTAAGCATGTAACTTACCTTTGTAAAGTTTTTTTTCCTGTTAATAATTTAAATGAGAAAGAAAGTGAAACTCATACTCTCTTGCCAATGTTTTTTTTTTTGGCTTTAATACTTCAGCAAAAACTTGTTGTACGTTTCGAAAAAAAACGAATAAAAGAGACACAATGACAATGAATCAACTTTTGTCTTTTTTTAGTCATATCGAAGTTCATATTTTTGTCCATATGGTCACCATCAAATCTAGAAAAAACGTATAATTATGTGAAAATATGCACTTTTGGTGTTATATGTACTGGTGCCGCATTGTGTTCCTTTCTCGGCTTTAGTTAGAATGTTGTTATACTCCGTCATCAATTTAACACCGCGTTCTGCAGTATCATTAACTACATGCAAACTTTGGCAAAACAACGTGGCATCGATTAATCGGAGTTTTCTCTGTGACAAAATCACCTGTGTTCTTATTAGCAAAAAGTTGCATGTATTTGATTGCGTCAAAGATTTTGCTTGTACGTTTGGGGTGGGATTAAGATGTCTTGTGCTGGGACCTCAAGGTTTTGAACCATTTTTCGTTTTTCATCGAACGAAATCTCTGGGTCGTAAAAGGTTAACATTTTTTTCGTTTGTGTGGTGAAGATGATAACACATAACACATTTTGCTCAAGATTTCTTCTGAAACGCTTTTGTCAATTGTTTTATAAGAAATGGGCGATTTACTGAAATTCAGATACTGACTTTAGGCTGCTGTTCCATATGTGCATTTGAACCACTTTTTTACATACAATATGATCAGAAAACTGCAAAAGTCTCGAACTTTATTTAAATCTCCAACTTCAACATGATACTGATTGCGAAACATAAAGAGCTTCAGGAGATAAGTGGCTTTAGCCAACCAATGGCCGTGACTTGTCAGACCTGAGTGCTTGAGTTTGTAATTCTCTATGGTTTTGCCAAAAAATATCGAATTTTGCCAACGTAACTTTCAAAACTTCTTTTTAGTAGCTGCGTGGCTGTGATTTTTCCAACTTTCCATGACAAAAGAACTAAAGCTTCACATGTGTGTTGTGGAATTTTGTTTCCCATTTTTTGTCCGATGTTCCACTTTCGATCATTTTCGGATTAATTTTACCATCGTCCTATGCCTTCTGAAATTTATTGAACAACGAAACATCGGGTGCTGTAGTCTTTTCAAATTTTAGATCATATACAGCTCGTAGTTTAATCTCCTGTATGTGATTACGACAGGGGAACCGAATGAAGTTGTAGACAGTCATTTTTTCCATAAAAACACACGCACCTTTTCTAGTGTTACTTGAAGTCGTGCTATTTGATGAATAAAGCCTTGTTTCCATATATACGTTTCTCTGATCCACCACCAATCAAAATTCATTATTTTACACTGCGGAGTAAATTAATAAATTTTGATGGTTTAATAAGTGAGGAACGAAGAAGGAGGATTAATGAAACAAAGACTAAATCTCACATAAAAAATGATTTATTCTGAATTTTCGAATATGTAAGAAGAAAATATACGATCAAAACGCTTTTCTAAGACCGATTTCTACATATCTTGGCTCGTTGGATTCGTAAATTAATAAACTATTAATAACAAAATTGAAATTATGAGATAAATTATGTTTTAAGTTGATGAAAATAAAAAATCATATTTTTCTGTTAATTGTGTTAATTGTGTAAATCATTTCAATAAAACTGCATATACTTCATATTTGAGTGAAATCAGGCGCGCACACAAGGGGGGGGGGGGGGTCCGGACCCCCCCCCCCCCCCCCTCTAACCGATAATCTTTCAGTATTGTTTTTTAAATTTAGACATTATTTAGTGCTAACCATAAGAAATTATAGATTAATATCTCTGAATATCGTAAGATACGATGCTAACCAGAGATCTAAGGTTACTCACTATTGATCAATTCTCTTTGAGGATTTTACGAGATTTTATGAGGAACGCTATTTTTAAAGTTTTGTGGATTACAATTATCAAGGAAGACCAACGTCAGTAAGGCATTCCAGAGATGCTAAATTCTGTTAAAAAATTTCTTTGAAAAGCTACATCTTGTCACTCGAACCTTAAAAAAATGAGCTTCTATTGATACTCTGTTCAGGTAAAATTGATTTGATCTAGGCAGACACGCGCGTTTATCCATAGTGTATTTGTGTACCTTCAAATCAGCAACATACAACGAATTAAGCTCATTAGTAAGATTAGAATTGCTGAGCAGCAATGAAAGTTTCATCAAGGTTTTCAACCGACTATTCCAGATATGTGTGACAAAGAAAATAAATTTCCCGTCGCTCTTCCTTTACAAAAATCGCGTTGTCTTTCATTAAGTAACGACTTAAGAAGCTCATAATATTAAATTAATGAACATTTGTTGAATTCATGTTAGCAACTTTTTTGAAATTGGCTGTATCTGGCCATTTTTTAAAGAGCATTTATTTTAAATTTTATTGCTTCTTCACATTTACCCGAATCCTAAAGATCAGCCTTCAGAATCATATATCGGAATAAACCTGCGCATACCCACGTGTATTATTTCTGAAAAATTAGAAGCAGAAATGTTTGAATTAAACAAATATCTCTAAGCCCCTGCCAATCTGCAACCCAAATAAGACTAGGATTAGATTGAAACTGTTTAGGAGCTTGTAAATTTAGATGAGTGGAAATCAAAATATGGTCTGAACCACGTAAAGGTTCTGATACTTTAAATTGTACAAACGAAAGATCATTTATCAAAAACAAATAAAGCAATTTACTAAATTGACCATGACTGTCAGGAGCTCTGGTAGGTTGTTTGGCCGTTATATCCGAGTGAAAATAAATATAAAAATAAAATACTAATATAGTAATAATATAGTATAAATTTTGTTTGACTAAAATGTTTTAGTATCAATAAATTCGTTTCCTTCTTGATAATGAAACCCCAACAAAAATATTTGTTTTCCAGCCAAATTGGCTCTTAGAAACAAACAAATATTATTTAATATTTGGTTTCATAACAAAAATCCCTTAACGATTTAAGTCCTATTATCTACACAGCCCAATATTATATTAAACCAGATAATCGAAAACGAAAAAACCAGAAATTGACAGAGCGAAAGCGCGAGAAAAATCACATTGTTTGCGGAACGCTTCGCTGTGATCTCGACTATTTTAGAAACTCCTAAGGGAAAACCCAAACCCCAGTCTTCAGGCGTTAGTATGAAAGATTTTTATTTCAAACCCAAAATTGTCAAAAAAATCTTAAGGGGGTTAACCACCAGCAAAGTCTCCGGTCTGAACATCATTCCTCCTATTCTAACAACATTTTAAAAGGAATTTGCACCTTTTTTTACTAAAATTTTCTACAAATCCTATAGATCTGATATTTCTCTTTCGTGCTAGAAGTTAGCCAATTCATTCCCAAAACGAAACAAAATGTGATATTTCAAATTAAAGACCGCAATACAATTGCTCTCAGTTCTATCTAAAATATATGAGCATTATATTAATACACACCAGTAATGCCAGATCGGGTGATTTTTTTCCGTTTATGGGATATTTCATTTAAGCAGGAAAGCGGACAAAAACTTGGCAAGCGGGCTTTTTCACAATTAATTGTAGAAGCTTTTTAATATAAATAACATAACATTTAATATAATTTTAAACTTATTCAAAATGATCGCAACAACTATTTTTTTACTATCCTTCCAGAAAGACGTTGATTACTCAATAATTTTGTTTAAATGAATCTGCCATTCATCGCCTTTATAGTATACAGTAAAATCGATGAAATTTCAGCCTTCTGATGTTGATGTTCTGATATTTCTTACGAAAATAGAAACAAAAGTTTCGAAAATCCCACAAGCAATAACATATTTCTGAGTTTCAGGAATATTTCACACTACGAGACGAAAAATAAAATCACCTACAATAAGGAACTACAAGATCCTTTCCATGCTTCGATGCATTTTGAACATATTAAAAAATATTGTTATAGTGGTGGATTTCGAAGTTTTTTCCATATAAACAATTGGATTTATATATATGTATATTTTTTTTAATTGTAAGCTTGATGGGAAGTTTTTCCTTAAAGAAACGGTAAAATCGGTAAGTTTTGATACGGCAACGGGAAATTTATTTTTTAGAGTCTAGCATCACTGATGCACACATATAAACATTTTTGGAAGATAAATCTGACAGCCAATACGTTTTTTGAAACAAAAGATCAACAACCGATCGAAACACACCGATTTACATCGTAAAAATGAAATGCTTAGTCCGAATCAACAGTCCCGGGGGTGTATAATCCACACAGGTTTAAAAATCGTTCATCAACACCTCAACAGGCATGTTGTTGTGGGACCTACGTCTTAAAAGGTATCTATGTGTGTTGTTGTAATTCCTACACAACGCTTTTTATTAAAAACAAAATTTGTTGGACTCCCCCCTAAAACTTTTTCTGTGTGCGCCCCTGAGTGAAATGGAACAAAATTAGCCGGTGGGAGGGAAGAAGATAACAACATGATAAGTTAGGTCATGTCTAATGTACTTTGGATATACATTTTGGACTTTTGGAGTAAAATAAGCAGAAATATGCGCTAACAAATATTTTACCCGAAACAGATTTCAAGTTTAATCAACTTTGAATTAAGTGCTGTAAAACAACAAGCCAGTGCATATTTTTGGTTGCTCTAGTTATAGATATGATATGTATATTATTCTAGATAAACGTAGCTCAAATGTGCTATTACTATAGAAAAATAATTTACAATTCACAGAAGTTGTCAGAACAACGAACTAAGCCATTTTATACCCTTTCTCCTCTACTGTGGCATTCCTAGCACCCTTCATTGACGACAAACACTTTTTGCCATTGTTTTACGGTACACTATAACATGTTCCTACGACGATTTTTGTTACACTTAATTGCGTTTAAAGATATTAGTTCTTTTATATCCCTAATTCAAAAACAATAATAAAACGATAAACTCAACACCCGTACTGACCCATTTATAAAATGCAATCATAAAACTAACTATAAACGATAAACATTATTACACAACATATACTCTAAAGGCAAATAAATTGAAGAAAAAAAATTAATGTACATAACATCTTTTTCTCTTATGAACTTACATCTCCATTTATTGAGCACACATGTCTGACCTTACAAAAACCTTTAACATTAGTTGTTTCTACTACAAAAACAAAAATTTATGTTTGATTTAAAAGGTAAAATGTTGTATAACAGAAAATTGCAGGATTTTGTCGGAAATTATTGACAAAGGTAAGAGGGGATGTATTAATTTAAGCTTTGATTAAGGGCTGTGGAGCAGTTTTACATATAAGTTGTTGGGTGTATGCAGATGCGTTTTTTAGTTATCTTAGAAACAGGACTAGATTGTTAAAATATGCCAAATTCTAACGTCACATTCAAATTTTATAATATTTTCGTGATATTATAGGTACTATAAAACTGAATTTGGAGATAACGGGTTACCAACAAATATTACATTAAACTGTCCGGTTTTATGTGCCACTTCTTGATGTATCAAAATAGTTAAAAAAGTTTTATTGAATTTTGAATTGCTTTTATTATAGTGAGTATAAAAATTAAAAATACGTTTTAATCGTTTTTATAATTTATGGTGCTGACAGCGCTATTGCTTGTCTCATGTTGTGGCGTTACTATAGTTTTAAACGTCAATATATATAGGCTGTCAAAGGCAATAAAAAGCAATTGATGCAAGTGTAAATAAATTTCATTTTTTTCGCGTTCAAAATATCTATTTACGTGCAAAATAATAGGAATTTGCGGGACAATATATTTTTTTATTTTTGGCAACGAAAAGTTCAGTGGAAGGAAAAAGTTCAACCGGTCCAACCAAAGTTTAACCAATATTCGTTATGTTATCGAACGTCAACTGATGAGTTTGAATCAAGTCGTAAGCGAAAAACAAACACTAATTTAACACCTCACCACAACACGGTTATAGCATTAACCACGAATGTATAATAAGAAGAAAACGGTTAACATAGTATCTGCGGATATTCAAAGTTTTTGAAGTGGTAGATTTCAATGTTTAACATTTTGATTTAATTCATAAAAAAAAGGAAAAGCTTATCAATTATTTCTCAATAACTGAATCTTTTTAACAAATTTTATAGAAAATTGTCTCATACTGACCACATAGATATATTGTACAGTTTTTGGTAAAGCACCGTATAGTAGAATTTTTTTGCCAGCAAATTTTTGACAGCTAAGACGCAGCAAGAGACAAATAGATGAGACAAAAAGTAAAACAGAGATGTATTATTTATTTTGGAATAAATTTGTTTTCAAAACAATTATATTTTTTAAATTTCTACTTCTAGTTCGTACCATTTGTTTGTTGTGATATTTGTTTCCATAGGCGTCGTTAGTTTTATTATAATTATTTTTAATTATCAAAATTTTGTTACATTGCCTACAAAATCATTAATATTTTTACTAGTTTTTGGTTTTCTAATATAATTGGTTGAATTTCAATAGTAATTTATTAATTTTTATGCGTTTTTTTGTCCATTTCAATGGGACCCCAATAGTTTTTTTTAATATTTTAATAGAGACACTGAATGTGCAAACAATATGCGCATGTGCATGCGCATGTGCAAACAATATGCGCATAACAAACAAATTTTGTGTTCGCTGGCAAAAAAATTCTACTATACCTTGAGGTAGTCCCATTCTGGATGGAACAACATATATCTGTATAGCACAGTAGTAATCATTTGACATTACTGCAATAGTCTCAATTCCTTACGTAATATCCCGTTTTGTTTGAGTATCAGCAACAACTTGTTGTGATTGACTGTATCCTACAACTTTTTTAAATCAACATTTCTTAAAATTAAGAATTCTTCTTAAATGAAAAATGACCTTTATGTTTTATTTTCAGTCTTTTGGTTTGAATAATTTGTCTTATCTTTTCTATAGCATAATCAACTTCTTTAAGCCCGGTTTGCTGCTCTGGGTAAAGGATATTTTCTACAACATATTCTATATGTCAAGTTTTTAAACATCTGATGCTGGCTGGAAACTGCGGATTGGATATTCTTGGACGTAATTTGTAAATCAATGATGAACCACATAGAGCAAAAAGTGAGGAGGTGATGACAGCACTAATTTATACATTCGAAGAAAGATGTCAAAAAAACATAATGTGCACTGTGCACGACTATACCAAATTTCGTGCACTTTTTATTTTACTCATTTTTAAGTTTTTTGTAAAATATTCCAGTATATATTTTCAATTTAATTGAAGTTAAAAAGTATTTGACTGCTGATGCCATACAAATTTGTTTTAATTTACCATCTTTAAATCGTGTGTGACTTTTTCGACTAAGATTTTCTAATACGTTATGAATCTTTCCTAATATTATTGAGAACGTCATTATGGCAAAGGAAAATAGCAGTCGTATTTTTAAGTTGTAAATAGAAAATGTATGTGTATGATTGTATTTAGTAAACTATATGAAGCAAGAATGTCTCCCCCCGGTATGCCATTATACCTTATCCAGCAACCCTGGAAACTGGCAAGGATTCAATCGGCTAATCACCCGTTATTCCGAATTCAACAAAACTAATTTTCAATACGAATACTAGAAGAAAAAAAAAGCACTCTGGAAAAACCACACAAATCGACAGTTGGCTATCGTTGGACACGATTAGGAAACTGGAACGTCAGAACAGAATCACCAAGACCAGCACAAGCTGAGAAGGTAATGGAAGAATAGAAGATCGAGATGTTAGGACTCAGTGAAGTAAGATGGAAAAATAGTGGTGATTTAACAACAATTACGGGAAATTATCTAATGTTCTCTGGAAAATCCAATACACATGAAAAAGGCGTAGGAAGTTTAATAAAACCAAAAGTTAAGAAAGCACTACTTGAATGGAAACCAAAATATAGCAGAATAATAACATCTCGATTGTGCTATGCACCTACTGTAAGAAACATATGACACAACAAATGAGGAATTCTTTGAGCAATTACAAGCAACAATATCTAGCACACATCGAAACGACATCAACATTGTTCAAGGATACTTCAACGCTAAAATTGGAACCGATTATACCGGAATTGTATCAGTCATGGGCAAGCTTGAGCTTGAGTTAACTCGGAACAATAATGGAGATTGACTCAGAGACTGTTGTGTCACAAACCAGCTATGCATAGGAGGCAGCAAATTCCCACGAACATACACAAATACGCTTGGACTTCATCGGATGGAAAAAGCAAGAACCAAATAGATCATATACTGGTTAGTAAGAAGTTTCTATCCTCCTTACAAGATGTCAGAGCAAAACGAGGTGCAGACACACACAGCAACCACCAGCTTGTAATTGCAAATCCAACAAACCGCTGTAAAACATAACAACCAGTTAAACCGAAGGAAATTCAATACAAACAGATTAAGTGATAAGAACACAAATCGTATATCCAAGGAATCGCTCCAGCTCAATATATCACAGGAGCAAACAACCAGTCTTTATCAAAAGTGGGATCAAATTGAAAAAGCCTACGTAAAAACTGCTACGGATGGGTTCGAATACCAGGACAAGTCCTAAAAACCATAGATTAGTGATGATACCTAGAAAAAAAATTGAAAAGCGTCGTCTGCTTAAAGTGCAACAATGTCACCACAACAGAATAGAAATCCGAATGAAGTATGAGAGTACAGTTAAACAAGTGAAAAAGATGGCAAGAAATGATCGTAGAAGATATACGGAAAACATTCTCAAAACCGCTGTAACAGCAGCTGCTAATAGAAACAAGGGCACACTACATCAATGTGTGAGAAATGAGAAAGGTCACTAACAAATATACAAATTACAAACACACCACCAATAAAAGATGAATCTGGTCTAACTCTGGCAACAAATGAACAACAGCTTAATAGATGGAAAGCATACTTTTAAGACATCTGCAAGTAAATGAAAGAATCTTACAGTCTCCAGATGACAACTGTAACGAAACTATTAACATCTATCCACCTACGGAGCGGGAAACCATACAAAAACTGAAAAACAATAATGCAACTAGTACAGACAGCACACCAGCAGAAGCATTCAAGGCAGATGCATCTTTAACAGCTGAGGTTCTAACATCACTATTGGCGGACATATGGAACAGCTGCAAAATACCATCTAAGTCGAAAGAGGGTTTAACCATACCAATTCCAAAGAAAGGTGACCTAAAAGAATGTAAAAACTGGAGAGATATATCAATACTTAATACCACAATGAAAGTATTAGCAATGACCATTCTTAAAAGACTAACTCCAACAATTAACGGAATGCGTCTTAAGCCGCAATTAGACTATTGCAGAGCTCTGCAATATTTCTGCAATGGTAGTGTGTAAAATATTCATTGCAGAAAAGTTTGGCAATGAACTCATTGCAAAACATTGCAATGACTCATTGCAATGTTTTGCAATGAGTTCATTGCCAAATTTTTCTGCAATGAATATTTTACACACTACCATTGCAGAAATATTGCAGAGTTCTGCAATAGTCTAATTGCGGCTTTAATGTAATTTTTGTAATTTTAATGTAATTTTTAAAGCTTTTATAGGATGGAGGAATATAATTCAAAAATTTAATGTTTTCATTCAAATTCATTCTTTTGCTGTGTGTCGTGCTGGGTACACATGGAAAATTATTGTAAGTCAATTTTAAAATTTTTAACTTATAAAATAAAATAAAATTATAGTAATTAAACTATGTTTAATATATACCGTGAAAGTGTAAATTTGTTATTCTTTCAAAAATATTAAATTTTGTGTTTAAAAAAAATAATAGAACTAAATTATTTAGAATCAATTCTTTTGTAATAACACGAGTTCTACTCTACAGAAACTGTTCTTCACTGTTACATTTGATCGTCAGATCTACTTTTTGTTTTCTTTAATTATAAAAACATTGCAAATATATAATATCATTTAATCAATATGACTATATGTTCAATCTGAAGTAATAAATTAAATCGAAAAGCAGATAATCTAAAAATTAGTTGTGCTGGTTGTTTATTAGTGTTTCATGTTACTTGTGTAAACCTTAAACCGGAATCAGTCATCTTCAAAAGGATAAATTACATTGGAAATGTAGCCAATGTGCAACTTGCAGTAACGCATACCAATCTAAATCTAGCCCAGCTATTGCCACTTCTCTGTCAAAATCAAATAGCTATGCACAAAAAAACACAAAAACTACAGATGCCGTTGATGACAACAATTCAGCAACAGAACATACACCAGCGATAACTACTACTAATGGCATTCTAATTGAGGTAAATGCAGTCAAAAGTTCAGTTGAGCAGCATTTCATGGCTTTAATTAAACGACTTGAAGTACTTGTATTGTCTTTGAAAAGAATCAAAGACTTGAAAAATGAAAACAAAGAACTTAAAAAGCTTATAAATATACATGAGCATAACCTTGAAATACAGCTTCAAAAGTCTTAACAAAATTGCTAAGAAATATCCGGGTTATCAGCTGAACCAAACGAAAATTTGATGGAAAGAATAACTGCTGTATTTAAAGTAGGTGTTGGTGTCTCCATTACTGAAAGTGAAATCGATTATTGTTATCGGAAAAAATTTATAAAAACAAATGCATTAATTGGATCGTCTTCGAATAATAACATGAACATTTTGAAGTCAAATGCAACTACAAGCACCACAGTTTCAGACACTACATCAGCTACTCAAAAATTTATATCTTCTGATGTAATTCTTGTAAAATTTATATCTCGTCAGTGGAAAGAACAAACTATCGAGAAGCATTTTACCTCGAAAATTAAAATTAAAAAAAGTCTTTTTTGTTCAGAAGGTGATAAAGATGGTGTTATATATTTGAGTGACAGTCTAACTCCATTCCAGCGAAGACTTTTAAAAGCTGCAAAAGATGTCAAACAAAAGAAAAATTATAAATATTTATGGATCAGAAATGCTACGATAATGATGCGTAAGAGGGATAAAGGGAAGTTGCACAAAGTTAGAAGTTTTGTTGACCTTGATTTCATTTAGTTTTTTTTAATAATAATAATTCTTTTTATTTAAAAGAGATTTTATATTGATTTAATATGAATCACGGTTCTTCTAATAACAGTTGCGCAACTTCCTCTTTTTCCCAAATTATTAATTCACATGTTTCTAATACTATATATTTAAATAATTTTTCAGTTTGCTCAGAGAATACAAGATCACTAAGAAGTAATTTGACAACTTTGTTGTTCAGTTATACATGTTAAAAAATTTGCCTGATATTATTTGTTTAACTGAGATATGGATTTATGAGAGCGAGATGTCAAATTACGTTATAAATGGATATAATTTGTTCTATCATTATAATTCAAACTATAGAGCTGCAGCCAAATTCTGTAACTGTGAAGTGGTGAAGTGTTAAAAATTTCTTCATTTCGATTTTATCATTAATTTTTTATCATTTTACCATTTTTGCGATTCTATATGCGATTAGAGTGTTAAAAAATCTAATAGCAAGCCGCGCACTGTCAAACGTCAAATATACATAAAAATAAATGTTTATTTTAAGTTTCAACACAATTTGAACGTAAATTTTTACAAATTTAGATATATATAGCTATTTTAGAAATTAAATTTGTAAAATTAATCTGCATTTAATTTAGAAATGCAATTTTTAAAAATCAAATCGCATTGACGTTTTGCTGTTTTTTGACATAATATCAATAACAACAAAATAAACGATTTCATTTCATTGTCAAACAAAACGTCAGTGTTAACTTTATTGTTTTAAAACTTCACTCACTTAGATATTTTTGCGGTGAAGTGATAAAAAACTTATCATTTCCCCACTTCACAGTTACAGAATTTGGCTGCTGGTGGCGTCGCGTTATTTGTGAAGGATACCCTAAAATGCAATTCTGAGAATATTGTCGCCAGAGGAGCTGATATTCTAAGGGTGGATGTTTATATTAATGGTGATTTGTTTTCGTTTTTGTGTATTTACCAGCTACAAAATGTTGTGAGTATCGATACTTTCCTAAATGAGTTAAGCCTAATTGCATCTACAATAACTAAAACGATAAATTTATTGGTATTGGGCGATATGAATCTAAACTTATTGAAATATACACCTGATATAGACAACTATATGTTTTTAATGTCCTCGCTAGGTCTTTTTTCCTTAATAAATGAACCTACGCGACTTGATTCCTGTTTGGATCACATCTTTTTTAGATCGAATAATAGTTTTGACAATTCAACTCACTAAATAAAGTTTTGATAAGGTCCAATAAAAACGCTTCATTTACTATTTTTTAACAAATCAAAACGAATTATATCGATTATTTTTCTCTGGTGGGAAGGAACAGCGAATTATAGTGACTATTTTCGGCCTACTTAATATATTAATTTAAAACTAGAGATATTGAGATAATTTTTTTTTATTTATAATTTTGTTTAAAAGATAATTATTAGTTTTTAAATAAAATTTTTTCTACAAATTATTAAATATTACAAAATTATGTAAAAATGCAATTTGCAAATAATAAAAATGTCCGTTTTAATTCATAAATGATTAAATTACAAATTTATAACATTGATGCGCCTACTAAGATGATAATATTTAATTTTTTTAGAAGAAAAAATCACAACAAAGGATTATGTTGAATGCAATAATGTTACTATTTCTGTTCGTTAAATTGTCTGCTAAATACAACTCGTCACCAAATTATTGGTCGATTATTTTTCAACATTACCACTCATGCCATTTGAGGTTAAAAATTTCCCTCGTGCGCTATGCGCACTCGGGACCTCAAATGACATTCGTAATAATGATTACGAAAAATAATCGACTATTATTTGACGACTCGTGATATTATATATGAGTATTCAATTTCGTCCTCTGTTATACGTTTAAATATTACTGATAATGATTTGATAGTTTCCTCTACCAAATATAACAATAGTTGCTCCTCCTCCAAGCCTACAGATCATAATGTTGATAAATCTAAAATTCATTGCACGGCTATAGATTACAAATCTCTGCGATATAATTTAACTTTTGAGTTTTGGGAAGAGGTTTATGCACAAAGCGATCCTGATTTAGCACTAGAATTCTTTTCAATGAAGCTCCAGCAATATGTTTCAAATTATGCTTTCAAAAAATCTAATAATAAAAATAATTACCAAATTAAAGCCTTGGATATCTAAGTCCTTAGTAAACCATGCCAAAAAGTCAAAATTTTTATCCTTAAAATCAAAAAAGCATCCCGAAAATCTTAAACTTAAATTATATGCTCGTTCTTTTAGAAATAAATTAAGACACAACATTAATTCTACTAAAAACGAATTTTATTTGCAACATTTTCTTAATGCAAAAGGTAACACAAAAAAAGAATGGAATATAGTAAATGGCATTTCAAATAAAAACAAAAAATCAGTAGCAGTAACAGAAATTTTAAGCGACGGAAATAAACTTCTAACTTCTGATGGTGAGATCGCGAATCAGTTCAATAGTTACTTCTGTAGTATTGCAGATAGCTTAAATGCTGGCCTTCCTTCGGTAGGGAATCATGTACCTACGTATGACGTTAAAAATTTAATTGGCTGCAAGCGCGAGCAAAATAGTTTTGTTTTTCATTCCATCTACGCCTCCGAGTTATACAAACTAATAACAAAGTTTGAAAACAATAATTCTTATAGTAGCGATGGTATTAGCAATAAACTTTTGAAGGAAATTGATCTGCTTATTGTCGATGTTTTGGCTTTTATTTTCAATCTAAGCGTTACTTCAGGTATTTTTCCAAATAAATTCAAACATGCTACTGTTATTCCTATCTTTAAAAAATGTGATCGGAAAGAAACTCAGAATTATAGGCCTATTTCTCTTTTACCAACGATCTCTAAGTTATTTGAAAAGTGTCTCATATCTAGGATTCTAATGTTTTTGAATAGTAATAGTTTCTTCAGCAACGCACAATTTGGATTCAGAACTGGTATTGGCACAGAAGGTGCACTGTTTGACTTCCTTGAAACAGTCTACAAAAATATTGACAGCCAGAATTTTGTTGCCGGCCTTTTCGTCGATATTACTAAGGCTTTTGATGTGGTAAACCACATAGTTTTACTCCAAAAACTAGAAGATGCTGAATTTCGAAAGTTCGTTCTTGAATGGTTGAAATCCTATCTGAGTCAATGATCCCAACAAGTTAAAATTAACGACTCCTTGGCTTCTGTGCAATGTTTGAATACCGGCGTACCACAGGGTTCTGTTCTAGATCCAATTCTCTTTTTGGTTTACATAAATTCCGTTTTTGAACTAAATTTGTCTGGGAGAATAAGTGTGTTTGCTGATGACATGACTCTGTCTTATTCTCAAAATACGCATGCATTACTAACCGATCAAATCACTCATGATCTAGAACTTCTAAATAAATGGTTTCTGGTGCATTCCATGATTATAAGTGGCAAAACAAAAATAAAGCACTTTGGAATTACTGATCGATGTATTCCTAATTCTTCAGTAGTTAGTCACTCGGTCGTCTGTAGTAAATCAAATTGTTCAAGCAACTGCCTTGCAATTGAATCGGTTACTACATTTAAATATTTGAGTCTCACGCTAGACAACAGATTGAGCTGGAAACCTCACATAAATGTACTGAAAAAATATTTTTTAATGCTAAATACGAAAGTCTTTATGTCCAATACATGTACTAAAACGTATATAATATGCCCTTTTCAACTCAAAACTTCAGTAAGGAATTGGTTTCTATGCAGGAACTTATTTAAGTATGCTATAACCTTTACTATTAGCTCAAAAATATATAGTAAGAATAATCTATAACCGAAAAAAACTTGATCAAAGCTGGCCAATATTTCATTTTAATTGGATTCTTCCACTAAGGCATCTATATATTTATAGGATTCTTAAAATATTTTATATTATGAGTGGTAACCGAATGCTGAGGTATCATAGAAATCTCAATAGATTGCTCCGGTCTCAGCAACCTGCTAATGTTCCGCGATTTAGAACTACTCATTTCAGAAAATTCTTTACTGTAATAGCCCCTAGCATATTTAATCAATTACCGTCCGATATTCGCTCTCTTTGTCTACGTTTCTTAAGCAGGTAAAGTCATGGCTTTTTACCTTTGATTTAACCAAAATTGAAGAGTTGCTCAATATGATGATCTGTGTTCGTTTGTTTAAGTTTTGTATTTATTTCTAAACAGTTGGCTAAATAATTGTTATTAATTTATGCTATTTAATTTATTGTATTGGTGTGTTGTATATATATTATAGGACTTATAAAATTAGTTGTTTAGTTCATTAGTTATTTAATTATTGCTTTTAAAAATAGCTTTCTATATTTTTACATTTATAAAGTTTATTAAAATTTTTCTCAAATCTTATCATGTAGCTTAATCCCCACGCCCCATGTTTTAATTATTTTTTAGCTTATACAGATTTTTTTAAACACCGGGTTAAAACAATCTGTTTGTTAAGAAAGGGCACATAACTCTAGTCGTTTTTAACGACTAAAATATGCTTTTAATTTTTTCCAACTTACAATACTATAAGTAAAACTAAAATCTAATAATAGTGTTATCTAAATTATTATATTAACAATTTGTAAACAATTTGGAAAAAAACAATAAATAATAATAAAAATAATAATAATAATAATATTAATGGATTAAAAATATTAAAAAAATTATAAATTATTTTGATGTAGGTATTCAATGGTGGTTCGACATAGTTTTTTCTTCTCATGTTTGTTTTTTTGTGTACTTATTTTTTGCTCTTTGTAATAAATTCTCGGTTTTCTTTGCAACTCTTAATTTTTGTAAGTGATATAGCACATGAAAATAGCTAAACTACTATCCCTAATCTGCTGAGTTATGCAACCCCATACCCAGCAGTGCAGCGTCCTATGAGAGTATGAAACTTGTACAGGTTTTATTCAGTCATACTCATACATTTCTAGAAAATAATATGGATTGTATTAAACATTCATTCTAGACAGATATATTGCTTCTGAAAGTGATGTTTCTTAGACTTTTCAGAGATGATTTAACCTTCAAATTCAACAACTGCACTTAAACTTAATTTTCGTCCTACATCTATTCTTAAACAAATTAGAGTGTTCATGCATTTTGTGTGAATTAGACTAACCACACAATTTGCTCAATTTTGTTTCTATATTCAGTTACATATAAAAATGTACTTAACATAACATTCACGTTAATTTCTTGCACGTTTGACCTTCAGTACAAGTTTCAAAGTTTCAATTACAACAAATAAAAATCAGATCTAACCATTTTGATCCGAACGCAAATCACCTTAATCCTAATAATTTCTATAAGGAAACTATTACCTTGACCTGAAATCCTGCTATTTTGTATATGCAATATTAGTTTCATGTCACCGATCTATCACACAAAAAAATGCAGTTAAAAGTAGTAATTTAAAAATATTCAAGTTAAGTCAAGGGCATGAATAAAATTTCATTACAATAATTATATTTTTATGTATATGTACACAAAAATGGATAAATGTAAATTAAAATATTAATTAAATAAATAAACATTAAAATGTGAATGTCTTACTTTCACTTAAGATTTTATTTTATTTTTAATTTTAATGTTTGTGGATTTTTTTTGTTATTGTTTATTCTACAGATTGCTGCAATTAATATTTGAAATAAAAATGGCATGTGTCTAATTTGCATCGTGATTTTGCTTAGTTTGAGATAATTTGATATAATTAATTTTGATTAGATTAGTGTTTGATGTGTTTTATATAATTCGTGTGGTTTTACCACATATTATCGGTTTGACTAGAACATGCTGTGTTTTTGTTTGCATAATATAAAATTTGAATTTTAGATTTATAAATTTGTGAGATTATACAAACAATAACAAAATGTGCTTACTTGTTGTTTTTAATTGTTGTCACTTTATATTTGGAAAAAAATTTACCTGAAAATAGACAAAATTTTATTTATTAATATTTTGATGATAAGGTTTTCATGAAGAAAGGAATAACATTTAAGTTGTACAGAAACAAACGAGTTTCTCAAAAATTCCGTACTTAGTCAATACTTTGTCGATTTCTTTTGGTTGTGTGAATGATTTCATAGTTCTTTCTAAGCGAGTTGATTTGTGATCAGACCAAGAAGCCGTTGTTTTTTTCATTTCTAATGGGTAGATATCTAGGCATGAGATTTTTGGCACCCAAACGCTGTTTGGAGAAAAATAATGACGCAGAAATTATTACAATTACAATCACAACACCGTTAAATAAGTTGCGCTAATGCAGTAAAATGAGTTGAGCAAACTTCAAAAGTAGATACTATTGTCTTCGAAGACAAACGAAAGAACTAATATAGTAACATAGTTAATGTTGAGACGTCTGACTGAACCGTGAGCACCCTTGTATTAGCTAACTAACAGAGAACACAGAGATTGTGTTTCAACCTAATCGATAATTTCAAAACCAAATATTCCATTCTAATTTTAAAAAAAATTACAAATACACAAAAAAATAAAAATAAATCCTATCAAATGAAAGTAGAATAATAAAAAAATAATAATTTTTTTAAACAACATATTTCTTATGATAAATTTCTTTTGCACTCGATTACAACAACAATTCAACATTGGTCGTTTGTTGCTTTGTCTTGAAAACAAAATATCCGCAGAATGTTGAAATATTATTTCGATCGAATAATAATAATTAGTAATTAATCTAAGACTATTTTAACAATAATTAATTGAAATACTTTAACAAAAAAAGCATATGTATCATTTATTTAAATTATATGATCAAAAACGTTGATGTTGTATAAAGTTTTATTTCAATCGTAAAAAGTAAATTATGGTTTAACTAGCGTAAAAGGTAGAAATTAAATTGTCAAAAAAAATTTTATTATATTAAGAAATTAAAATAAACACAAGTAATTATTATTGTTATTTATGACTTTATTGAGTGAAAGTCGTTTAATTTTTTTATATTTTTGTGCTTTTTTGTTCTACAATTTGATTCACCTTAGTATTGATTCTGCACCGTTAATATGAAGAACCGATTTTACATAACCATAAGTTGGTACTTTATTGACAGCATGAGGTTTATGCCCTGAATAACTCATTCATGTCTGCTTGTAGTCTTTAATGTCTGCTTGTAGTATTACATCAGCGATTTTCCTTTTCTAATGGTGTTTATTGTTTTTTCTGTTTGTATTTGGTATTTTACTGTTGGTTATAATGCCTTAGCAAAGTTTTTAAGCATGACGGTGCCAATTGCATCAGCATGCACTGTGGGATCGGCGGCCCAAGATTAAGAGGTGAAAGATGCTACTTAAGAATATTTTCTAAAGTCTTAAGAAATAATGTTCTCGGGGGCTGTAAAGTAATAGCGTTCTGATCACATGATAATCTGATGACATTATAATCTGATAATCTTATACGATCTCATGATCTGATGATCTGGTGATCTGATAATCTGATGATCTGATGATTTGATGATCTGATGATCTGATGATTTGCTGATCTGATGATCTGATGATCTCATGATTTGATGATCTGAAGATCTAACGATCTGATAATTATGAAGTGATGATCTGATGATCTGGTGATGTGATAATCTGATCACCTGAGGATCTGATGAACAGATGATCAGATGATCTGATGATCAGATGATCTGATGATCTGATGATCAGATGATCTAATGATCTGATGATCTGATGATCCGATGATCCGATGATTTGATGATCTGATGATCTGATGATTTGAAAATATAATGATCTGATGATTTGATAATCTGATGATCTAATGATCTGATGATCTAATGGTTTGATGTTCTAATGATCTGATGATCTGGTGATCTGATGATCTGACAATCTGATTACCTGATGATCTGATGATCTGATTTAATTAATTACATTTTACTTTTCTAAATTATTTTCAAACATACAAAATAATAAATTAATCCATGTTCTACTTCTCAGGCAGCTATGGCTGGTATTAGAGGAGAAGAAATTGATTTTTGTTTAATATTTATTTAAAGAAGAATAATTTAATAATAACATTAACAAAAACAAAATAACAAAAACAAAATTACATATGTAATATTGATTTAAATTATGATTAAATACAAAATAATGGTTCAATTTCAAAACAAAACAGATTAAAAACAAGACAATATGGATGCAAGTGAAGACTTAAAAGTGTTATTAATTATTTTATATTTGTTGACTCAATATTTATAGTATTAGTTTTCAGTTGACATCAGATATTGGTTCCTAACATACTTTTTAAATCTCTTTTTCAGCTTGTGAATACAATTAGATTCTTTTATAAATGGTGGTGTTCATTGTAAGATTTAATGGCTTTGTATTTTAGGCTTCGTAGTTTTCTATCCGTTCTCGGTTGCGAAAGTCTCAATTCATTAGCAATCCTTGTGCTGTAACTGTGAACTTGGAGATTTGACCTTATTTGTATATTGGATTTTTTAAGTTCTTTTTTTAAATTAAAAATAGATTTCACTTTTTCCATTAATATAAGCTGCAGAAGGTTTAAGAAATTATAATTTTCGTACAAAAATCTACTTGGTGCTAGTACAAGTAGATTAAATATAGCTTTTACTGCTTTATTCATTAGCCTTTGGACTTCATTTAAGACCTCGTTACAGAATTGCGAGCAACCCGTGATATTGTAGCTAATAAGTGGCAGAATGTATGAGTTATAAATCTGGTATTTTGTTTTAACATTAAAGAAATCACGTTTCCTCATAATTTCAATTAATTGTGTCATCTTTTTACGTATTGCGTTAGCATCTTATTTCCAATTGAGTTTTTCATCAATTAGAAGACCCAGATATTTTGTCAGTTTCGATGTGAGTAGAGTTTGTCCATCGATTGTAATTACTGGATTAATACTTATTTTATTGTTTTGTTTAAAGATCATATAGTTGGTTTTAGATGTGTTTATAGTTAATTTGTTCCATACGAGCCAGTTATGAAAGCGCTTTAGGTCATTATTTATCAATGTTTCTATTTCAGGTTTACTCTATGAGAATAAATAAGTAGTGTGTCATCTGCATATATGAAATAATTAGCTTTTAATTTTGCTTCTTTGATATTATGTATATAAAGTAAGTAAAGAAGAGGACCTAGTACAGATCCTTGCGGTATACCCATTTCAACATCCAGTAAAACACTAGTGTAACCATTTGCTTTTGTGTAACATTTTCTACCCTTGATAAAATTACTAATTAACTTATTGGCAACGCCTCTGATTCCTAATTGATTTAAAAAAATAAGCAACTGTTCAAAGTCAACCGTATCAAAAGCTTTTTTTAGATCGACAAAGATAGCTGCTACGTAATTATCACGATCCAATTCCCCATTAATATACTCCATTGCGTCATGTGTTATACAAGCAGTATTACTATGTTTTCGGAAGCCATATTGGTTTTTATCAAATCCGCCGATTATGTTAATAAATGCTTGGATCCTGTTCTACAAAACCCTTTCGTAAATTTTACTAAATATGCTCAAAAGCGCAATAGGTCGAAGGTTATTGGATCTAATTTATCACTACCTTTATAGATTGGGACAATACGGGCAGTTCTTAAACATGATCGAAAATCGGAAATCGCCTCTTTGCAAGTATTTATTGATAACAGTTGCAATAACAGGAGCAATGCAATCTGTGATTATTTTAATTTCATCTGTCGTTATTTCATCAGGTCCGCGAGCACCATTTGATTTTAGAGTTTTAATGTACTTGAAATTTCAATAGCATTCGTAGGCTTTAAGAATATTTACGACTGATTGCTTACATTATTAACAGGCCAAACAATTTTGTTTTTTACCTGTTCTTTTAAGGTTGAAGCCAATTTGGGTCCTGCTTTAACAAAGTGATGATTTAATATTCACAGATATCTTTGGGATTGTTAATACGTACGTTGTCAACAGTTAAATCAGTTATGATTTCATGTGCTGTTCACTGAAAAAAAAATGCTTATTTTGATATCAACAAACCAACATTTGTTTTAAATGTAAAAACATTTTTTCATATAAAAATGTTATTTTCTAAAACTAACTAAAATATTTTTATTTCAAATACTTTATTTTTTTCTAATCTTACAAATAAACTGTGAATTTTCCGTTTAAAAAAATAATCTTTTATATTAACAATATCGCATTTAAATCAAAAACCAACTCATTTAGATAAAAATGTGCATTTTTACATGATGCGTTTGTTTTAAAAGTGTTTCGTTTTAACAAAAACAAAACGCTTAAAACAAAAGCTTTGTATTTGTTATTTAAAAATATGTATTCAAATTGAAAACAAAAGTGGTTATTTTGTTTTCTCTCGTCAAATTTTGTCGAACCGTGTTTAATTGATCTATTGCTAAAACCATAAGCACATCAGTTATTATATTAACAGACGCGATCGTGAACGTAACAGTTTATTTTTTGAGATAAATATAAAATTATTTTGTGCAAAAATTTATATTTTTTTTATTATTAAAAGTGAGAATATATTATTAAACTAAAAATAGTAGTTTATGTGGATTAAATTATAAATTTTTAATTTAAAATGAGCAGTGGTGATTCAAACTTTACTATAAACGAAAACCATCCCCAAGCCATGATTCAAATAATTCCACTGGAAGAAAATATTTTAGACAATGGAGTAGAAGTGTAGAACTATCTAATCTTTTAATACAGTGGGGTATGGATAATTCTCAAACATATTTAAATGGTAAGTCTTGAAGTATAGGTACCATTTGAATACCCTCAAAATATTCTTTACAAAGCCTAAGAGCAAAGTAGTTGTTGCCAATAACTAATCAACTTTTTTAAAAGATGCAGGTATAGGGATTGAAGAATTAAACTTTTTAAATAACAATGATATTGAAAGTCTATTCCCATCGTCTAAACTTATTGGGATTAAAGCGAGATTTAGGGAAAATTTGCGGATATGGCGAAGAGATAATGTAAGTTCATATTTAATATTAACTGTAAGTTTTTAATATCAATCTCATATATAATTAAATCTTTCTTATGTAGCTATTTTGATGGTGAAAATTCAGTAGGAATTTGCTTATAATTTATATTTACGTATATTTATTACGCAGTATTTTTTAGGGTGTTTATTATTCAAAAGGACATGGTGGTAAAAGAGCATCGGGCTATATACATCACAGATACTATAATAAGCAGAACGCCTTAAAAAAAGTATCATTTTCCAATGAGAAGATGCGTAAGTCAGCTGATAAACGCTTGAGAATAATAGAAGAGGAACCAATTGAATATGATGAGACTATCATGATTTCAATTAGAAATTGGATGAAACATAATGACCAGCCAATTGGAGTAAAATCCAAATGGGTAACATCATTTGCTTTTAGAAGAAAATGCATTCTAGATAATAGTATTAATGTACTGTTAGATTGGTCGTTATATCGACATGCAAATTTGGGACAAATACTTGTAAGTATTTTTACGATGTTGTTTATATACTTACTTAGTTATAATAATATTATGTTTCAGATCAACCTTGATTTGACTATATTGTATCCAGACAAAGTAATGTGTCTTCTGGATCAATGGGACACATTAGCTTAAAAGATGTTACAATACATTAAGAAGGAGAACATAATAAAAGGCAAATGGTGTGCTGAACTCCTAAAAACTTAAGACATCGATCTAAATGACGGTAAGATAATACAGTTCATAAATCAGGGTAACAATATTAGTTCTCATTTTCCTTTTAAGATTCCAAAAATTGCATAATATCCCTTTTGCTTAATGCAATTATTACCCCAAGGATTGAAACAGTAACCGAGAAGGAAATTACTAAAAAAATTACGCAAAAAGGGACAATTTAAAGTGTTTTGTGCTTCTATTAGCCCCCACCCTAGATCTAGACAGTAAAATACAGGAATTACAAAAGCAACTAGTAGCGGAAAAACAACAGTTTCAACCAATAATTTTGGTTGTCGGTGAAACATACAGTGAAATTAACAAATTATAAATTTTTTTTGACAACAAATATTTTAAAATGAACACATATCTGTGATGCATTGACCTGTGTTTCAAAATATTTTACGTTTTCCACGTAGAATACCCTAATTTTAGCTATGGGCCATGGCTTTTTATTCAAAAATATTTTTTGGTATCAGTACAGTGTATGAAAAGTATTTCTAAAGTACTTGGCCTTCTTAATTATTTTAAACAATATACAGTAAATCAACAATAGTCAATAAAATGTCCATAACTTTGTAAATTTGTGTTATTTATGTATGTACTTATGTATGTTAAAAAAATACTGCATGTATTTATGTATGTTAAAAAAATTAATAATATCATTTGAAGTCAAGATATTATTACATTATTTTATTATATTATGTTAAATTTAATTTTAAAGATATATTATTTTGTGTAAAACTGAATTGAAATAAAATAAATATATTTAATAATAAAATGTTAAATTAGTGTTTAATTTCTTATTGGATATCAAAATCTCAAATAAGATTAGCAAATTAAATGCTAAATCATTTACATTAAATGTAGGTTACATTTAAATTAACTGTATTTCAGTTGAAAATACAAATTTATTATTTGTTTTAAATGCTTCATGTAGTTATAATAAATATTTTTATAACTGCCGTCGTTTAAAATAAATTATTAAACGTTAAAATCAAAAGATACTGGGTACTTATTTCAAAAACAATATCGTCAAAACAAACACTATCGCTTGAAAGAAAAATCAATTCAAATTACATTTTATTTATTTTAAATGTTTTATTTTTAATTTAAAAACTTTGTAGTTATGCATTTCTATGCGATTTTATCATTTAAATTTAAATGAATTGTCTTTAATTTAACAAAACTTTTCGTTGGCGCCCTTTTAAACGTTTTTTTTGTTAGATTAAATGCGTTTTTTGTTGATATAAATGAGAAATTTCTTTGAGTGTTGAAGTAACCTTATTTTTAAGAGTTTCATTGATTACTTTCCAGATTTTCCTTGGATCATTGCTTGCCTTTTCCAACTAATTCAGTTTTTAATTTTTTTATTTCATAAGCAATTTCCGTTTTAAGTTGGTTGTATTTCTCTTTTAAAGTATTATTATGAGGCTGAATTTTAAGTTTTTATAGTGAATATTTCTAATATGTATTTTATTTAATAGCTCGGACTTAATCCAATTTTTATTTCTAGTTCCTAAAGTTTTAGTATATGTGGCAGTTATAGTTATTCTTGGCAGTTGCAATAATTTCTATCAATTTGTCAAAATCTAATTCTTTTTGAATTTCATTAACTTCTTCTTGGACTAGTAATCTGGATTTCTGTTTGTCAATTAAACTGATGGTTCTTTTTGTCATGTTACCTTTAGAGTAATTGACAAAAGAACAATTTGTTATTATTACTTTATGATTAAGATTAGACCAATCATGCATACATATATTACAGGAATCAAAATTACTATTTGAAATAAGATGATCAATAATACTTTTGCTGGAAGCTGTTACTCTTGTAGCGTTATTTATATTTAGTTTATTTAAAATCGTCATGTTACAAGTCTCTAATAATTCTTTGTAGTTAGTAACACTATCATTGTCATCCAGAAGGTTGATGTTTGTATCCGATATCACAAAAACATTTGTGTTGTTGACTAAAAAATGTTTGTATGATTCAAGAAAGATAGCGTTGTTTTGGTCCGGCGCCTTATAATAGGTAGCAATAGTTAGGTTAGGGCTCATATTCTGGATGGTAATTGAGATTGCGTTATAATTTTTCTCAAAATTTTCATCAATATTGTTAGTTATAAATTTTATATTTTCATTGACAAATATGGCCGTACCGCCACCTCTGTTAGGCGAATCCCGACATTTCAATACAACATTAAATCCAGGAATATTAAAAAAATTGTTTTCAGTTGAATATAGCCATGTTTCAACTAACACAATAATATCAATATTCGAAAATTTTTATATCACTAACTCAATTTCAGCTAATTTGTTTCTTATACTTCTAACATTAGCATAAACAATTTTTAAGTTCCTCGTTGGACTGCTATTAGAATTAGTAAATACATTTATATTTTGGGTAT